>CM076579.1:24947552-25482106 GCA_034641835.2 Pinus albicaulis
AAATATTGAAACAACAATAATAACATTAAGCATTGAATGGACAAAACGAACACAGTTCTATTGATTTTGAAAGAAGGAGGATTACAACCATCAGTTGTACCAAGCCCTCCTCAGTCTCCCAATCTCTCTTCTCTCTCTAGTGAAGAATTCCAAGTCAACAAGCTCTCTAGGAGCCTCTTTGACTCTTGGCCTTCACAATGTCACACTATTCTCTATTCCACAAGTATACAAGAACCTTGAGCAATCCTTCCACCTTCAATTAAGAGCCTTCAGCTCCTTCTTATAGGAGAGGGAGAAGGCCATTGTTGCCCTTCTCTTTCCACTAGTTTGGAATGGAAAAATCTTAGATGTTTCTTTGATCTCCATGCTTTTGCCTCTTTTGGAGTTCAGTCTCCCATGGCAATGACCAATAATGAACTGGTGCTTCTGCAGTTTCCTTTGTGAACTGACTCCTTTGTGAGGGAAAGTCAGAGATTCAAATCATTCTCCGCGCTCTTTTCCCAATTCAAACTTAAAACACGGGTAACGCGTCCCTCCAGTGTAAACAGAGCGTTGCCCTAGCCACTAACGCGGCCAATGTATTGCTTGCCTGCATTATAACGCTCTTGTTATGTTCTATATATGCGTTACCCTGGCAGAAATAGGTTTAATTTAGGTCTTTGTACTTCTTCCATATTTGTCTTCCCCTCTGAGCTGATGAGGAGGTATTTTGACCTGTAACAGATGCCCCCTAAAGTGTGAGGTCAGAGACGAAGACGATGGCCGAAATACTTTATAATTTGTAGAGATAGAGAGAGATTGAAAGACTGAGGAAAACCGGAAACAACAACATATGTCAGAAAATATAGTATTTGCCTAGAGTCGGGCATGTCCCATGCTCAGTAGCTTAAACAACATGATTTCTCTAGAATAGAGATATGAAGAATCTGTCCACCAATAGGCGCAATGTGGAAGTGTCTGTCATAACAGGATCAGGCTGAAGAAGCTGTCTCCATAAACAATATCGCAGCTTGGGGAAGGGAACACAACTTTAATGATGTAGCCTTTGCCCCAAGGTCTTGACTGCCGATTCACTTAAACTGCATATTTCTCAATCATGTGAATGAGAGAGTTGTCGTCGAACATGTGAGAAATCGTCTGATTACCAGTCAATAATGAAAACTGTTAACAGACGCGAAGGTGGCCACCGATAATGATGATGGTCCCTAAGATGCTCAGTACAATCTAGCGAGTGTGAATAAAAGGAGTTGAAGTCGAACACTCGTGGAATCATTCAACCAAGAGCCAATGATGAAGACCCTTGATCAAACACAAGACTACCTGCCACTGATGTCTGCAAGTATCTGGGTACTGATGTGTTTCTGGATCAACTTCCTAGATAAGGTGTTGAAGTCGATAGGAAGTGATATGTTGAGAGGTAGGCACTGAGGCGTCCTACATCAGTCAACATGAAACGGAAACCAACTGATTTTGTTTATGATTTGAGATAAGGAAGAGTAAATGGGAACGTCAGACGACAAATAATTTCTAGCATAATGAACGGTTTGGTTGATAACAGGAGCAGTAGATAGCGAGATCTGCTTGAACAATAGAAGGCACTCTAGCAGGGTACTAGGCAGCTGAAGCATGATGAACACCAAAGAGTGTGTTAGGATTTTACCGGTGCAGGGACACTGGGAAATGAAGGCTAATACTCATAGATGGTAGGGTTCGGCTAACTGCGAAAGAGTTTTCTAGGAAGTGCCATGTTCAAGAATTTTGCTGCCAAATCGACCTTTTTGGAAATGTAACAGAGGTAGTATCCATTTTGTCCAAATTTTTCCCCATCTGATTAAGTTTAACGAGTCCAGAAGAGTAAACTCGGTGAATTTTTCATGTTTAGAGAGTCTAAAAAATGTCAGGAAAGACAACTCTGTGCCCCATCTGATTAGATTTAACGAGTCCAGATGAGCAAACTCGGTGAATTTTTCATGTTTAGAGAGTCTGAAAAATTTCATAAAAGACAACTCCATGTCCTGTCTGATTAGGTTTAACGAGTCCAGACGAGTAAAATCGGTGAATTTTCATGTTTAGAGAGTCTGAAAAATGTCGTAAAAGACGACTCCATTGGGGTACCTTTGTCATGTCTTGATAACTGGGCACGGAAAAGGGATAATAGTAAGCCCGAAACAGTTCATTTTCCGTAAGTTAGTCCATCGAATCCGGAAAAGTGAGAAATCTATGTTCAATGGACGTCTACCTCATTTTGTTATGAGTACGAGGAGATGAAGTAAACTCAATATTATTTGTGAAATTTTAACGAGTCCAACAAAGAAAAACTCGGTACCTCCGTGAAATTTTAACGAGTCACGCGGAGAAAACTCGATACCTCCGTGAAATTTTAACGAGTCACGCGGAGAAAACTCGATACCTCCGTGAAATTTTAACGAGTCACGCGGAGAAAACTCGATTTACTTTTTCTGTTTAAAGAGCTTTGAAAAAGAGGAAAAGAATGGCTCCTTGTTCTTTGTCTCAGTAGTTTAACGAGCCTGACAAAGGTGACTCGGGATTTTTTCGGTTTTATGAGCGAGAAAAAGATTCCTAAAAAGAATGCTCAGTACTTCTCCATAGTTTTAACGAGCCTGAAGAAGAAAACTCTAGGTTTTTCGGATTAACGAGCAAGAAAAGACCACAAAAGAATGCTCGATGCCAACTTCGTGTAAGTTTAACGAGCCCGAAGGAGAGAACTCGAGGTTTTTCGGATTAACGAGCAAGAAAAATACCATAAAAATAATGCTCGATGCTTCTTCGTGTAAGTTTAACGAGCCCGAAGAAGAAGACTCGAGGTTTTTCGGATTAACGAGCAAGAAAAATACCATAAAAAGAATGCTCGGAATTTCTTGATCTCTTTCTCGTCAATAGAAGGATCTATGTCGGGAATTTTCTTGTGAGACCAAGCAAACACATCGCGGAATTCTTTGAAAATGGATGTGAAGCATGCAATTTCCTCAGGATTGCAATCTTCTCCAATCTGAATATTTTCCACGATACCCGTTTTGACCGAGATATCAATGAGCAGTGTCTTGGAAAGATTACCCATGTTCCCTTCTGAATCGATAGTGTGAATAGTCGTATAAGAGGAGGGAACTATCTCAGGTTGGTCAAAAGACGAGATTTCAGTTTTTATCGCCTCCGAATCAATCGTCGAAGTGCGATGGTGAAACTCTCCCCAAGGTCGTTCTTCTAATGACATGATCTCTCGAATAGCTTCGTCTGTAGGCCAGACTTCATTGAGGAGATCCTTAGAGAGAACTGTGATGGGAGAGAGGGTTGTACCTGTGGTCGAAACCATATCAGTGGAGGGTTCAGATGCGATTTGGATGGCTTGGTAAGCCAACTCAACCGGCGAAAGAGGCATCTGATCTCCATAGGAATCAATTTCTGAAGGTGCCGGAATGATCCATGGGTCGATAGAGCCATCCGAAGAGGTGGATATCATTGCAACCATGTTTGGGATCTGAGGCGGTGGTAGAGGAAAACAACCCAGTAGGGAAGATGCCTTCAGAAGACCGGTACCGATACTGACGTAAGAGTCAGGGACACCTCCTATTAGGGGTACCGAGCTACTTGGTAAAGTGGAATAATCAGGGGTGCAGAAGGATAGCTGATCGACCATGACTATTCTCCCATCCAATGGAAATAGGATGAGTCGGAAGACCGAAGACACGATGGCGGTCATAGCATAAGACCAACTGCGACCGAGCAATAGATTATAGTCGAGATGACGCTCTACGACTTCAACGTCCACGTTTACCGTTTTCCCACCCAGAGTGACGGGAAAGCTAGCAAGGTATCCTTTGGGTAGGAACGTGTGGCCATCGAAAGCTTTCAGGGAATTCGATGGCGGGGTTAGAGTATGAGAACCTAAATTCAGCCAGCAAGCTTGTGACATAACGCAGGTCGAAGCACCTTCGTCTATGACAGTGCGATGGATGGGTCTCCCTTTCGACACAACCTGCACCTGGAATGCGAGTTGATGTGAGAGGCGAGGTTTAGCCTTTTCCATATCAAATATTGCTAGCGTGGAATCCTGGGGGTCTATTCCGCCAATGGCCGAAAGCAAGGCTTTCCTTTGTGCTGGACAGGTTTGTAATACTTCAAGTGCAGACATAGCTGACGGTGATTGTGCCAAATCTTCTACAATATTGTAGTTTTGGGTTGCACGTGCAGAGGTATTATGAGTCGTGCATCGAAGTGTCCCTTTATGGGGACGAATTATAGGTTCAACAGTAGGCCTTTCGATATGCAAATCATTGGGCGGCGGCGGATTGGAACTAGTTCCAGGTTCCTGAGCATCTATGGTAGGAGTTCCATAAAGCTTGGCGCGAGTTTGAAGGTCAATACTCTCGATGCCATAAATGGCAGATGGTCCTTCGCCGGAAGGATACGAACCACCATTGCCCCGTTGATGGGGTTGTGGCGAGTTGTCAACCATATGTTGATGTTGCTGCTGTTGATTGGGGAAAGGATTGTGAAGAACGGCAGGTGTTCTCCCAGAATCCTTGTTAGCAATAAAATCAGTGCATTCCTGCAACTGAGGACATTTGTATGTCAAGTGGTCCTCCGCACAGATTTTACAAGGAAATCTCATGGGTTTATCCTTTCCTTTTTCATTAGCGGCATTTTTCTGATTAGAGTTATTCTGATTATTCGACTGCTCTTCCGAAGAAGATGTTTTCTTCTTATTCTTCCTATTTTTCCCGTTGGGTTTTTGTGAGGTTTGCACCGAATTTACCTCAGCGGAAGGGAGAGGAGTCGTTTGATGGGGGGCGGTGGCAGCCGAGGATGGCTGGGAGGTTTTCCCCCGAGACTGATTGGTGGCTACACCAGAGATCGTGCCAACGAGACCATCGGCATGAGCTCCGGTTTTCTGAGTAGCCGGAGGGTTTGGGTTACCAAGGGCATGGGGAAGCAGATCGTAAAGCGTGTCGGATTGTGAATAGATTAAATCCAGGTGTTGGGCACGACGAATACATTGATCTTCTGTCACCGCACCAGAAAGGCCAATGTCTTTAGAGATATGGGGTAAAAGAGACTTGCAAAACCAATTGGCTAAGAGATGGTCCGGTATTGGCGCTTTGACAAGCCTCCTCCTACGTCTCCATTCATGAATATGGTCGGAGATGTGGGTGGCGGTGTCTTGGCGCAGTGATGTTAACAATTTTGTGCCGGTTTCCACTCTAATTGGTAGTTGAAAGTTCTTTAAGAACTCTGTCGCTAAAGCGCCAAACGTATTGATGGCGGCGCGTGGTAATTCAATGTACCACTTGGCGGCATTGCCTGTAAGGGTGCGGGAAAACAGGCGAAGGCGGACACTATCATCTACCATGGAATTGGATATGGACCACAAATGGAAGGTAGTGATGTGTGCGGCCGGGTCGTCCCCATGCTTCCCGTCGAACTTCGGGATATCTGAAGGAATCTTATGCGGTATAGGAGGCCAAAGCGAGTTGTGGTTGATGGGGTCGTTTGTCAGCTTATGGATGTCGAGTATGTCCAAAGCTGCCAAGAAAGGCAATTGTGGATTTTCCCCCGAGTCTAACCAAGGCAGTATGGGCTGACTACTTGGACCATAGGGTCCCCCCATCCATGTGTTACCAGAAGGGTAAGTGGGACTTTGATAAAAACCTCCCATAGGTGGAGGAGTAGGAACATACGGTTGTTGTCCATAGGGCATAGTGTATTGAGGGGAAAATGGTTGGTTGCCCCCAGCGTAAAATTTCCCTCCCACTCCAGACGGAGGTTGGGGTTGGTTAGTCCAAATGGATGCAATAGAGTTTCCTGGAGGCATACTAGTATTTTCATAATTTGGCAACGGTATAGATCCTACGCCTATGTTTGAACCACTTAAGGGGATAGTATTTACAATGGGTTGTCCCATTTGTCCTAAGGATTGCATAGGAAGAGAAATATTCCCTGCTACTTGTGTACTGATAACACTGCCCCCTGGTATAGTGGCCAGGGGGTTTGAACTCAATAGAGGGTTCCAACCGAAAGGGTTGTTAAAGGGCACCGAAGTAGTCGTGCTCGTGGGAGGAGCTACCGTGGTCCCCAACGTGGTCACGGTAGGAGTAGCTGCCGAAGGGTTCGGTAAACTACTGACAGTTGTGTTGACCATAGGGTTGGGGGTAGGCATATGTTGACTACTGGGGTTACCCAGTAATGACATAGAACTGACCACCGGCGGGGAGGATGATGGCGAACCAAGAATGGTTGCCATTGGTATCGACCCTGTGGATACCGGTGGAGAAATAGATGTTGGTGTTGCCGCAGACATATCTTGGCGCGGTGGAATCTGGATTATCACCGGTCCTAACGGATCAGTGAGCGGAGGATTGTAATTAGGTACAACGCCTTCAGTGAAAGGGTCCTCCGGGAGTTCCGGCTGATAAGGGTCTATGTGGTAATCCAGATTAGTCAGAGGAGACTGCTCTTCCGTAGAAGGCCCGGGTTCACCAAGGTTCAATATTTCCTCTAGAGTGAGAGGAGGTAGACCTTGCTGTCGTCGAGACAGACGGCGTGGGTCAGGGGACGCCACGGTGACCGGTTTAATTTTAACAAATTTTATTAAAATGTGATATATTATGAAGTCTCAAGTGACAGTAACCACACACTTACTAAAAAGAAAAGACTCTCTAAAATCAATCAGCAAGCAGCCAGTATAGGGTGCCATGTCTGAGTACTACCGTTCACTGGTGATGAAATCCAGTCTCACAATAGCATACAGAGAGGGTTGGTCGAAAGTACAGTTACGGTTACTCTAGAGCTTCGCCCGAACCCCGGACGATAGGTGTAAGCACTCTCGTGAAGACGAGTACCCTCCTAAAGACTGAAGACAGAGTAGGTCCATCTGTTTCAGGTACCAGGACAGCCCGTCCCAGTCACCTTGTGTAAGTCCCTAAAAGTATGGCCACTAAGGATACCTCAAATCACAGACATCATCAGGGGGGTCCACGGTCAAGGACAGTGTGCTATATGGGCAGAATACCTAGATCCCCGATCTAGTTTCGACATCCCCGAAGGGAACCCCAATATATAACACACCCACGGGATGCAGTCGAAGGCGGGCTACCTTCTAGTGCACCCAAGTGTTGTCTCGCGCTGAGCTCCGGTAAAGGAACGGTCCCAATAATGTGAGTGCAGCAGGATTTCACTCGTTAATGACTCTAGTTTTCAAGTTTTGAAATCTTGGGTAGTTTTCTCACTTTCCTAACCCAAGATCCTAGCCTGAACTACTGTTTGTGTGAGCTCAAAAAGAGTTATTAGATTGATTTTATTATCGCTTTGTTTTTAGTGTACTTTTTTATTAGTCTTGCGGAGGGGGAATGGACGTATGAAGTATAGTGAGACTCTGACTCAAGAAACCATGCAAAACATGCTCTAAATATTAACTTCAATGAAGAGTGTTTCTACAAGGAGAGGTTTCTTTTTCAATCATCCATGCACCAACATGTAAATAACACAGCTCAACTTTTAAGATTCAGACTTCTATCTACCTCGTTTAATAGTCTGTGAACTAAACTTTCAGAATAAACTCAGCTAAATGCAGAAAAAAAAAAATTTCTCTTTAAAAAAGTAAATTCTTTGCACACTAACTAAAAAAGAGAAACAAATAATCAATGCCAGCTTAGCAGACAAGCACAGGGATTCAGTCAGTGAAAGGTACTGGTGGCCAAAAAAATCTACAGCTAAAACATAGTCACAGTAGTGAACAGCAAGGTTTTTGGTTGAGTAACGCTCTGTCTGTGAGAAAATACAGTGTTATAACGCACTGTATTTAAGCCTAGACCGCGTTATAACGCATTGGATGAACTGCATAGGTCGTGTTAACTAGGGAAAAGCTCTTCAGTTGGCCAGACAGGAACAGGATTGAACTCTGCAAGCGTTTGGTATGTCTACTGGGCATCAAAAAATGGTCGGAAGGATACTGAACAGAGGAGAGAAGAAATGAAGGAAGAAATAGTCCGGAAACTATGGGGAAACTCCCCAGTGGAGTCGCCAATTCTGCTATAGGGTAAACTGCTTGGGTGGTTGGTTTTCGTGGATCCCTCTCAGGGCTTTCCGGTGCCCGAGGCAGACAGTAAGATTAGCTATGCTGTTCACAAAGATGGCATGAGTATGTTTATATTAGCTTGAAATAACTTGAAAGAATACAATAGAGAATTACCTCCTTGACGGTCTTGGGATCTCTTGGAGAACGCTGTGCAGCAAAGTAAGAGTCCTTCTTCACCGGCTCCAAATCTGAGACCTGCAATCAGTCAAAGCACCCACGTAACTTCTAATATAACAAGTATTCTATCAATTAAATCAACAATAAACATCTAGATTATACACATCTGAGCCATTCATATCATACTAAGTAAATATTGAAACAACAATAATAACATTAAGCATTGAATGGACAAAACGAACACAGTTCTATTGATTTTGCAAGAAGGAGGATTACAACCATCGGTTGTACCAAGCCCTCCTCAATCTCCCAATCTCTCTTCTCTCTCTAGTGAAGAAGTCCAAGTCAACAAACTCTCTAGGAGCCTCTTTGACTCTTGGCCTTCATAATGTCACACTATTCTCTATTCCACAAGTATGAAAGAACTTTGAGCAATCCTTCAACCTTCAATTAAGAGCCTTCAGCTCCTTCTTATAGGAGAGGGAGAAAGCCATTGTTGCCCTTCTCTTTCCACTAGTTTGGAATGGAAAAAACTTAGATGTTTCTTTGATCTCTATGCTTTTGCCTCCTTTGGAGTTCAGTCTCTCATGGCAATGACCAATAATGAACTGGTGCTTCTGCAGTTTCCTTTGTGAACTGACTCCTTTGTGAGGGAAAGTCGGAGATTCAAATCATTCTCCGCACTCTTTTCCCAATTCAAACTTAAAACATGGGTAACGCTTCCCTTCAGTGTAAATAGAGCATTGCCCTAGTCACTAACACGGCCAATGCACTGCTTGCCTACGTTATAATGCTCTTGTTCTGTTCTACATAGGCGTTACCCTGGCAGAAATAGGTTTAACTTAGGTCTTTGTACTTATCGGTCACATTCATAAAACCTGGAGTCCCTGTTTCATTTGTTTCAGTTCAAGTCAAACCTGGACTTTTGCAATCTTCTAAGTCAATACTGGCCCGCGCCCTCTGCTTATGGATGAAGGAGGCGCCCTAACCCTCTGCTTGTAAATGAAGGAGGTTCTGGGCCTTGATAATCTACCAGTTTGCTGAGGCAGTGGTGACCCTTTTCTTACTGTGATTTTCATGCTGGAAAGAGCTGTAAGGTCCTGATGAGTGACTTTTGTTTTGCAGCTTCATCTCAAGCTCATAATACATTTAGAAGCAGTTGTTCCTCTAACTGTAGATCAAGCATTTAATCCTGAGATGAAGTTATATTTCCTGCCTTTGTAGAAACCATAGAACATTGTGAAAAACCTAATAGTCAGCTTGAGATTGGGTTTATGCAGTGTTGAGATCTAGGGGATATGAGTGGCGCGACTTAGGGCTGTTTGTCAATTTCATTTGCAAAGTAAGAGGTCAGTCATGGTAGGTCTGTTGCAGATGGAGGCTTTTTGGCTTTTTGATGATTGCCAAGGGTGAAATGTCTTAAAGCGCCACTTCCTAACATAGGGGAGACTTTTGAAATAGATGTGGATTTTCCTTTTAAAGCTGATGGGCAGACCAATAAGGCTGAAGCTAGATAGGATTGTGATAATGAGGTTTTGATTTCGACATGGGCGAACTGAAAAGGTAGAAGGGCGAAAAAAGTTTTAGGAGGGTTTTCTGGATGACATATTGACATAAGGAAATCAGTTTCTAGAAAACTCAGCTGTAGATATAGTCATCACTAACATGTAAAAAAAAAAATACTGATGGCTAACAGCTGCTACATGCAACACATGAGGACTTTATTTCTATGCACTTTGATGCATATCATTCTTTGGTGGAGGAGTTCACTTGGGAGGGCATACATCATGATATATTTCAACATATGGAGAGATGCATAGCCTAGATGTTGATGGAGAGGTTGGCGCAACCACTTCCCTACTCATTGTGAGTGAGGGAGAAATTTTAGATGAGCCATTTCATCTCAATGACCACAATACATAGTAGAGAAGGTACATTTTTTCATTATGATTTTCACTTCTTTACTTTATATAATTATGTTACAAAGGAGGGTCATTCATGTATTCATTTTATTATGATGTACTTGAGGCTAATTTCGGCCATTGGTTAGCTATTCTATTGGTGGTTTGGGGGAAGCCACATGATTCTTAGTGTGCACCATTGACTTTGCATTTTTATCTTCATGATCCTAGCAACCAAGATGATTGTGGCAGAAAACAAGTGGCTGGAAAAGAACTTGTTGTTCTTTGATTGGAGGCAGGCAGGGGATGCACTGCACTGGTTCCATATATGGAACTATGATCCACTTTCCGGTTGTCATATGGCAACTTGTTTTCATTGGTTTTTGCTTCCATATGTTGGATATGTTCTTATGCTTATGGGAAGCTATGATTGGAGAGTGGCACAAGAGTTGGAGGTGCCCATTGGGATCATGCTTCTCCTTATTTTACATGTTGCATGTTTCAGGAGAAACCATGGGAAAACCTTGATGTCCACACTATGTCTCTTGTCTTCATTTGGGAGGAGCCATTTGGAGGACTTGAGTTCTTGGAGGGGGCACTTCATGGATGATTTGTTTGGTGGGGTAGCTTGGGCCATTCTTGGAAGCCATAAAATTTCAGCCCAAGATCAGCAAAAGCCCCATACATACCATAAATGGAGAGAGAAACAACTTGGGTGGAAGGATTTAATCCCTCCATGCAACCCCAATACATTGCATGAACCGAGGGTTGAGGATCCTTTTGATGAGCTACCTAGAATGACTCATTTCATTTGGATGATAGCATGGGTTTGGGAGTCTCTCATTTGGAATGAGGTTCCCCATGTTTTTCATCACTCCTACCTTGAGGAGGCCATTGGACAACAAGAAGGTTTCCACTTACACCTTCCACCTTTTCATGATGTGAGCCATTTGGTTTTGCATACTTGGGAGGAAACATTGGAGGGCAGATTTATTGTAGATTTATTTGAGCAGTGGTGGGGACTATTGAGAGGCCACAAGAGGAGGAGGGGAGGAATTTTTCTCTCCCTATACAATTTCTTAAGGACAAGCAACATTTTGGAGGGGAGGACTATAATATTCCAAAAATTTAGCCTTCAGCTAAATGGAATATTATAGTTTGTTTTGTCACTAGGAAGGTGAATAAGTGGGTGGGGAGGCCCATAAGTCTCCCAGGAAACAATTAAAACACTTCAAGTGTGAAAGGAGACCTTTTAGTAGCTAAATAAAGCACCTCCAAGTGTGAACAAGGGTTGGATCATGTTGATTCAGTCAACTTTGACCAAGTCAACAACGATGTTATGGAGGAGTGGAGATTAATTAAGGAATAACACAGTTTTGGAGGGAGATTGATTTCATGAAGGAAATGACCTAATTGAGTGGGGCCAAGGGTAAGGAAGCTCATAATATATTTAAGGAAGAGGATGGCAGCCATATAAGATTATGTTTTTGTATATTATTTTGTATATGGTCTGTTTAGACTTTGCATTCCTTTGTTGTTTAGCAGGGTTGTTGTGCTGTTTAGCACCGGGTGTTCCCGAGCGGGAATCCCACCTATTTCCTTGAGAGGCCTCTTGGAAGAGTATTGTATTAATTTCCACATTTATGTTTTCAGGCCAAGCTACAACTTTCTTCATCAACACAGTTTCTGTAGGTTGTTGTGTTGTGTTGCAGGGTGCAGCAGTGGAGGGAGGATTAGATCGAGTGTCTTCAGAGCTAGTTTTTCAGTGGAGGAAGGTTTCCATCCATTGGGAGGCCTGTAAAGAAGCCCTTTGGGCTTATTTCACACATTTGGCTCCAGTGCAAGTAGTATTCATCCCTTACAGTGCAGTTTTATTCTTGATCTGTGTTATTTTAGGGAGGATTTGCAGGGGTAGTTATAGTGATTGTTTTGGGAGGAGATTTCTGCAGTGGAGGATCCACTCTTTCTTCTAGAGGGTCTGTTGGAGGAGGGATATATATTTCTACATAAGCTTCAGCCATATCTTCTCATTTCTGTTGTTACAACATATCTTCAGCCCTAGGGCTGCAGCTTACATTGGCACATTGTGTGCATTTTCTAGAAGCCCTCTTGGGTTGTCTTGGAAAGCTCATCTAGTGCCTGGATCTGTATGTTTAGATTATATTGGAGCCTATATCATTATTATTATATCATTGTATCATCTCTAGCTATAATTGTGCATAATATAAGTGCGATGTAGCAGCTCTCCAGCATTTTGTGTTGCTGCAACATCTTACTTTTGAGAGTGTTTATGTATTAATGGAGGCTTGTGTGACCACATTCTATGATTGGTGCCTCATTTGTTTGTACCTATTTTCTACATATATGATCAATAATATGGATCTATATTGGTCTCATTATTTTGTGTGTTAAATACTTGCCGCTCCTTTCATTTTATGAGCTATATTGTTGCTATTTCCAATTTGGAATATTACATGGTCCTTCCATATCTTGTAGAAATTATATGCACTAAGAATGAATATGTCCAAGATCCACCTGATCTCACACTATTTAAATTTATGCAAGATACTGAATCTATTCCACTTGTTAATCTTTTTCGGAAAGATTAATTGCACACACATGTCAAGCATAAACAAAAATTATCAATCGCACATAACACAGTTTTTAACCGGGAAAGCCTGAAGCTAAAAACCCCAACTATATATTATGTAACATGGAGATCATATGACAATCTCATAAAAAAATACAAATCTTATCACAAGCTCTCAGTATAGTACAATCGTCATACACTAATCAGGCCCAATCTTTCAAATCCATGCACCGATCTTTGCCACCTGCTAGCATGCCTCCACTACACAATCTCTACTGAAGAATAGCTCTAAATGAATTCAAATTTCTCTTGGATTGACTACGCAATCCTCATTTGCATCCCCACTATGTGTTTTATGCAATCAATGCATCACTAATAGTCACAACAGACAGTCTATCTTGCCTTTTCACCTATCTCTCCACTGGTCTCCATTGAAACTGCCATGCACTGTAGTTAACTGATGTATTGTTCAGTTGATTAATGAGTTATTATTTTTGAATTAATTAACTAATTAATTCACTCCACTGTCACTAGTGTATCAATCAGTTAGACTAGATACAACTAGCTCAACTCAGTCTAACTAAGTTAAACTAAATACAACTCCATAACTACTTCTTCCAACTGTGTCATAACTCTACCACTTGAGTTATAACTGAGTCCTCCATGCAATAGCTCCAGTAAACCCTCAAGAATATCGTAATTCCTTTTGTCAGCTGTTGTGCCACATCTATGCACTGAACTGAAGTGCTCCGAGAGAATAAGTTGTTGTTTAGAGTCTGATTATTATTAAGAGCTAATAATAATCGACATGCATCTATTTTTAGATTGACGATATATAAATAGACTTCACCCAATATTCTAAAAATAGAATTTCATCTATTTTTCCAACTTAATCAACCATCCACAAATAGCATCCTGCAACTTCTGAAATATGATCGACATGTCTAAAAATAGACAGTCTAAAAATAGACTTGCGCCAAAAATAACCTACGGGCCCACTTAGTGAAGGTGACTCTTTTCACTAAGCTCATCATCTTGTTGAATCTCAACACTCCCTCTCAAAAAGATATGGATTATCCTTCACCCCGATCCTGCCTCTATGGTATTCAAATTTTCTCCTGGTGAGCACCTTCATTAGAATATCTGCATCCTGATCCTCCATGGGAATGTACTGAAGCAACATGATCTTCTGCTGCACACAATCTCTGATATTATGATACTGGATACCAATATGTTTAGATCTATCATGAAACACAGGATTAACCGAGAGTTTAATGCAACTCTGATTATCACAATGAATCACCATGGGATCTAAATTTGAACCGAACAAACCAACCATAATCTTCCTCATCCAAATAGCCTCACATGCAGCTAAACTTGCTGCCATGTATTCTGCTTTCACTGAACTGAGTGCCATGGATCTCTGTTTCCTGCTGTACCAAGAAACTTCCATATATCTGATACTAAAAATCCCCCCTGATGTGCTCTTTCTATCTGTTGGGATTTCTGCCCAATCTGCATCTGTGAAGCCATCCAACTTCACCTCATCCGTCTTTCTATACCATAAACCATACTCAGATGTGCCCCTGAGATATCTCAGGACATGCTTGCCTTCCTTCAAAAAGAGCTTGGTAGGCTTAACCATCGCTTGTGAAATTTATTTCACCGCATAGCATATGTCCGATCTTGTATTGAATAAATACATGAGCGAACCCACCAACTGTCGATAAACAATGGTATCCACTGCCTCTGCCAATGTAGCATCATCTTTCTTCCAATTTCTTGGAAGAGGAGTGTCGATAGGCTTGTAGCCTTGCATGTGAAACTTCTCCAGTATCTCCCAGGCATACTTGCCTTGAGACACAAACAGTTCACCTTCCCGCTACCATATTTCCAATCCAAGGAAATAATGAAGGAAACCTAAATCCTTCATCTCAAACTCCTTTGCAATATCAGCCTTGCTTGATTGTATCAACTGCTCATCACCTGTTAGTATCAAATCATCAACATAAAGTACAATGATCAAAAGCTTACCCTCAACCACAATCTGGTACAGGTTTTCATCCACATCACTCTTGGTGAAGCCAAGTCCAGTGAAATAGTTGTCTATCCGAGTGTACCAAGCATGGGGTGCTTGTTTCAACCCATACAATTCTCTTTTGAGCCTGCACACATGCGACTCGCTGCTGAAGATCTCAAATCCTTCAGGCTAATCAATGTACACCTCTTCCTCAATGATCCCATTAAGGAATGCAGTCTTCACATCCATCTGATGAATGTTCCAACCCATATGCACTGAGAGAGCAAGGATTGTCCATATGGAAGAATACCATGCGACAGGTGCAAAGGTTTCTTCATAGTCAATCCCCTCAATCTATGAGAAGCCCCGGGAAAAAAATATTTCCTTATACTTCTCAACACTCCCATTAGTAGCTTTCTTTACCTTGTAGATCCATATTTATCCTACAACTGATTTTCCTACCGGCCTTGGAACAATCTCCCAAGCACTATTTCTGACAATGGAGTCATACTCCTCCACCATAGCATCTACCCATGTGGGCTCCTGCACTATTTATTCAAAAGAAGATGGCTCTATCACAATACACTTTCTCATAAGAGCCATGTATCCAGTATATTGATCAGGTGACTATGTTTATCTGCGCTATGATGTAGGAACTCCTACATTCTGTGTCACATCCACCTTTAGTCTCTAAGCTTCTGTGGTACGCTTCTTGCCTTGTCTGATGTTTGGTTCTGCATGAGTAGACTCCACTCCATGAATCTCCTCCTTTGGCTGATCCACATCCAAAGGCTCATCTTTGGGAACAAGAAGTTCCTCCTCTGCATGCAAGTGTATCTCCCTCTTAAGCGACAAATTCATGGCTTTCACCTCATTGAATTTTATATCCCGTCGCATAAAAGTCATCTGAATGTTTGGAAAATACACATGATAGTTATGGGGTGTTTTTGTGTACCCCAAAAATATCCCAACTTCTGCAGTTGGCTCCAACATAGTACCATGAACCACACTCTCAGACCTCCCCTGAGTCCACCATCTCTTCTGTCACCAATAAGCCAACCGTTGATTCATTGACCAGTGTTTCCCCTGGCGTCTACAAAGACTCCTCCTTGCTTGGAACTTTTCCTGGTCCTCTTCCTTCTCCTATCCCTAACCCCAGTTTAGCGAATGTTTGAATGATGCAATCGTCTCAGGCTGGTCTTTCACAGCCTGCTTCGTCTAGTCAGCAACCTCAATCTTGCCTACCGCACCCTGCTCCTAGCCCTTTGCTTCAGTCGACCGAACCATTTTTGCCTCGACCTTCCCTCCCCCTTCTCACTCAGGAATCTCCCTACCCTCCTGAGTCGGTTCCCTCAGGTCTTCACTCTATGGGAGCTGTCCCTCTTCGTCATTACCCTGTCGGTCATATACCTTTCCTTGGTCCCCCCCCGACATCTATTCGATCCCCATCATGGCCACCCTTTCCCTCCCTAATCTAACCTTGGGATTTATAGTACCATGAATCATGAATGCTGTATGGATGGGCAGCCCAACCAGAGGCAGCATTTCGGCATAATGGTCCCTTATGAGTCTTGGGATGAACCACAACTTGGGGTGGAGGGATTTGTAAGGGGCTATGGGGTGTCTACAGAGGCTCTATAGGACCTGAAGATGGAGACTCGGAGACAGAGGGAATGGGAGGCGTGGAATAGTGACGGGACCGAGTTTGAAGGTTGAGGTCGATGGTGAGAGAAGGGTCAGAGGTCATCATGAGAATCTGGTAATTAGAGGAACTAGAAGGGGAAGGTTGAGTGGTTATCGGGGAATGAGGAGGTTGAGTGGCCATGAATCCTTGGTGAGGGAAAGGATCAGTAAACACAGCGGATTGAGAAGTAGTTGGGGTGGGAGGGACAGCAGGGGAGGAGTGTTTTCCTCACACGATGGCCTAAGATTCCCACATCTGTTGCATTTGTGGTAATAAGGGACAATCGTGAGTGTAGTGACCATAAACACCACAACACGAATAGGGCTTATTGGTACGAAGTGGCCTGTCCGGCTTGGGGTGAGGGCCCTGTGGCTGGTTGGCAGTGGTAGGGTCAATACTGGAAGAATTGGGTCCCTGGTTACTAGACGTGGATTGGTTGCCTTTTCTCTTTCACTGAGAAGGAAGAAAATTAGGTGCCCCCTACTGTGCAAAGACTTTCCCTAGGGGGGGTAGTAATTGTGGTTGTGGAGGTGGAAAAGGCAAAGGAGTGGGAGGTCCAAATGCTGAAGGAGCTGGGACACTAGGTGGTGTATATGGATAAGGGGTGGGATGGGAAACATTGAGGTAAGCAGGAGGGTGGGAAAAAGGAGGAGGCATGCCGTATCCTAGATACATGCTACCTGGAGGGGAAAAAGTGCCGGAGGGACTGGCCCCCCCTGGAGGGAAGCCCGGAAGAGGTTGGGTAGAGATATGGGATAGAGCACCAATGATACCATCGGCAGAATGAGAAGCCCCCGAGGCATTAGAGCCATCGGGCTTGGGAAGGTCAGGAAGGACGGTATAAACATAACTAGATTGGGCGTAGATAAGGTCATATTTCAAGGCTATTTGGAGGGTGGCTTCTTCGGTTTGGGGAAAATGGGATGCGACATCTTTGCCAATGGGAGGTAAGAGAGAGCGAAGGAACCAGTCCATGTAAACCCGATCTTCAAAGGGGGGAGCGTGACACAAGCTCCGTCTTCGCCGCCATTCCTGGACATGAGCAGAAAGGCGGGTCGAAGAGGATTGATGGAAAGAAGTTAAGAGTTCAATACCAGTGTCGTATCGGAGGGGGAGCTGGAAATAAGATAGAAAGGCTTGGGAAATGGTCGCAAAGGTGGTATGGGAAGGGGTGGCTTGGTCAACATACCATTTAGAAGCTTCGCCGGTAAGCGTGCATTGGAACAATCGAAGATGGATGGAGTCATCGGTGATGGAATTGGAGGAACACCACATGTGAAAAGATCGAATATGGTTAGAGGGATATTCAATAGCAAGGCCTTCGAACTTGGGAATGTCGGAGGGGAGCTTGGTTGGCATAGCAGGCCAACTGACATTGTGGCGAATAGAATCAGTGATCAACTGATTGAAATCGGGGAGACTGAGGCCAACCATATAAGGGAGTAATGGGGCAGTCAAGGTAGGTCCCGTAGGGGTTACACTGGAAATGGACCCAGTAGTAGAACTGGGGTTAGGGCTACATCCGGAACTAGACATGGTGAAGGTAATAGGGGGGGAACAAAGAGGAGGTGGAGAACTCAAAATCAGAGGAAGAGTCGGAGTGCGAACTTAGGGGAGGACTTACTTGATGACGACGGGAAGGAGGAATTTGACCGACCGGAAACTGAGGGTGAAGGCCAAGAAGTCTTTGGGAGAAGTGCCTTGGGGGCGTAATGATGACGGGAAGAAGAAAAACCAACAAGGGCAGGGAGGGACAAAGTCAAGTGAGGTCAAGGGCAGAGAGGTGCAGTGACAATTGATTTTAAAGTCTTGGCCAGGCAGTGTTAACCAGGCTCTTCCTCACTTAGGGTCAGTGTGTGGCATGCATTAATTTTAATTGTTTAAACCTAGAAGTTTTGAGAGTAAAAGAAAAAGTGTGTTGTGTAACTAAAAATGAATCTACAGGAAATAAAACGAAAAAGAACAGAAAATTAACAGCTACTAATACATCAATCTAACCCAAGAAGGTGGGTCTCTCAAAACTGGTCTATAAGACGGAAAAAACTAGGAAAATCACACAAAAAGAGGCCAATAGATCTAAGGTCAGGAGGGACAGGGATCTAAAGGGGAAGTCTGCTGAAAATAGGTGCAGAGAACAGCAAAGAGGCAGAGGCAAGGTTGCTGCTAAAAAGGAGGAGATCAGCTAAAAATAGGAGGCAAAATGAGGCGGCCCTAGAAATGAACCCAAACAAAACTATATGAGGTGATTTGCAAGGGGGAAGAGCTGATCTAAAGAGAGCTGAAACTAAGGTATCAGATCTGAAAGCAATAAGGCTGAAACTTTGGAAATTCAGACTGCGGAAACAGTAAAAACTCTCCCACAAAAATTGGAGGGTACTAGAGCCCTAAGGGTCAAGATTCCCACTTATTTGAGTGAAAAAAATCTGAAATAGGTCTAAACGGGCGGAGATGGAGGCTGGAAAACTCTAACCGAAGCTTCAGACAAACCCAGAAAAAGTGCTGAAAAATTTGCAGAAAAAGTGCAGGTCGTAAGTTCTGACTTGTTTTCAGTCTAGGTCGTAGGTTTGGGGCAGAAAAGTGTGTCCTCAAGCTCAGGTTGCACTTTTTGGGCCAATAAGTGCGACCTACAGATCTAGCTCTTTCGGCGGAAGATTTCAGAAAAAATTGTCGTCTCAACTGTGGCTAATGCCTGTCACCTGCGCAATAAGGCCAGAAATACATGGAAGTTAAAAATTTGATTGTTTGGGGGTTTTAGAGGTGAAAAGCACCATAAAAATAGGAAAAAAAGGAAACTGAAGAGAAGCCCTAGGGTCTGAAACAGTTGGATATGCAGGAATAGATAAAACGATAGCGATCGTAAAATAAAACCCGTGTGGAGTCGCCAATTGTTAGTATGAATCTTTCATTGTAAAAGATCACTTTAGCTATGCATAAAAAATAGCCCTAACATCGATTATGGCTGCAAAATATCTTTAAGTCTACTACACAAATTCATATCTAAGCACAAAAGACATTAAGCAGATAAAATATAATATGGCTCCATGCATCCAATAGAAAAGAAAATAACAAAGTGTTTAAAATAATGATTTATATTATATTAAAGAATGGGGAACCTGAGAGGAAAACAAGAAAGGTGTTTTCCAGTTCTCCTCAATGGGATGGGTTCTTGAAAGTCCTCAGCATTTCAGATCTAAAATTCCTCTCTCTTATTGTGGTAGAAAACACTAGCAAACATAGAACTCAATGGGAGCTCACAAAGCAAAAATGGAAAATGGTGACCAAGAATAGATCCAGTGTGATCTAATGCAATGAAGGTGACTAATCAATGGGGAAAACCCTTCTATTTATAACAAAATATTGGGGTGTTCTAGAACTCGGTGCATGAATAAAATATTATTAATCAAATTCTAGAATCACCCTTTAGGAATATTTTAATATATTTGTTGTAGGGAAAAGGTCTTTTGACTTGGGTCAATTCCTTTATTTATAAACAATAAATAAATAAATGATTTATTTATTATTTTAGGGAGATGGTGGGAATATAATTAAATAAATAATGATTTATTTAATCAATTTCCTTGTTTTGGGTTAAATATGACTTGGGAAATATATAGAAATGTTATTTTATATGGTGAAAGCAATTTTACTTAGGGTAAAATTGGTCTTACATGGTGTACTTGGGTTCATCTAATGATAATGGGTTAGATGACCAAAAAAATGGTGTAACACGCATTGCGACTGAGACCAAGTTCTTTTTCAAACCTGGAACATGCATGAAATTCTTCAACAAGAATGGATTACCGAAGTCCCTCTCAAAGGTAATGGTCCCAATGCCAGTCGCACTGTACCAACCATCTTCACCCATCTCTATATGCATCTGGAGGTCCTTCTCCTCCAAGTCACTAAACAACTCTTTGTCTCCCGTCATATGGAAAGACGCACCACTGTCAAGATACCACACCGATCCCATGCAGCTTGAAACCAAGCATGCGATCAAGGAAAAATCCAGCTCAAATTGCAAGTCTAAGGCCTCTCCAGCTGCAGATCTAGCAGCCTACTTATTCTTCTTCTTTTGTGGACAGTTAGTGGTGAAATGTCCATGCTCGCGAAAGTGAAAACACTTCACTTTGGACAAATCCTACTTCTTTCCTTTCACACTGGATTTAGAAGGATTTTTCTTCCCCTTCCATTTCCTTGATTTGGGAGCCAAAGCACAATTCTCTTCATCTTCATTCTTCGATGAATATCCATCCCTGGTACCCCGCCTTATCTCCTCCTGCACAAGATCTAACCAAAGTCGCTCCCATCGTGGTAGTTTATCCTGTCCATTGACAGAATCTTCGTAGCTATGATAACTCTTTGGAAGCCCAAGGAGAGTCAAGTTTAGCAAGTCTTCTTCATCAACAGTAACCCCCACACTTCCCAGCTCATCCTTGTAGTGGACAAACTTCGTGAGGTATTTTGGAATATTGTCGCCTTTCTCCATTTTTATTTTTATGAGCTTGTCTTTAAGCACCAACTTCCTCTGGTCACTTTTTCTTTGGAAAAAATCTGTCAAAGCCTTCCACATTAAGAATGGAGTGGATTTCCCGTGAAGGATAGACACAATATGGTCCTTTACACCTTCCAACAAAATCCTCCTCGTCTTTGCAGTCTTATTTTTCCATGCATCAAGTAATGCAGCATCACTAGATCCCGACTTAGGAACATCGCTATCGATGAACTCCTTCAGCCCATTATCCTCCAGCACCACCTCCATCCTATCCTTCCAGGCTATTTAATTCGAGCTCCCATCAAGGGCATACTCCAATCTCAACCCGTTGAAAGACATTTCAATGTATACTCGATTTCTGCACCAAGAATCTTCTGTAACAAATTCGAATTGTCCACCAGCACAAACTCACTTCATAATTGCAATCTTCAATCAAGAATTCTTTGATACCATGTAGAAATTACATGCACTAAGCATGCATATGTCCAATATCCACCTGATCTCACACTATTTAACTTTATGCAAGATACTGAATCTATTCCACTTGTTAATATTTTGCGGAAAAATTAATTTCACACACATGTGAAGCATAAACAAAAATTATCAATCGCACATAACACAGTTTTTAACCACGAAAGCCTAAAGCTAAAAACCCCAAATATATATTATGTAACATGGAGATCATATGACAATCTCATACAAACATACAAATCTTATCACAAGCTCTCAGTACAATACAATCATCATACACTAATCAGGCCCAATCTTGCAAATCCATGCACTGATCTTTGCCACCTGCTAGCCTACCTCCACTGCGCAATATATGATGACGAATAGCTCTAAATGAATTGAAATTACTCTTGGATTGACTGCGCAATCCTCATTGGAATATACACTATGTGTTTGATGCAGTCAATGCATCACTAATAGTCACAACAGATAGTCTATCTTTCCCATTCACCTATCTCTCCACTGGTTTCCACTGAAACTGCCATGCACTATAGTTAACTAATGTATTGTTCAATTGATTAATGAGTTATTATTTTTGAATTAATTAACTAATTAATTCACTCCACTCTCACTAGTGTATCAATCAATTAGACTAGATACAACTAGCTCAACTCAGTCTAATTGAGTTAAACTAAATACAACTCCATAACTACTTCTTCCAACTGTGTCATAACTCTGCCACTTGAGTTCTAACTAAGTCCTCCATGCAATAGCTCCAGTAAACCCTTAGGAATAGTGCAATTCCTTTTGTTAGCTAATGTGCCACATCTGTGCACTGAACTGAAGTGATCTAAGAGAATAAGTTGTTGTTTAGAGTCTGATTATTATTAAGAGATAATAATAATCGACATGCATCTGTTTTTAGATTGACGATCTATAAATAGACTTCGCCCAATATTCTAAAAATATAATTTCATCTATTTTTCCAACTTGATCAACCATCCACAAATAGTATCTTGCAACTTCTGAAATATGATCGACATGTCTAAAAATAGACATAGTCTAAAAATAGACATAGTCTAAAAATAGACATAGTCTAAAAATAGACTTGTGCCAAAAATATCCTGTGGGCCCACTTAGTGAAAGCGACTCTTTTCACTAACCTCATAATCTTGTTGAATCTCAACATATCTCCCCTCACAATTGATGTAAATCTGAATTATCTTTAGAAATGTTTGCCATTCATCCTCCAAATATATCCTGGGGATAGCATTTCTCCACTTCATATTTTGATATTCTTCTTTGAGGAAAGATCTGAAATTGACCTCTTTGATTGAGGTAGTCTTAAACCACCTTTCTCCTTCACCAGGAATCTCTGTAGCTACTTCAACAATAGCCTCATCTATCTACATTACCATATGCCCAAGCTGAACCTTAAAGCCATCAAAGATTTTGGAAAATGATTTTGTGATACCTTGATGGTACCCCTGGAGCTTTTGACAGAACCCATAGCATCCAACCTCCTTGAATAGTTCACAGGTCTAAGGGTGTGCTTCAAGGTATGAAATGTTATGTAATTCTTTTCTCATAAGGGCACCTCCTATTGAAATCTTCATTACTTGGATTCTTGAAAATTCTTCAAATAACTGGGCAGATTACAAAGTGGCCAGGCTATGTGAAGGCGAATGATGAACTTCAATGAAAATGATGGTGGGGTAGACCTATAAGAAACAAGGATAGAGTCGAAGATTGAAGGGTTTGGGCACATGTGGGAAGCTCTAAAACAATCAAAAACCAACCATCGACTGATTCAAAGCATGGAAAGGTTCATGACCATTTTTTCAGGATCAATTGAAATGGGTGGCCATGATTTAGGGTTATGATTCATAATTCTTTTTGAAAATATGATGAATGATACCCTGGAGGGGAACTGGTAGCATAACTACTAATTATGAATTTTGTACAACCGCCGATATGGAAGCGACATGACTCTTTTAAACCCTAGATATATTTGGGATTTTTGGCAGCTGAAGATAGGCGTGAGTAAGCCATTTAGCTCCCAAAAATTTTGATTTTCGGTAGCTAACAACTATAAAATTTCAACCTTTTAGCTACCGAAAACCAAACTTTCTGCAATAATTAGCACATAACCAAATTCATAAAAAGAACTAATTTCTCTACTTTAAACCTTCAAAAGCTTCATGTGAAAACATCATAATTCCAACCTACCATGTGGAAACACTAGGGATACCTGGATATCTGATTTGAAGCATTGGATATACCACTGGACCATTACTCCTGAGCACCTTATCATGAAAACATTTTTGACCTGATCAAAACAATTCCTAAATTGATAACTAGAGAAAAGATGACTATATCATAGGGTCCTAACATTGACTCCAACTGGGGATGGAAAATCTGGAGGAGATGTGAAGAATCTTAGATCTCCATATTCGTAAATCAGTGCCTTATCCATTGGGCTTATCTCACATCCTGTATCTTGATCTATCCTACAACTCAGTGACTGCAAACCAGCTGATTATTCCTGCTGACTTTGACTAATTTTTTAAAGTAAAACAGAGATAAAAATAGACAACATGCTTTCCCAACAAGAATATTTACATATTATAAATCTGAACTGAAACTACAATTGAACTATGCACTACAAACTATTTGATGGAAATCACTGCTTCACCTTGAAATTATGAACACTGAAATGAAATCTGAAATATAAAAAGATTCTTAGCCAGCAAGCTTATTTCCACACCTACCTACCCTAATCTGCTGAAATTATTTTTGTTCTAAATGATACAATAATGTCAATGTAACGAGTCAAGCAACTGCTCTAATAAATTTTCCCTTTCACTGTTTTTCACCACACTCATAAAAAATATTTTAATGGTATTTGATAGACATTCCTAGCCTAATATTCTTTATAGGGAGCTTGGTAGACCTAAAGAACAAAAAAAATGCAGGAAAGGAATGGTTGCTTCGTGACAAAATTTTTTTCCATATAGATATTATAGGATCAAGATAGACTTGACCTGTTTCTTGGCATTCGAATTTAACCGACTCAACTCCATGGTTTGAGGTTGTATTTATGCTATGTACATCCTCATGTGCTTCCTGACATGGCTGCAAATTTCCTGATGAGATTTGAAACGATACTTCACCTGAACATAATGATGAAGTTTACTGTCTAATCTTATCAATATCATAAATGTATTCTGACCCATGACTAGCAAGTGAAACAGGACTTTGTCTGCATATTTCAACCAATACCTATGTTTTTGGATCATGTAGAAAGTGAGGTAGTTGTTGTATTGGCTCTAGTGAAACATTTTACTCTTTCATGTATTCATCATTCAGAATATGACCAAAATTTCCTTTCAAAATCTGAAATGAATTTGAGCATAATGGTATAGAATCAAAAAGAGTTAGGTCATCATCTATTTTAGCATCTGTGATTTCATCTGAAATTTGACATTCAAAATGACTCAAGGGCTGAACCTCTAGATCTAGAATAGATTCTTCATCATCCATTATTTCATAATCTGATTGATGAGAGAGTTCTCCAATCTTATTGTTGATAATTTGTTTATAATTTTCTCTCAGAACTGAGGCAAAACACAGAGGCAGCCATTTTTCACTTACTTGAAAACTTTCTGCATTTTCCTTCTTACAATCTTACTTAGCATGTGGAGTTTGATTGCCATTTTTGTATTGTGATAACTAGGCTTCTTCTTTCCATGAAGATAGTTTTGGTTGCTCTTAACAGTGAGCTTTAATCTCAACCATATAATCTTCATCTTGATAATCACATCTGATAATATTATATGTATATATATACAAGGTCATCTAACGTGCAGATCATCTTAGGAGATTTTCCTACCGCCTTCTGATTTTGAACTTCATCTTTGGCTATGTTGTGAATTGATTACATGAAATAATCATCTTCTGTTTTAGGATGCAAAGGATGAATTGCAAACTACTTGGGTACATTGATCCATGTATTCTTTGAAACTAATGAAACATAAGATCTCTTAACATCATGTTCCTCTTTCTTGCCAATCATGTGCATCACTTCATTGACTGTGTTTGTCAAAATATCTAGCTTTTATCTCTGAAAATATCAATTGCTCTATTTCTATTTTATCCTTTTTCACTACTTTTAACTTTGCATATTTGTTCAGCAGGCTTTCTTCCACATCAACTGCAAAATTTTTCATTTCTTCAAGGGTTGTAGTGTCCCTTTATATTAATTGTAATGCCATCTCTATAGCGAAAGAATCTGAGTATTGCAGGAGAGCTAATCCTGGGGGTGGTCTTATATCAGCAGGCATTGAATGATACACGTTATTGAACCTGGCTGAAAAATGTTGTACTGTCTCCACTGACTGTCTTTTTAAGTGTTCATACTCTTCTAAGATGAGGAAAACATTTCCCATGATCACCCATCTATCTAGGAAAACTTGCACAAATTGAAAAAAATTGTTGATGCTTGCAGCTAGAAGATTATTAAACCAATATTTAACTTTACATTGCAATGATAGGGAAAAAATCTTGATACACACATCATCTTCTTCCACCTCAAACAGAACAAGAAAATCCTCAATATTTTGAATGTGTTTTTAGTAGTGATCTTCACATTTTCTCCATCAAACCTAGGCAAATTATTGATGTAATTGAAAGGGAGGTTATGGATAATAGGAGGCAAAGCTAGAGGCTTGTATCTATCTGGGATTTTTACAGGTATAGGGGGTAAAGCAGGAGGCTTATAACCATCTGGAGATTTAGCAAGAGCAGGAGATGAAGCACGAGGTTCATATATCACTAGGTTTTCTACAAGTGTATCTGGGATGTGCACAGGTGTATGAGTATTTACATGATCTATAATTTAGGGCTTAGTCTCTTGAGGCTCATCAGTTTGCAAATGATCAATGTAAACTTCAACAAGGTAATCTTGATTAGGATTAGAGAAATATAGAACATAATTACAGATAAAACAAAAAATATTTTGAATACAATTTGGGCTTGAATGCCTACTCTTTCGAGATTGTTTGGTCATATTTAATATTCTTCCTCAAGTGGAGTCTTTGAGTTGGCATTGTCTTGGAGTTGGTTAGAATCGTCAGTTGGATGATTCATCCTTCTTGTTTTTGGTCACTGTCAATGATCGGTAACTAGATCTGTAACTTGATATGCTTTTTTAAGGAAGGTTTCCCCAGTATGGTCGCCACTATGTTAGCACTCTGTAATTTCTCAGGTTGAGGGAGAAATTGGTAGAGGTAACCAGAAAACCACTTTGGAGCCTAGGATCTAGCCCTCCTACACTTAGAGAGGGATCTCTATTTTATATTTAGCTTTTTTTTATGATTATGATATCAGGCTAGTAATTATGAGGATAAAAAGGTTTGTTTTGAGTTTTTAGTTGAGACAACGGAAGAGGGCCATTGGGATAAATGGATTCAACATGGAAAAGTTGATTTAAATGAATGAATAGCTGATGTCATGTGAAACCAGGAAATACAATCCTGTCAGTGGATCCTTACAGTTTGATATGGAAGAGAAGAACAGATTAGGGTTCAATATAAATGCAGTGCAGATCTGATCTAAATTCTACATTCAAATTTCAGAAGAAAACGTAAATATTTTTTTAAGCCAGAGCAAGGTGTCTGAGACAAATCCTGAACCTAATTTTCTTATAAACAATAAGGAAAGAAAAAAATGTGAAACAAGAGAATAACAAATCACATCAAGAAGCACTTCACCACATAATCATGACATAAGAATATGGAAACAGAAGGTCTTTGTTTTCATCCAAAAATAGTCACTTACAACCTGCTGAACATATTTATAATAGCTAGTGATATTTCCATACCATCCTTCCCTTCAGGTCCAACCCTTTTCCTATATGGCATTCTATCTTTTAAAATTTTCCCCTTACATTCAGATCTTACAGACCAGGAGGATTAAATCTCTTCCTCAACTTCTTTCATATATTTCTAGAAGCTATGTATTTATGTTCTATCCAAGATAGAGATTTGATCTCTTTCAAAATCATGCCATATATCCTAAATATATTACAATATATTCGATTTTTAACATTGAAAAGGTAAAAATAGAAAACAGTACCTACTAACTACTATCCTCAAATTGGAAAATACAATAGAATTCCAAAAATCAGATTTACTTTGATCTTCTTTAAAAACCCAATCTGATCAAATCTGAGGTTGACAACAACATGTTGAGGATGAGTCATAACTGGAAGATCATTCTGGAAACCTTTGAGATCATTGAAGGATCCATTTGCCTTGATTTAAGGATATTTTATGAAATTTGTTCATAACAAAACTTTCGGCAGCTAGTGACGTCAAACAGAGTGTGTTTATCTACCGATTTTCTGGGCATGATTTTCAACAGATAATTAGGGATTCTGAAACGGTTCTTAGCTGGCGAAAAATGTAACTGATCCCAAATTTAATAAAAAATGGTTAAGTTTCCCTTCGACCCTACTTCATTTTTTATAACCAATTCAATTGATATTAAGGGTAGCTTCAGCTAGGGTATCAAGATTGAGGTGGGCTTCAGGTTTTAGTTTCTTGTGGACAAGCTTGAATCTCAAAACCTTGTTCGTGTTCTGCAACAACATGATCCAATGCAAAACCAATTTTAACAGATCACTTTCTAAAAGTCTCATTTTCCTTCTTTAGATGTATCTCTAACACTATTAACTCAGCATTTTATTATTTCAGTTTTTGTACCTTAGGATTTTTGCTAACCTTATTTTTTGATGGTGTTCCAGCTTCTTCAGGGATTTCCATTTCTACAGCATATGGCTCTTCTTCCATTTCTACAGTTAGGGGCTCTGAATCAGAATCAGAATATGACAGGTTTATGAAATTTGTTGTTGCATTTTTTCCTTGATTCTCTACCTTCTTTCCAAACTCTAACTTCCTCTTTGAATTCTTTGATTTTGAAGGAGAAACCTTGGTGGTATTTTCCACAAGAGACAATGCTCTTCTCTTCCTTTTACTGGTTTTTGGTGAAGTCAATTCCTATGAGGTATTTCCTCCTTTCTTTGGTTGAATTTTCTGCTCAAATTCTCCCCACAACAGGAGAAATTTCAAAGTCTTTTTTCTTCTGCTGAGCCCTTCAAAAACTATCAATTTGATCAACTTGTGATGGAAAAGACTATTGCTAGATTTATGAGCCTTGGCCTAAACTTTATAAGCCATCTTGGTAAGACTCTTGAGGAGGTAAAATGGCATATTTATAGGTTTCTTACCTATGAAATGGAGGATCAGCCTGAAGTTGTAGAGCATGGTCCTTCCATATCTCCCCTCACAAGTGATGTAAACCTTAATCATATTTAGAAATTTTTTCCATTTCTTTTCTAAATAGCTCCTGGGGATATCCTTTTTCCACTTCATATTTTGATATTATTCTTTGAGGAAAGATTTTAAATCAACCTCTTTGATTGAGGTAGTCTTAAACCACCTTTATCCTTCACTAGGCATATTTCTAGTTGCTGCAACACTGACCTCATATATATGCATTACCATAAGCCCAAGCTGAACCTTAAAGCCATCAAATATTTTGGAAAATGATTTCGTGATACCTTGATGGTACCCCTGGAGCATCTGATAGAACCTGTAGCATCCAACCTCCTTGAATAGTTCACAGGTCTGAGGGTGTGCTTCAAGGTATGAAATGTCCTGTAATTCCTTTCTCAGAAGGGCAGCTCCTTTTGAAATCTTCATTACCTGGATTCCTGAAAACGCTTCAAAATAACTGCACAGATTTAAAAGTGGCCAAGGTATGTGAAGGCGAATGATGTTCTCGAATTAACATGACGGTGGGGTAGAACGGTAAGAAACGAGGATAGAGTCGAAGGATGAAGCGTTTGAGCACCTCTGGGCAACTATAAAACAATCAGAAACTGACCATCGATGGATTCAAAGAAAGGAAAGACTCATGACCAATTTTTTAGGATCAATTGAAATGGTTGGGAATGATTTAGGGTTGTGATTTCTTGATCTGGACACAAGTCGTAATTCTTTTTGAAAATATAATGAATGATACCTTGGAGCGAAACTGGCAGCATAACTATTAATGATGATTTGTGTACAATCGTCGATATGGAAGTGACATGACTCTTTTAAACCCTAGAGATATTCAATATTTTTGGCAGTTGACGATAGGCGTGAGTAAGTCATTTATCTACTGAAAATTTTAATTTTCAGTAGCTAACAGCTATAAAATTTCAAAATTTTAGTTACCGAAAACCAAACTTTCTGCCATAATTAGCACATAACCAAATTCATAAAAAGAACTAATCTGGCCACTTTAAACCTTCAAAATATTCATGTGAAAACTTCATAATTCCAACCTACCATGTGACAACACTAGGGATACCTAGATATTTCATTTGAAGCATTGGATATACCACTGGACCATTACTCCTGAGCACCTTATCATGAAAACATTTTCAACTTGATCAGAACAATTCCCAAATTGATAACTAGAGAAAATATGACTATATCATAGGGTCCTAACAAGATCATTTTCATGACCTCTCTCTCTCTCTCTCTCTCAACTTTTCGACAACATAAAAGTTCCTAAATTCTGATATTTTGATCCTTTTTACAATGGCCAAGCTTATAATTTATATATGAGGAGAGGCTCAATCTTGTCGATTTATTCACGTGTTCCATTTAGGAAAAATATTAGATATTTCCTCAATTTATTGTTCTTTCCCTTTTTCTTTTTTCTTTTTAGGATTAGAAATTTCCTTAGACATGAATGAGGTGGATGTTTCTAGCTTTTTGAGTTGACATTTGAGTGAAAAACAAAGTGTCAGTCAGTAAAATTTCACTTTGACCTCCAGAATCTCATAAAAATATAGTAATTCTTCCCTTTACAAAAAACAGAGTGTTAACCTAGGGACTTATGCGCCTTTTTGAGTCATAGGTAGTGTTATAATTTCCTATTTCTATTTTTAGGGTTTGTTACCCTAGAAAATGGGTCGGTAACTTAATAGGGTTTTTTTTCCAGCCAAAGTATCCTTCTCCTATGAGTTTATGAGGAGGTAATTTTGTGTATAAAAATGTCGATAGTGATTGAAATACATTAACCAAGGGATCTCTCCGATGTGAAGTTCCAATTAGAATTCACACCGTTTGGAGTAGGAGCTCCATCTTGAATATCAGCCTGTTAGCCATGTATTCATATAGATATGCCTTGGCTATAACTATCAGCAAGAGAGAGGAGTGAAAATGAACCTTTGAAAAGAAATGGTGGTGTGCCTAGTGACTGTTCGATCGTATGTGTGTCAAAGTCCTTCTGCTACAAGGAAAAGGAAAAGGTGAGCCTCTAAGAGAGAGGTAATAGTACCACCCAAGAAGAGACACACACAAACAACAAGATCAATCAAAAATTTAGAAAAATAGTCCACAAGGGATGCGACGATCATTACAACCAATGGATGAGAAAGTTTTTTCTAATATCTTGTGGAATAGTCTACAAGGATGTGACAACAATAACAACCATTACAACGCATTCTAAATAAGATAGTACTAAAATAAATAAAATAGTTCAACTACCTTAGCACATGTGAAAGCAAATATGAAATACAAACATACACAGAATAGTTTTACAAACAATTATAATCCATGCATGAAGAACGTGTTGGCTGTGAAGGATTATATTATTAATTAAAATTTCCAAGACACATGTATACAATGAACATCACTAGCTCCGATAGGGGAGCATTTGAGCCACACCTTGCTCCACAAATGAACTAGATTATCTCTTTAATGCTTTGCAAGAGGAGAGAAGGTGAAATTTTTTTTTATCATACAATGGGGGTGTATATAGCCAAGGGATGATAATTATCCTCCCTTGTGACTCTTTGACTACCCTCATGATTGTTTAACTTCCTATGACTTTTCAATTTACATGACTCTTCATATTCCATGCGTGTCCTTTGGAATTCCACTTTACAATACATTTCGAATAACAAATTACATGATCCACAATAATGATGTGGCATATGATGACTTGTGACAGGACATGACATGACATTGATGACATGGACTACATGATGATGTGACAGTGCCAAGTTTTCCTTCTTGTTGCTTCCTTCTTTATGTCTTCTTGAACATATGGTACATGTTCTTCCTCTTCCTCCTCCTTATGACTTGAAGATGAGGATTCTTCTGTGTGATATTCATCTTCATCTTCTATTAGAGTTTGATGTTCCTTTTTCTTCTCACCTGCTAATCATTTTATCTCTTCATCTCCATATGTGTCTTCTAGTATGTTCTCCTTCTCTACCTCCTTCTTCATTATCTTTCCATAGCATGATAGAGTTCCTACATATTTAATTCACTCATGGCAAGACGACATCAGTCTGATAAACCCATAGCTTAAGATGGTTCACATTGATCCACTGATTGAGCTAGAACCAAGTGATAGACTGGGAAAGAGGCTTATTAATTGTGAAATTTCATAGTTTAGGCATTCAAGGATGAAGCTTGAGCATTGAGACTACGTAATATGTAGGTAAGGCTGGGCTGAGGAAGAAAATTTTGCAGTGTATGATCTCAGGGTGACAAGTTAAGGGATTTTGCAATTTTTTAGTCAATTGTATGGTTCTGGAAGGAAGATGAGCCCACGTGACTGTGCAATTATAAAATTCAGGAGCTCAGGGTTGAGGCTTATTCCTTGACACTAGGTAGTTCAGGTAGGCTCAACTACGAGATTTTGCGTAGCTTGGGAAAAATGCGGAGTTTTGGGAGGAATATGAGGATGGGCCATTGCATAATTGAGTAGCTTAGGAGCCCAAGGGATGAGCTTGAGGCTAGATATTGTGCAGTTCGTAGTTGAAGCCATGCTGGGAAGATGAATTACGCAATTATGGGAGGCAACCTCAGGATTGAGAACTTAATTTGAAAACTAGGTAGTACTATAAGGTAGAAACTAAAAATTTCATAATGTCAAGGGACAAGGATGTAGCTTCATGGTTATAATTGTGCAGTGCACAGTTGAGGAAGGTCGGATGAGGATATGTTGCTGGGAAATTTCTTAAAATTAGCTAGGTGTGGGACCGAAGAGACTGATGTGAACAGTGATATGAATTGAATGTGATCATACACTTGAAACACTCTAATGACACACAATGTAGATCATCCGGACATGTTGAAAACACATTTCCCTCAATGAGAAAATATTGCGATGACTTTATGACAAGTGCGACACAAAAGGTACACTTTGTAATGACAATGATAACACTTGTGCGAAAGTGCTTAAAAATTTGGGAATGAGTGTGACTGATGTTTACATGGTCATAGCCACTCATTCACACAAATATAACCCCTTGAAAACACCAGAATAAACATACATAAATTGTGTAATAGCTAACATGCCAAAAAATGCCAATTTCTAAAGTGCAAACGACTCTTGCGATCTGTGAACGAAAATGAAAGTAGCTCATGGTAGAGCAAAGATAACATGAAAATGACAATAATTAGAGTGAATTCAAGTGAAAGTGACATCCAAAGAAATGAAAGAGACACTCACAAAAACAAATATGTGTGGGAGCGATAGTTTTCAAAACTCACCGAAATAGAAGTACAAACATAACTATAATCTGAGAAATTGTTGTTGTCAGTGCACATTGACTTTTGACATGGATTGGAAATCAGATAGGCATTGTCCTAATGGAATGTGCTATGGTTATCTAAGCTTGTGTAAAATAATGTTCTCATGATTTTTTTGTTGACTGAGCATGTGTGAGAAAGTGACTTCGACACTTCCAATCCAAGAAGGGAGCTCAAAAGCACTAGCTGACCAAGAAGTGACTACAGAATGATCGATCGCAAAATCCACGATAGGCTCCAAAATTCGAATACGTGCAAAATTTTTTAGGGTGTTTGTCACAGTGACAAAACTTGGTGACACACTAGTAGAACTACATATTCTCTTCCTTTCTCAATTATTTTGTGCAAGTTCTATTTCTTCGAAATTATTGATTCATCATTTATATTACCATGGCTTCCCCACTTACCACATGCATAAACAAACATAAGATCAACAATCACATAATGTTTTAGATCAGGATAGGGTAATGAAGTTTTCCAGCTTTATATTTTTGGAGTACATTTTTCATCTTTAGTGTTGCTCCACTGCCAGCAGGCCTGGACAGTACCCTGACGGAGTCACTTTAGGGACAAAACATTGCTCCACTGCCAGCAGGCCTGGACAGTACCCTGACGGAGTCACTTTAGGGACAAAACATTGCTCCACTACCAGTGAGCTTGGATAGTACCCCGACAGAGTTTCTTGCTTCACCTCTTTGCAAAGGAAACATTTCTATTCTTTCAACTTTATTTATTTATTTATATAGGAATGTGCATTAACACATATTTATTTCATGGGAGGAAGAGGGATCCAAACTTATATAGGGCATGATAGGTTTTCCCCTCAGAGAAGCATATATAAGACCTTTGATATTGGTTTTCTCAATTATATTTTTCCCTTGTCCTTCTCTACTTGAATGGATCAGCTCGAAAAGAAGGAAACATAAAAACCTAAGTGTGGGAATGAGGTTTCCAAAAAAGACAAGGAGGCCATGGTTTGACATAATGCTTTCTTAACGAAAGGATCATACTTTCTATGAGAACATCATCGACAAAAATATGTAACCATGATAAGGAATAAGGATAGATATTTAGCCAAATGTTGTGGTGTTACAAAGCACAATTCTATTTTTCCACATTCCCCTCTGAGCCAACAAAGTACCTTCATGCAAGGTATTATTGATGGAACAAAATGAAAATACGCAACACAACAAGAAAACAAAACCAAAAAACAAGATAGAAAATGGTGTGAAACGAAAACTAGAAAACATAGGAAAAACTACAAGAAACAAATGCAGGATGGATGTGCAGGAAAACTACAATTCAACTAGACCTACTCCTAACTTGACTAGCTAGAGGGTTGGGGTCACATATAATGGAATTTCCAGTGTAGCCACCATAATCGTTCCCAACATACAATCACAAATATATGATAAATTAAAACAAATATAAATTAATGTGCAAGAGAAAATACAAGAGCTTGAATAATTTGCACAACAAAAGGATAGTCTTTCCTCTAGGCAGAAATGTGTGTCACAACCACTACTTTCATCCATTTCATATTCTTACCTTTTCTATTAATACCATATTTCAACCAAACTCGATATATTCTCATGGATGTATCTCCATCTACATTGAACTCCTTAGTAAGCACGAGGGAAGATTGAAACTTGTTATTTGCGATAGAGCTTTCTAGGTAAGATTATTTCAACCATTCAATGAGTGGATCATAAAATTCATGATGATCCTCTTGAAAACCCAAAAATATTTGAAAAGATGAATTTTCAATTAGAAGCATGGTATTATGATGAGAATATTTTGATGTAAAATATTTTTGATCATATTCAGTAGTCATATCGAGACAATGAGGACCTAACATAACCATCAATGAATGTTGAAGTGCCTCAATCACTCGACAGAAATCTGAATAGTGAGATGTTGAATGTGTTAGGTCCTCATAATTTTTTAGATTGGTGAGAACAAATGAACAGGGGTAACATGAGACCAGTATTTGGAGTCCTAGGACCTAGCCTTCCTGGACTCAGAGAGGGCTCTCTCTATTTGGTGCAAAGGACGTGAACTTGTTTACTTTTAGGGTTTGATTTTAGGCTAGTTAAGTTTAGGGTTTGTTTGTTTGTTTGGGTTGGGTTTATGATAAAGTAGAATAGATGGAGTGAGATATTTTTGAGTCATTGGGCTATGGAATATATAAAAGGTTATGTAAATTTCAACAATGAATTAGGTTGCATCACAAGGCAAATCTAACATGGTCAAATAGATCTTCAAGGTTTATGTGAGATGGAATGAACACCAAATTTGTGAACATAGTAGGTGTAGAAGGGCAGTTAAGAATCCTTGAACAAATACCTTTAAAAAAGAAGGGTCTTCAAAACTACTCAGCATAAAGAAGTAATCATAAGACAGGGAAAACAAATAACTCTTTGATTAAACTCAAGCAAATAAGTATTTAAGATAAACAATCCAGTGAACTATAGAAGGCAAGAAACTTGTGTAACTTCTAGTGATTTCACCTTCAAGATTAGAAAACATTTAAGATAGACATATAACATAGGTCAAAGAAGATGGAACTCCTAAAAATCATTGATCATAGTCATAAATAACTTCAAAGCAACCTTTCAAGAATGGACAAAGGGCATGATCGAAACATAACCTCTTTGGCTAAAATTAATCAGTGACACTTCAAAGAGAGATCTTAAGAACAATGTTTAAGTAATATCAAACAAGCATGGATAACCATAAAACATTTTTGATATCTACTGTATTGAAGCATTCATAAGATAAACAAGAATAAGTGGGTCTAGAGAGCAACTAATAATTCTCTAAACTAACCTAGCAGAAGAAAACATAGAAGCAATGAAGGATAAACAGAACTAAGGTGCCTTTAAACAACATTTCTTAGTCTAAAAATTTTGTCCTACTGCAATACAAGGATGAAAAAAATGGCAATACAAGAAAAAATTATCTTAATAGGAACACATCACCATTTGACAATGCTCAGGGATCCTGCAAGAAAGCCTTCTCCAATGTCAAATAATCCAAGCCATTCACAAAATCAGAGCCAATTTGTCTTCAATCTCCAAAACTATGTATTACTCACAAGAGTCATATAAACAATCAACCTTACAATGAATCCTCAATGCAGTATTTAACAAGCAAGGAGATCAAAAACCCTAATTAGGTCTCTAGAAGTCCAATATTTAATCATAAATTTCATTTTTGTCCTTTGAGACCTTGCAAGGCCCAAGGCACAAAATATTTGATGAAAAATATCTTCTTGAGCATTTTTGGCAAAAAAATTGACATTTGTGCTTCTCCAAGCCTCCAAAATATTTCCAAGCGTACGTTTTTGAATTTTTGACTATCACGGTGCAGCATTTAGTTTTAAGGATACATTTCCAGGCCAAGGGCGCAACACATGAGAAAGAAAATTGTGTCATCATGCAACCAAGTTTTGAAGGCCTTCCTGATGTCGAAATGGGCTCCGTGATGGCTTGCTGGAAATCTTGTTGAGTCTAATTTCTAGCTCTTTCCATGGTTTTCTTATTGGAACCCTGTAACCTATCCAAAAAATAGAACTCCCAAGCCTGGTAATGGCACATCACATTTCCTGAAAACTAGGCAGAAAGGTGAAAATTAGGGTGTTTTTGACCCTTTTGGAGGACCAAATCAACTCCAAATGACCTAAAATTTGGTGAGCATGTTTTACTTGAGCTGAGGATTCAAAAAATGTAAACTTTACCTCCTGAGGATGCCCTGATAAAAAGCGTAGCACCAAGGGTGTTGCGCCCTTGGCCCTCCAAGTCAACAAAAATCCAAAATTTCCAAAAAGTTCCTAAATTTTGAAATTATACTACTTTTTATGTCTGGGATGCTTGCATGGAAGCATCAGCAAGAAGGTTAAGCCTTTTTTGACCTTTTGCCTCCTTGAGGGCTTGAACTTTGGTAAGGGCTCTTTTGAGATTGGCCCTCGCAATTTGATTTCTATGTGCATAGTGCTTGGTCATCTTCTTTTGGAGGTCAAGGTCTCGATTGGCCTTCTCCAATTTTGCCTCCAAGTGTGTGTTTTCTCTTTCTAGCCAAGGCTCCCAATCATATTATATCTCCATGGAAAGTAGCTCACTTAGAGGGAGCTTCTCTGCCAAGGCAGACTCTTGCTCTCTTTGTCTTGCCAAGGCCTTCTTTAAAACCATGGTTCTTGGTCTTCTTCTGGACTGTCCTTCTTCATCTTCACTTTCCTCATAGGTGACCATGAATTCCTCTATCTTTACCTATTATCTTTCAGCTTCTTTCCAGGCTCTGATTTCTCTAGCCTCATAAATGGCATTTTGTGCCCCTATCTGTCTGTTCTCCATCTCAAGGACATTATTCACACTCTTGGCCCTATCTAGATTTGCTTTGAGGTCTTCAATTTGGGAATTTTTGTTATGGAGGAGAAATTTTGAGATCCTTGCTTCATTTTCCTCATCACTATCAATATGAATGAATTCAAACTCATTCTCAACCTCATGATGATCTTCTTCTTCTTCTTTGATCTTTTGTTTGCCTTTGTCAAGCTTCTTAGCTAAGGTGGATAGCATGGGCCCTTTCCTTTTAGAGGTAGCAAACACACATCTCTTTCCTCTTTGGTATGTGAGTGGGAAAAGCTCATTTTCTTTCCATATGAATTCCCTCACCATGGATGACCTCATGACTACTTTTCTCTTCATTATTGACCTCTGCACTGCTGTGTTCTACACTGTGTTCTTGACTGCCTTCAATACTGCTAGGAGTCTCAGTGTCTTTGGCACTGCTCTCTACACTATCATCATTAACACTGCCAGTATCATTGTTTTCACTACCTTCTTGGCAATCATGACTCCTGTCATGAATTTCACTTCCTCCCTCATTACTGCTGCTAGCATTATTGCTGTGATTTTCACTGCTGTTATCAACCTCTTCACTGAATTTTTGGTCTTTAGTGTCACTGTTGTCATCAACATAATTATTGATATCAGTTACCATGTTCTCTGTTTAATCACTATCCTCTTTGTTTCCAACATCATTAGAGCCCTTATCATCACTTGTGTTTTCACTGTTTGAGGTGTCATCATTAGTTTCGTCATCAATGTTTTCCTCTTCACTGATTTATGCATTTTCATTTTTCTCATTTACTTGTCTGTTGTTTCCAACATCATCATCATTTTATTGGCTGCTTTATTCATCATTTGTGTTTTCATCTTCATTTTCATCTACCTCCATGTATTCTACTTCATTTCTGACCTTTGCCTCTTCATTTTCCTCTTTATTGTCCTCTTCTTAATCATTTCCCTCTTTACTGTCATCATCTTCATCATTTTTCTCTTATTGTCCTATTCTTCATCATTTTCCTCTTTACTGTCCTCTTCTTCATCATTAGCCTCTTTATCAATGCCTTCTCCTTCATGGTCACTTGCTTGTTCACGACCACTTTGTTCACTTCCTGAAGGATTGGGAGAAGGTGAGGAAAGAAGGTTGTCCTAAGGTGAAGGTACATGGGTGGATGGTGAAACATGCTCATAAGGAGATGATGGAGGAGCTAGGATAGGAGGATGATATGAGGAGAGCACATTTTGCTAATTATGGGGTTGTGGGTTTGTGAAAACCTCATGGGAAATGAAAACCTCCCATGGAATACCCCTATGATCTAATTTATGCATTACACCCATCTTGATGAGAGTGGTGAAAAAGGCTCTGCATTTGTTGTGAAGGATGTCTCTTTTGAACAATATAAGACATCTTATCAATACTTCCATAGAGATAATAAGGCAAATGTAGCATCTTTACCCTAGTGAAGTGCATAAGTAGTCTTATGTGGTATGAATAAAGCCTAGAAAACCTCCCTTCGCATGTAAAATATTTCATGATGACTTTCATCAAGAGCACATATCTCTCCAAAAAATGTCAAAAGGGAAAAATGGATATGTAGTCATCTTTATATCTAGGTTTTAGGAAAGGTTCATAGCTGCGTAGGTCCAAAATAGCTTTCTTGAACCACTTTTATCCCACACTAGGTATCCCAGTGGCCATAGAAATGGTATTTGAAGATATCTCAAAGTTTACCCCAACTAAATTTACTTGATTGTCATGAAGGTTAAGGATAAAATGTCTGGTGAGCTCAGGATGAATCTATACCTATTGTACTCTTTCACAAAATTCAAAACAACCCACATTCTGGAAATATGAAATTGTCATAGGAGAGGCCTTCAACTCCACGGTGTTTAGTGGCTCAAACCTATTTATTCTTCCACCTTTGTGCCGAGGTCTTCTAGTGTAGTATTCCAAAATGGAAATCAACATCTTTTTCACCGCTGAAGAAATCCTTTGTTGGAAATATGAACAAGGCTATGTCAGAGATGGACTGAGAGGGATTTTCCCAGTTATGTCACCTCTAAAGAGAGGATGAGAACCAGAGGCTATCTAGCCTTTTCTCATACTCTGCCTATAGCTATGTAAATACTTCGTCCTCAAAATATCCTTTCTCAAAGGGATGAGCTACAGTAATATGTAAACAAATATATGAAGAGAAACTTGCTACAATCTCATAAAATGATAGAAGAACTCATAGCCATCATATTACCTCATGGCAGAAAAATAAGTGTACAATATATTGAGGGAAAGAGCACTCAAGAGAGGGAATGATCAACCTCAAAGAACAAGTACATGAAAGCATGAAATACACAGTTGCATAAACTGCCCTAGCTATGACTGCGCAATCTTATGGAGACACTGCTGCATACAAATGTGAAATATAATGATATTGCAATATAGCTCAATAAATGAGGGGGAGTGTGCTCTCAACCCCTAAAAACAATAATACAATGATGATACAACAATCCCCAAGAGGATTGGCTACACTAGATGCAAAGAATGGAAAAATACCAAAATGCCAGAGTTGCTGGGTAGCAGCAGCAACTCATAATAAAAATGGAAGGAGATGGCATAATCTACTCCACAATCTGAATCAATCTCCTCCGAAGGAGTTCTGGAGTGAAAGGATGATCCTGACACTGGAAATATCCTCCTCCAATGTGATGGTGCAAACCCCCACTACAGACTAACTCTGAAATAACGCAGTCTATGGAAGGGACTGCACTGATGAAGATGGGAGAAAGCTTGGCCTACTACCAAAATCTTCAAATGAGCTCAATAACACTCCTCAATGATATATCCACTGAATGGAGACCCTTACTCTGCAAATCAAGTCTCGGAGTGATGTGGTGGAAGCCTCCACTGCAACCCTAGCAACACAATGTCTTCTTGCTGCAAGAATAATGCTATGATGGAAGAGAATGCCTTGGCCTTGAGCCAAGATGTGGAGAAATCTGAAGATCGATTCCTCAAGAGGCCTCTCATGAGGAGGAAGGAATCCTAAATAGGAATTCCTCCAACAACCCTGCTAAACAGTAGGAGTATGCTCCTTATCTCTCAAGACAACAAAATCAATAATCTGTTCATGAGAAAAAATGGTTGTCTTGCCCTCCTCTTATACAATTGTGAGCTTCCTCTCCATGGGAAACACTTCATTAGGGTTTTCCTTCTCAAGGAATCTTCCCTCCTTCTCTATTGCGTTGTAGCACAATGTGCTTGCTACCTCATAGCCTGCGCATTTTGACTTTGGTCAACTAGACCTAGCCACTTTGCAAAATAACCCCCTTTCACACATGGAGGTGTGAAATAAAATAAAAAAATGATCCCTTCTCATAATATGAGGTATTTTATTGTGTTTTCCATTATTCATTGGTCTCCTTACCCATTTATTCTCCTCCTATGTGAAATTAGCAAAAATTAATGTTCCAATTTTCTGCATGAAAATTTTATAACATTATGGTCCTCCCCTCCCAAATGTTTCTTGTCCCCAAGCAAATGAAAGGATAGAACTATAAGGCCTTCTCTCAAGGCATGGATTCTATGATGTGTTTGAGGAACATCTCCCTCATGTGGATCCTCCATCCCCAAGCTATCAACCATGCAAAATGAGTCACCTTCCAACTAGGCAACTCCTAAAAATAATCCTCCACCTTGTGCTCATGTAGAATAGGTGGGCTGAAATTATGAACATGGTAAGCTTCATGGCCTACCGCATGCTGTCCTCTTCTCCACTCATGATAAATGTGGAATGCAAGCTGAACTCGGGCTGCAATAATGTTGCCTTCAAGAGGCAAGATGAAGCCTATATCCCCAAGGACATCTCCTCTAACGCTGCAAATCAAGCTGGCCGAAATCATCTCATATGTGATGAGTTGGAATTCATCATCATATGGAATCCAAACAGTCATATGGTTCACCTCATGGACAAAAAACGGTTGAACATGGTGACCATAATATCTCCCATACTCCCCTTGGAGCATGAGCTGCAATAACAATGGAGGTTCCTCCTCCCAAAGGGCATATCCACCCAATGAGTTCCTCCCTCATCCTGATACATATGGGGCTGCTGCTGAAATATGGCTGAAACATAATGGTCTTCAAGATAGACCCAAGCCACCCCATCAAACATATAAACCTTGAAATGCCTCCTCCAAAAATTCAGACTCTCTAAATAGCTCCTCCCACATGAAGGAAAGAGGTAAAGCTTGGCAATCATGGGTTTCCCATTGTTTCCCCTAAAACATACATCATGAAAAGTAGGGAGAATCATACTCCCAATGGGCATCTTCAACTCATATCCCACTTTCCAAACAAAGCTCCCCATGTAAAAATAAAACTCAGCAACCCATGGAAGCAAGAACAAATAGGAACAAGTTGTCATATGACAACCGGAAAGTGGATCATAGTTCCATTTATGGAACCTGCACAGTGCACTCACTGCCTGCATCAAAACAGAAAACAACAAGGGCTTTTCTAGCCACTTCTTTGCTGCCACAATCATCTCATAAGATAGAAACATGAACAGAAAATATGGTGTCAATAATGCCCACCAAGAATCATGTGGCTTCCCCTACAGTCCACTCATGAAATAGCCAATATCAATGCTGCAAATGGCTCCAAGTACATCATCATGTAAAACATGAGAAAGGATGATCCTCATCAATACCACATGCTGATCATATAAAGTAAAGGAAGGCAAATAATAATACAGATGTATACCTCCTCTACAGGGTACTCTGGTCACTGAGCTGAAATGGCTCAACTGAAAGGGCTCCCTTACTCCCGATGAGTAAGAAGATGGTCATGACATGCTCATCATCGTCATTTGGGCTATGCATCTCTCCATATGCTGATATATATCCTATTGGATGCCCTCCCAAATGCACTCCTCTTCCAAGGAAAGGTATGTATCAAGATGCATGGTAAAGAAGTCCCCCTATGCTGCAAGTAGCATCTTCTCCTCGAGACTAGAAGCTCTAGTCAAGAAGACCCTGCCATGTGATTAGATGACCATATCCTCTACCATATATTGATCACCTCTCTCTGGGTCATCAAGCATACTGCAAGCACCAAGATCCTTGGAGTACCCCACTAAGAGTGAATATCTCCAGTAAGGATCAATCCTCCCAAGAGACAGTACTGGTGATCTGGCATGTGTATTTCTCCTCCTGCTGTTGTCCACTACTTTGAAATCCCTCATGCCAAATTTCTCCTCCAAAATTTTCACCTCTCCAACATCTAAGAGCGGTGAATCCCATAACATGATGCCTCTCATCAATGATAGATCTAGTGGTCTCCCTCATGGGATGCCCCTATGCAGTGAGACATCAATGCCAAGAGTGGACTGTACATATGGTTGGGCAACCTTGCCCTTGCTCCCCATGTGTAGTAAAACCTTTCTCCTCTTTGCCTTAGCTTTTTGGAATTGACAAGGGTGTGTGCCTCTCATCACATGATGCTGCTCTTTTTCTCCTCCTCCTTCTTCCAGCTGCAAAATGGCACAATCATGCTGCTCACTGATCGTGCTTGGACCTCCATGTATGAGATCCTGGGGACCTTCCTGCAAGGATGCAAGAATCCCTCTTATTGGAGCATGTGCTCCTCCTTCCTCTGCATGAGGTACTAGATCAGCTCTATGATTGACAACACTTTTTCCCTTCTCCTCATCAACATATGTGGGCAAATCCTCCAAAATGAGATCATCTCTTGAAAGAGAAACCTCCATGACTCCTTGTGCCAAAATGCAAGATGAAGGTATTGCCTCCAATAAAGCACCATGCAAGATATCAGCCTCCTCTAAGGTTTTCTGAAGTGGTCTTGAGCCCATGAATTCCTCCATCACATGCAAGGGTTTTGTTTTTCTAGCATTTTTTGTTTCCTCCACATGTGTTTTAGGTTTCTTCCCACCAAATTTTCCCATCAAAGCCTTAATGAACATTGCATAGGAAGAATTATTTGCATTTTTCAAAGCAAAAGACTCAAATAACCACCATGCATAGAATTTACCTCCCAAGTGCAGCGCTGTTACTCTGCTGGCTTCATCTTCAAGAATCTGATGCTGCTGCAAAAAGGTGTCTAGCTCTTCAATCCAAGCCTTGGATGAATAAGTAGAGGAACCATCAAAGACAGATAGAAGAAATATATCCTCATCATGCTGCTTGCTCCTCCTCACCATGATCTTTCCAAAATCTGGGAAAGAGATGTGATCTCTAAACTCATGAGCTCGAGATTCATACTCATGCAAGAAACCACTAAGAGTTCCCTTCTCCAGTATGCCTTCTTCTTATTTTCTTCTCATGGAAAAGTTGGCCATGTGACTGTGTTGTACCCCCTGGTGTGTAGCTGCATGCTCACACTCCTCATGGAAAAATCTATATCTGGCCCTTGATTCAGCCCTTTTATTTTCTTCTCCAAAGGATGGAGTCTTTTTCCTTCTTATTTCTTGGTCTCCTTGACGAGAATAGGAAGTGCAGGGTTCTTCCTCTTCTTCTTGCTTCTCCTCCTTGGAGAGGTTCTTCTTTGTTCTGAAAACTGATGAGAACAAGCTCATCCTCTTCATCATCTTGATTCCTTCTTTCTTGGGCTTGAAGGCCATAGGTTGAGCCAAGAAAGATGCTCTGATACCACTATAGTATTCCGAAATGGAAATCAGCAGCTTTTTCACCGCTAAAGAACTCCTTTGTCGGAAATATGAACAAGGCTATGTCAGAGATGGACTAAGAGGGCTTTTACTAGTTATGTCACCTCTAAAGAGAGGATGAGAACTAGAGGCTATCTGGCCTTTTCTCAGACTCTGCATATAGCTATATAAATACTTCTTCCTCAAAAGATCCTTGCTCAAAGGGATGAACTACAGTAATATGTAAACAAATATATGAAGAGCAACTTGCTACAATCTCAGAAAATGATAGAAGAAATCATAGCCTTCATATTAGCTCATAGCAGCAAAATAAGTGTACAATATTTTGAGGGAAAGAGCACTCAAGAGAGGGAATGATCAACCTCAAAGAACAAGTACATGAAAGCATGAAATACACAGCTGCATAAACTTCCCTAGCTATGACTGTGCACTCTTATGGAGACACTGCTGCATACAAATGTGAAATATAATGATATTGTAATATAGCTCAAGAAATTAGGGGGAGTGTGCTCTCAACCCATAAAAACAATAATACAATGATGATACAACAATCCCCAAGAGGATTGGCTACACTAGATGCATAGAATGGAAAAATAACAAAATGCCGGAGTTGCTGGGTAGCAGCAGCAACTCATAATCAAAATGGAAGGAGATGGTATAATTTTCTCTACAATCTGAATCAATCTCCTCCAAAGGAGTTTTGGAGTGAAAGGCTGATCCTGACACTGGAAATCTCCTCCTCCAATGTGATGGTGCAAACCCCCACTGCAGACTAACTCTGAAATAACGCAGTCTATGGAAGGGACTGCGTTGATGAAGATGGGAGAAAGCTTGGCCTGCTACCAAAATATGAAAATGAGCTCAATAACACTCCTCAATGATATCTCCATTGAATGGAGACCGTTTATCTACAAATCAAGTCCCGGAGTGATGTGGTGGAAGCCTCCACTGCAACCCCAACAACACAATGTCTTCTTGTTGCAAGAATAATGTGGTGATGGAAGAGAATGCTTTGGCCTTGAGCCAAGATGTGGAGAAATATGAAGATAAATTCCTCAAGAGGCCTCTCATGAAAAGGAAAGAATCCTAAATATGAATTCCTCCAGCAATCCTACTGAACAACAGGAGTATGCTCCTTATCTCTCAAGACAACGAAATCAATAATCTGTTCATGAGAAAAAATGGTTGTCTTGCCCTCCTCTTATACAATTGTGAGCCCCCTCTCCATGGGACCCACTTCATTAGGTTTTTCCTTCTCAAGGAATCTTCCCTCCTTCTCTATTGCGTTGCACCACAATGTGCTTACCACCTCATATCCTGCGCAGTTTGACTTTGGTCAACTAGACCTAGCCACTTTGCAAAATAACCCCCTTTCATGCATGGAGGTGTGAAATCAAATACAAAAATGATCCCTTCTCATAATATGATGGATTTTATTGTGATTTCCATTATTCATGGGTCTCCTTACCCATTTATTCTTCTCCTATGTGAAATTAGCAAAAACTAATGTTCCAATTTTCTGCGTGAAAATTTTGAAACATTACATCTAGGCCCTTGGCCTCCCTCACCACTGTCACTATTACCTTTCCTTAACATTTTGACTTCACTGTTGCCTTTAAAACCAAAAACCTTAACTCTACTTTGTGAAATTGATGGGAAAAAGGGCAAGGGTGAGATGGTGACAAAGGTAGCTTTTATACAAATGAGGGATGAGTGAATGAGGGTGATGGAAAAATGAAAAAAGTGAGAGGTTTGGAAAACTTGATGATCACCCTACTGATCTGTAAAACACTATGCTTTGGACACCTTGCATTGATATCAAATGGATGTAAATGAAGGCAAATGAGTTTTCCAATATTTTTTATGGTGTACAAGCCAGAGCTTTCAAGCTTGGATGGATGACTTATCCCAAATCATTACAACCACTTAATATACCCCTGCCATAATTGTTTTTTTCTTGTTTGAAGATGAGGGAGGTTTAATGAAATTTAGCTCATATTTATAGGGTTTATTCCTCTAACCAAATGTCAATAACCTTGCATAGAAGGTTGTTGTTGTACTTACCCCTTAGAGGTGTTCAGAAAACCCTTCGAGATGAATTTGAGGAAGCCTTGAGTAGATGGAGGGTTTGAACCGGTGCAGAGGCCCTCCTAGCCAAACGCACATCAACTGAACATGTTGTCAGGTGGTTGAATGCATCATCAGGTCGGGTGAGGGCATAGCACCGAACGCACAACATCGGGCCACTCGGGTGAGCAGAAGGTGTAGCGCTGAAGGCGCAACGGCACAGGTATGTCGGGTCTTTAGTGAACATGAAGCACAACTAGGCCTATCGGTTCTCTTTGTGAACGTGCATTACAAAAACCCTTGCTATAGGGCCTGTCAGGTGAACATTCATGCCTGGTTAAACCCGTAGCAGGTGAACCCAAATGGGAAATTGACAGGAAAAAGGTGTAGCACTGAACGCGTAGAATTTGAAGTGTGAAGCTTGTTGGGTCGTGTCGAGCAAGGTTGCACGTGGAATTTGAAAAAGGTTGTTGGGAAAGGCTGCATGGGTAAATGCGCATCACACACTTACAGGCCCACAAAGTAGAGTAATTCTGCACCGGAAAAATATTTAGGAGCGTAGCACATGACTCCAGGCGTACAACACAATGTGGCTTGCCCGAATTTGCTAGAAACTCACAATTTCCCTCCTTTACTATTTTGATCCTCTTTGTAAAATAAAAATGAGTTGCTGAAGGGTGAAGAGGGCCTTAATAGGTTTAGAAACTTAATTTCAAATGTAAAACCCACTTTTCTAATGTTTTGAAGCCTTTTAAATTTTCACTGATATTTCTTTGACCCTTTTTCTGCAGGTGAACAGATGATGAAGTTGATCTTTTACTGCTTCATTTGTTTATTTCAACTCAACCATTGCCCTCTTATTACTGATCATTAGGCATGATAAAATCACCCTTTAACAAGAATTATGATATTAAAAATCATGTTTATTACCTTCTTTGACCACTTCTATTTTGTAGGTGTCTGAATTTATAACTTGAAACTTGTCCATTTATACTCTTTACCTCCTTGTTCTACAGATGTTGTTTGAGTGACAAGGCTTACTTTCTTTGTGTGGTCTATGTCCTTGAAAATTTTTACTTCAGTAGGTGTTATGTGTAGGTTTTAAGCTTGTACAGAAATGATCTATGAATGAATCTTTAAAACAGAAAATAAACAATAGTGAGAGCATAAAACATAAAAATAGATAAACACAGAGATTTTCCCTGGATCCCAAATCGGGACGACCAGCTTGATTTTTCATTATATTCTTTTTAGTGTTACAACACATATATATACATGCCGAAGCATACATAAAGCCCAGTCCATTAACCCTGGATTAGAACATAATCGTAGTTCCCTTGACCGGATCTACAAAATACTAGGGGCCGAAAACCATCATGCCCCAAAACAATGTGCAAACCCATGCACAAAACCATGGGCGGGTCTGCCCACCGGAAAATAAGGAACCAAAAAAATATATTCGGGGCACTGCCCCAGACCCCAACAAGGGGGGCTACCGCCCCCCCTGTGACCCCCCCCATATTTTGCGCCCAACACAATGTACAGGGGGGGCTATCGCCCCCCCTGTTACCCCCCCCCCCCCACACGTGACTAGTCATGGAAAGAATATAACACAATCCCAACATTCTCCCACTTTTATTTTCTTTCCACAAGGGGCCACATGAGAGCTGAGTCATTAGCTCAGCTTTGCAACACCCATTTTTTCTCTACACCAAGAGAACATCTGAGTGCTCACAGACTTTATCAATGCATCTGCAACATTCTTCAAAGTGTCCACCTTTACCAGCAACACCCTTTTAGCTTCAATCATATATCTCACAAAGTGATATTGAACATCAATGTGCTTTGTCTTTGAATGATAAGCAGGGTTCTTAGCCAAGAAAATTGCACTTTGGCTATCACAGTCTATCCTTATAGCTTGCTGCATGAACCCCATACTTGATCACAATCTCTGCAACCAAACTTCTTCCTTGCTTGCATGAGTGGCTTCCATGTATTCTACCTCTGTAGTTGAAAGAGCCACTACAGATTGTCTTTTACTCATCCAACTGACTACACCTCCAAATAGGCTAAACACATACCCACTTGTAGATCTTCTTTGGTCCAGATCTCCAGCCCAGTCCGCATCAACAAAACCATGAATGTCCAACACTCTTTTCAATCCTGGTCTTCCCTGGTAGCACAAGCCATAATCACTAGTGCCATGCAAATATCTGAAAACTCACTTCATTGTTGTCCAATGCTCCTTCCTCGGGTTTGACATAAACCTGCTCAATACTCCCACTGCATGTGCAATTTTTAGTGTAGTATAGACCATTGTATACATCAGGCTACCCACTGCAGTTGCATATGGAACATGGGACATATCCTCCTCTTCTTTTGATGTCTTGGGACATTGTTCAGCAGACAGCTTTGTACCTACAGGAACCGGAACATTCACCAGTTTACTATCCTGCATATTGAACCTCTACAATATAGTCTCGTAATACTTCCTCTAGTTTAACCAGAGCTTCCTCTTTGCTCAGTCTCTCTTAATTTCCATGCCCAAAATATAGTTTGTAGCACCAAGGTCCTTCATGTCAAATTTGGACAACAACTGTGTCTTCAAATCTTGGATAATTTCTTTGTCATTTCCAATCAACAACATATCATCCACATACAAGACCAAATAAATAACACGATCACCAATTAATTTAAAATAAACACAATCATCCTCCTTTCTTCTGGTGGATCCAAGTCCCCGTATATAGGTATCAAATTTATGATACCACATCCTTGGTGATTGTTTTAACCCATACAGAGACTTCTTTAACCTACATACTAGCTCTTCATTACCCTTAACCATAAATAATTCAGTTTGTTTCATGTAGATCTCCTCTTCTAGATCCCTGTGAAGAAATGTTGTCTTCACATGCATCTGTTCTACCTCAAAATCAAATGCAACAACAATAGATAAAAGTAATCTAATAGAAGTAACTTTGGCAACAAGAGAAAAAATATCACCAAAATCAATTCCCGGCACCTGGGAATAACCTTTTGCTACCAATCAAGCTTTGTATGTCTCCACCTTGCCTTCTACATTCATATTCTTCTTAAACACCCATTTTCTCCCGATGGGCTTCCTTCCAGCCGGAAACTCCACCAGATCCCATGCCTCATTTTTATGCAAGGATGTCATTTCATCAACCATGGCCTCCTTCTAAATTTTTCCATCCTCTGAATCTACTACCTCCCTGATGGTTCTGGGATCATCATCAGTTATAGTTATAGAAAAATTTGAACAGAAAGCAGATGGACTATACCTTTCTGGTTGTCTTATTTCATGAACTGATCTTCTAACAGTTAGAGTTCCTGGCTCTTCCTCTTCTGAGTCTTCTTCCGTTGTAGAGTTTGATTCACCCTCCTTTAGCTCAAACTCTATCTTCTCAGGTTCCTTTGGTAAGACTTCATGTTTAAAAATATCTTTCACCTCTCTAAACACCACATCTTGGTTGTACATAACCTTCCTTGTTTCCGGGTTCCAAAGCTTATAACCCTTTAAACCATCCTTATACCCGATAAAGATGCACTGTTTATATTTATTATCCAACTTGCTCCTTTTCTCCTTTGGAAAATGTACATATGCATCACATCCAAATACCCTTAGATGTGAAAGAGAGGATTTCTTACCAGTCCATACCTCATGTGGAGTCTTATCCTCCAATGCTGATGAAGGTGATCTGTTAACCAAGTAACATGCAGTCTCCACTACCTTTGCCCAGAATTCTTGTCCTAACTCGGTACCATTGAGCATGCTTCTTGCCCTTTCCATCATCTTTCTGTTCATTCTTTTTCCAAATCCATTTTTCTGAGTTGTGTATGGAGTAGTCTTCTTCCATGGTATACCACACTTCTTACAGAACTCTTCAAATTCCTTCTTGCAGAACTCCCCACCATTATCTATCCTCAACACCTTTATCTTCTTCTCTGTCTGGTTTTCCACCAGAGCCTTAAATTCTTTAAATCTGTCAAAGACTTCAGATTTCTTCCTCAAGAAATATATCCATGTATTCCTTGAGAAGTCATCTATGAATGAAACATAGTACATAGACTTACCTAGTGATGGAACTGACACAAGTCCAAACACATCACTATGCACAAGCTCTAATATCTTGTTTGCCCTCTTAGCACTAGAAGGAAAACTCACCCAATTATGCTTCCCATATACCCAATGTTTACAGAAATTGAAATCCAAAGAGCTATTAGACATACCTTCTACCATACCATTTCCATGTAGTATCCGAAGGCCCTTCTCTCCAATATGTCCAAGCCTTCGATGCCATAGCATGGTCTTTTCTTTAGATATCGCTAGGATTTTTGCTCGATTTTCGAGAACCACAAAACTGTTGCACCCATCAATAATAGTGATGCCCTGAAGCTTGTATAGAGTTCCAATATGAAATCCTCGCATTAATACCAATGCTCCCCGAACCATCTTACAGGCATCTTTCTCGAACATTGTTTTTACACCTGCATCATCCATCTTGCTTACAGAAATTAGATTTCTGGCCAATGCAAGAATGTGCAGAACACCAGGAAGTTTTCTAATCCTTCCACCTTGCAGCTTCAACTTGACTTTTCCACGTCCGACAATTCTGGCCTTCCTATCATCACCTAAGAAGACATCACCGCCATCATATTTCTCATACTCGCAGAACCACTCCCTATGAGGATTGAAGTGAAAGGATGCCCCCGAGTCAATCAACCATGACTCATGATCTACATGTGTATTTGAAGAAGAAGCCAAATACACATCCCCACCTTCATCCAAGGTGGTTTTTGCCTCTGCAGAAGGAGCATCATTAGATCCCTTTCCTTTCTCAGGAGATATAGATCTACAGTCATTTTTGTAGTGCCCTTCCTTTCCACATTTCCAGCACACCTTTACAAACTTTCCAAGAGATTTAGATCTCCCTCTATATTTATATCTCCCACTCAAAACCTTATTCTTGTTTTTGTTCTGGGATCTTCCTCGTACAGATAAGACATCTCCATTCTGACCCTCCATATTTCTTCGTCTCATTTCCTCTGAAAGCAAGGCTGAGACAATGTCATCAAAATTCAAGATAGTTGTATTGCTACCTATTGCAATAACCAGACTGTCCCACGAATATGGTAGAGAACACAACAAAATAATGCACTTATATTCATCTAAGATTTTAATTTCAACAGATGACAGCTGACTTACCACAGTTTTGAAGGCGTTCAGATGCTCTGTGACCGAGTCTCCATCCTTCATCCTTAGGTTATACAGCTTTCTCCACAAGAACAATTTATTCACGAGAGACTCAGATTGGTACAAAATCCCAAGTTTGTCCCACAAGGTCTTCATTTTAGCTTCCCCAGATACATTCAACAATATTGAATCTGAGACACACAACCGTATTGTGCTCTTTGCCTTCCGATCCATCTTCTTCCAGTCTTCATCTGACATTTCCATTGGTTTAGTACCTAGATCTACCACGATCCACTGATATTATCCACCAGCAGAGCCTCCATATTGAGCTTCCACAACTCAAAACTCTGACCATTAAATTTCTCGATCTCTATCTTCTTGCTGCTCGCCATCTTCTTTCACCACAAGAATTGATCCCGCTAATCTCCCACTAAACAGGGTTTACCTCAGGCCTGAGAAAAAAACCCCTTAGCAGCAAAGGCGCCTCCTTGAAGCTGAAACTACTCTGATACCAAATGTAGGTTTTAACACTATACAGAAATTATCTACGAATGAATCTTTAAAACAGAAAATAAAAAATAACGAGGGCATAAAACATAAAAATAGATAAACATAGATATTTTCCCCTGGATCCCAAATCGGGATGACCAGCTTGATTTTTCATTATATTCCTTTTAGTGTTACAACACATATATATACATGTCGAAGCATACATAAACCCTAATCCATTAACCCTGGATTAGAACATAACCGTAGTCCCCTTAACTGGATCTACAAAATAACAGGGGCCGAAAACCATCATGTCCCAAAACCATGTGCAAACCCATGCACAAATCCATGGGCGGCTCTTCCCACTGGAAAATAAGGACCAAAAAAAAAAATTCCGGGGCACTGCCCTAGTTTCCGATAGGGGGGGCTACCACCCCCATGTGACCCCCCCGTACGTTGCACCCAACGCAACGTACAGGGGGGGCTATCACCCCCCCTTTTACCCCCCCACGCGTGACTAGTCATGGAAATAATATATCACAAACCTAACATTATGAAACCCTAAAGTGACTTTCCCCTTCTGATCTTTGAAAATGTTGAATTCATTTTGACAACCTCAGACCTTTACACAGTGGCAGTACCTTCAAAAAATTTTATATTTACCTTGGAGCTTATACCATTTTTTTCTATCTTTTAACCACTGAGTGTAAGTGACTGAAATGAGAGCTTGAACCTCCTTTGTGTGTTTTGCTGCATTCAATCCCTATTTGGCATACCGTTGATCCAATCAGGCTTAGAAACCTTGATTTCTCCTCTTGAATTAGTGCACCATACATTTATTTAGAAACTCATCAATTACTTTGTTAGCCATCTATAAATTTTCCATATACTATGATGGCTAAAACAGGTCTGTTAGTCTTCAAGAAAAAAATTTGGAGCAAATCTGTGACTTCTTGAAGCCTTGCTGTGTCTATTTTCCCAAAGGATCCATCTCAATGATGTCTTCACAAAAGCCCTACTGTTATCATGAATAAAACTATTTTAACCCCATTTTCACCCACTGTTTCATCCATTTTTGCTTATCCTAACTCATCAGCTTATTCCCCTAAGCATCCCCTTTTCTCCCTCATTTACCCTCATGTTCCCATAAAACCCCTTTAAGCCTTATAAAATCCCTTTATAATGGTTTAAAATACCTTTTTGTACCTATAGGAACTTCTAAAAAGGCTCAAAAACCCCATTTTAGCCTATGATCCACCATTTTAAAAACATTAGGCCTTAAGCCCCTTTTGCTTAAAGCACAAGCCCCTTTTCCGCCATAAGACTGTGCTCCGTGACCGAGCGCTTAGTCCATCAGCCATCACATCGCACTTCGCCATCACATCACTTTGTTGGCACTTCATCGCATTGGCACATCATAAATTCCTCGTTTCCTCATTCCCATTCTCTTTTCCCCTGTCGATGAGATCCCTTGAGGGCTTAAAACTTTCGCACGTTTTCTCCATGTGTTCAAGTGCCAAAACCAAGTGCTTAACTCTCTAAGCTAATCCCCAGCTCCTTATCTCTCCACTCCCGGTTCCTATTTTTTCCATGAGACCCTACCTTCCCCATTCCTTAAGCCTCCTTCCCTTACCATTTTCTTCCCCTACGCCCCTTGCAAAAAGGAATTTTACTTTGTATTTCCCCTCCATATATGTCAAATACCGCATCGAATTTGAGCCGTTGATCTTTCCCAATCAACGATCCTCGCATCACCTCCCACTTTTCCTCCACCAAATTATACCCCACGTCACCTCAGCCCCACCATATGTTTCCTCCACCCATCTTATCTCCCCTCGCGCTCATCCACAACCTTAGATCTTCGGCATGAAGATCTAACGACTGTCACATCATTTCGTGATCCATTTCACCAAACCTCCCGAACGTGCATCTCGAGCATGAAATGGATGATTTTCCGGAGCATACGTGTCATACATTAACGTGTACCACGTTCCCCCCGCTCATTACCACTTACCACCTAATCTCTGTGTGAAAACCACCTCCGGTTTTGGCAAAACTTCTTTCCTCATTCTCGCGTCGATAATTCAAATTTAACCTCGTTTCTCATGTTTCCATCATGGATATCCCCTCTGCTGCACATCCCCTCCCTCAATGCTCCATAACCCCGCACCAACACCTCCAAAGGAGTTTTATCCAAAAATGCAGGATTTCTTATTGTTTGTCATTGTATGTAGGTTTTAAATGGTGGTTTAATCTCGCAGGCCCTCCCCCAGCCAATTATCAGTAGCAGGAATCAAGGATGACAATCCTTGGGTTTCGAACATGCAAAAAAGGATATTTAGGATTTATTATTACTGTTTATCAATGTCTCATGAAAAATGGTGAAGATCAATAAGGATTAAAGCACAATCAATAAAGACAATAAAGGCCACCTGTACACCACAGAGTTAGAGTGAAGATCAATAAGGATTAAAGCACAATCAATAAAGACAACGGTTAAGGCATAACTCAGGAAATCAAACCCTTAACTAGCAGATTAAAGATAAAGACATAGTATGAAGACCAACGATGATATGAGAAGACCTAATGAAGCCTAAAGCACAAATCAAAGCCTAAATCAGTGATTAAAGTGTTTAAGAGAGACAAATCAGCCAAAGAAAGCCTTCAAAGGACACATCAGCGAGGCTAGTTACTTCTCAGCAACCCATAAGGACACATATAGCCTATTTTCTACCTGCAAAGACAAATTGGCAGTTATTACATAGATAGAAGATATTTTAAACTGTTAGAACAGTTATTATAAAGGCATGGGAAAGCCCCAAAACCCACTCTTTCACCTAACTTGTTCTAGAACCCAAAACAGAGTTACTACAGTCAGATATATTTTGCAAATGCAACTCAGAAGTTATTTCCAACCTACCTAAAAAGGCCTAAAAGTCAAGCAACAACAACTAGAGTGGTTCACAATTTAATATAGCATTCATGGAGCAGAATGGAGCATCCAATGCACATCTATTCTGTCTTAAATGGTCATTAAGACCACTTCTTCCACTCCACCTCCTCATTCACATATAAGTACTCATTGAAGATTCATTGTAAATGGTTGGAAAGTTATTGATTGTTTGAACTGTTATTGAGTAGAAGTAGCTGAGTAGTTGTAATAAAGTAGGCTGGGAAGAGAAGTATCAGACTGTAGAAAGCCATTGGACTATATTATGTAACTGGTCTTGGACATCAAATAAACAAGCATATTCACAGGATCTTGGTCTATATTATTGGTGATGTTTTTCTTACTGTAATTTTTATTCTCCTTATGTTTCCATACTGTCCATTTTCTCTGATAAAGAAAAGAAAATATAGATTAGGATTTACTTCTAAAGTACCCTATTTCTCACTAATTAGATTTATCTCTATGTTTTCTGCTAATTGTGTATTTGAGGATAATTCAATAGAGTATAACCAATTTAGGAATGTTGGTGAGCCCATCGCTTGCTGATTAAAACTTGAGATGTTGTTCTTGAATGATATTTTCACTGCATGCTAAATAGAGTCCTAATCAAGGAAGTTTATGGTTATCACTGTCCCTTTTTTAGTCTCAAAAAAATGTTTTGAATATTTCCCTTAAGAGTATGCCAAAATCAGACTAGGTTAAAAGTCCTTACTTGATCTTAGGCTACTTTTATGTTTATCTTAAATGTTTTCCCTTAAGAGTATGCCGAAAGTAGGATAGGTTAAAATTCCTTACCTGATCTTAGACTGCCCTTTATTTTCTTATATGTTTTATATTCTTGAGTGCATGCCAAAAGTAGGCAAGGTTAAAAGTCCTTACCTAATCTTAGGTTGCCCTTTTTTTTCTTATATGTTTACTTATTTCACCACACTTCTTAATGTTCCATACCACAAACTCAACTTAAAAGATCTTTTGATATAGATGACTTGCCCTATGAAAACCCTTGAATATTTGTTGTGCAAGTAAACCCTTTTATGACTCCATAGCCCAATGGATTAGCACTGTTTCTTGACCTATCATCCCATGCTGAGACATCCTTCTACTTATTTCCTCCTTCACTTCACATGACCTTCTCATTTAATGATTCCCAACCAAAAAAAAACAAACCCCTTGTACTTCATAAATAGCCTAATATCATATCATAAGATTTAAAATCATATCATTCTAACAAACATACAGAGAGATCCCTCTCTGAATCCAGGAGGGCTAGACGCTAGGGTTCCAAAGTGGTTCTTATGTTGTCTTGTTATTTGGTATGCCAATCTGCCAAATCACAAGACCCCAACATAATGGCGACTCCGCTGGGGAGTTCTAAGTGAATTACATCTTATACAGCCTTTAGACCTCAGAAGACCCACAAAAATCCTGATATTGGTATTCAATTGCTGATGGTGGACAACAAATCATCTCAAAATGTTTTGAAATCCTCCACTTGGTGACTCCACAACTCCCAAAAGGCCAAATGACTCCACCGGTAGAAGACTCTGAACTAGTTGAATAGACACAGTGACCTATTTTCTGATTTACAAACATGATTCCAAGGATACAACGAAGATATGCCCCAATGAGTAGAGATCATATCCCTGGATTCCCACACAAAATGCCTCAAATAGATTGCATGAAAAACCTGCCTATTTTTCAAGATGAAAAGTTTAATGACCCCTTGTTACATCTCATCAAGTTTCACATACATGTATGGAGGTTAAAAGTTGAATGGCATGAGGACTGTCTTATGAAAATGTTCATGGAAACATTAGAAGGTAAGGCAAGGGATTGCTATGAATGGTTAGAACCTAAGAGCTTGTTTTCTTTAAAAGACATGCACCAAGTATTTTATGAAAAATATAAAGAAAACCCTTCATCCTTATCATGGATTTCAAATTTTTGTGATCAATCTCAAAACATCATACAATACCTGTAAGATATTGATGAGGATTTTGTTAATATGCATCCTGAGGATCTCTTATCATCCATTCATGAATTTCATACCCAAGACAACTATTACAAGAACCTAGATGAATCATTTGAGGAAGAGATCAATCAAGGAATAAAAGACATTCCTCAAGATATCACTGTAAGCATAAATAATGATTCATCGTCCCTTTTAGCTGAGGCTCAAGAAGACATCCAGCCTCAAATTTAGTCTTCACAAGAGAAAGAGGACTGTTGTACTTCTACTCAAAGAAAAACAGAAACATCTTCTCCTTTGATAGAAGAAGAAATTGATCATATTATCAATAAACACCTAGCCTATGAAATTTTTTGAGAAACAAACACTCTTGCCCATTCACCTAATGAACTTTGTTGTAAAATTTTAGAAAGTTCCCTTGTAGATCAGAATAAAGAAAGACCTTATGATAGTCCAGTATTTTTGATTGGTGACATTACTTACATTAATGATTTTCATAATTTTGATCTGTCTGATGATGATGTTCTCCAAACAGAAGTTGATCTTGTAGGACCATCATTAGTAGATTTGTGGGAGGAAGATCAGTTTATGATACTGATGAAGAAATCTTTAAAAATGCAGAAGAGGGAAAAGAATCACTGAATCTTTTCTCTGCTTCATTACAACTCATCAGTAACAGTTTTCATGTGATTGGGAATCAGCTTCCTTTCAGCTCAAAGGTTGAGGAGGAAAACAATGAATAATTTCTTGAGCATGATGAATATAAGGAACCTTCTTCTAAGAGGGTTGAGGTAATCAAAGAGACCCCTGCTCAAGAATATAATGACCTCTTCATAGAGTTCAGTCCACTAAATCATAACATACCAAGACTACAAGAGGAAAACACTGTAGTATATGATGAGTCCTCTAGTTCAGATGATAATGAATATGAGGAATAATTTATTTCTCAGAAGAATATTTTCTTGATCCAGTGGAAGATAAAATAACCCTGGTTGAAACTTACCTGTCAAACACTCCCAACCAGGTATTATTTCAAGACCCCTTTGCTCATTTTTTGAAGACATTTTAAGAGGGAATAAAGGTTGTTAGGAGCATTTTATTGTCAAGTGCAAGGAAAATTTTCAGCACTGTTGCTAAAAGACAAGTGAGATGGGAGTGGCCCTATCTGTCTAGCATGCTCAAAGAGGTGAGCAAAGACCAATCATGGAACCATCTGATTGACTGGATGTATTGGAAAAGAGAATTTTTCAGCTAAACATGTAAATATTTTAGAGTTAGATTAGGGTAGATAGGAATGTCAATAAAGCTCAGCCTGTGAGCATTTAGTTAGCTTTTTGTTTTTTTCTTTTTAATTTGAAAAAATAAAAAATACAAAAACAATATAAAAAGAGAAAAAGAGGGCAGATTAAAAGAAGAAAGGTACATCCCCGTACCAAAAAAGAAAGAAGAATCTGAAAGTGTGAAAGCCTAAATGCCACTACTTGAAAGAGCGCTACTATTTAGTCATATAGCCTAATCATGACTAGATAGATTTCAATTTACTGTTGATAGGTTAGTGAAGAAGATTTTCCAAACTGTTTAATCTTGGATTATCAGTAGATTAGATTAGGATAAAAAAGAATTGTTCAAACAGGCTCAAAATCTGAACCAAGAAAGCACAAAAAGAATGGCTCTAATCAGATCAAAACCTGAGCCAAAAATACAAAGAAGACTGGTTCTAACATGCTGAAAACTTGAACTAGGTAAAGAAGAAGACAACTCAAAGAGATCAAAGTCAAAGCCGAAAGAAAGAAGGAAGGACTCTCATTGTTTTCAGATCTTAAGCCTTCCAAGTTTTGTTTTACTTTTCTGCAAATAAAGGTCTATGTGCAGCTTGCTTTTATGCCATAGTATTACATCAAATTAGATAGTTTAATCCTGGTTTGTCTTTGTTTAAATTTCTGTTTCAGAATGTAGAGAATGTAGATCTGTCAGACAGCTTAATCCTAATAGATAATAGTTAGGTAGAGAAGCTAAAGAGTTAAACTATTTAATCTAAACTCATGAAATTTATAAGGGTAGATTTAGATTAGTTTTTCCTATTTTCAAAAGAATAAAATGTTGATGTCAAAGGGTTTGCAAGTCCAAGTGCACCCTGCTGAAGAAAAAATGTTAGGAAAGTAGGCTGTGTAGGTAGTTATTTGGAAGAAATTGATTTTTTATGATGTAATGATTGATCATCTTTTCAAGCAGCATGATCAAAGAAGAAAGAAGATTTTCAAGGTGCAGGACATTGATCTACATTCCAAAGATAAATCTCTGAGGTTCTTGACACCTCCAAGGATCTTCCATCCCCAAGTGGAGCCACTGTTAGCCATCTATAAATTTTCCATATACTATGATGGCTAAAACAGGTCTGTTAGTCTTCGAGAAACAAATTTGGAGCAAATCTGTGACTTCGTGAAGCCTTGCTGTGTATATTTTCCCAAAGGATCCATCTCACTAATGTCTTCACAAAAGCCCTGCTATTAGCATGAAGAAATTTTTTTTAACCCCATTTTCACCCACTATTTCATCCATTTTTTCTTATCCTAACTCATCAACTCATTCCAATAAGAATCCCCTTTTCTCCCTCATTTACCCTCATGTTCCCATAAAACCCCTTTAAGCCTTATAAAATCCCTTTATAATGGTTTACAAAACCTTTTTGTACCAATTGAAACTTCTAAAAAGGCTAAAAAAACCCATTTTAGCCTATGATCCGCCCTTTTAAACACATTAGGCCTTAAGCCCCTTTTGCTTAAAGCCCAAGCCACTTTTCTGCCATAAGACCGCACTCCGTGACCAAGCGCTTAGTCCATCGGCCATCGCATCGCACTTCGCCATCACATTGCTTCGTTGGCACTTCATCGCATCGACACTTCACAACTTCCTCGTTTACTCGTTCCCATTCTCTTTTGCCCCGATGATGCGATCCCCCAAGGGCTTAAATCTTCCACCTGTTTTCTCCAAGCGCCGAAACCAAGCGCTTAACTCTTCGCGCTAATCCCCAACCCCTTATCTCTCCGCTCCTGGTTCCTATTTCTTCCATGAGACCCTACGTTCCCCATTCCTTAAGCCACCTTCCCTTACCATTTTCTACCCCCATGCCCCTTGCAAAAAGGTGTGTTCTTTTGTATTTCCCCTCCATATATGTCAAATCCCGCATCAAATCTGAGCCGTTGATCTTTCTCGATCAACGATCCTCGCATCACCTCCCTCTTTTCCTCCACCAAACATTACCCCATGTCACCCCGGCCCCACCATATGTTTCCTCCACCCATCTTATCTCCCCTTGTGCTCATCCACAGCCTTAGATCTTCGGCCCGAAGATTTAACGGCTGTCGCATCGTTTCACGCTCCATTTCACCAAACCTCCAAAACATGCATCTCGAGCGCTAAATGGGCGATTTTCAGGAGCATACGTGTCATCCATTAACATGTATCGCATTCCCCCTTCTCATTACCACTTACCGCCTAATCTCTGCGTGAAAATGACCTCCAATTTTCGCAAAACCACTTTCCTCATTCTCGCGTCGATAATTCAAATTTAACCCTATTTCTCATGTTTCCTCCATGGATATCCCCTCCCTCAATGCTCCATAACCCTGCACCAACGCCTCCAAAGGAGTTTTATCCAAAAACACGAGATTTATTAATGTTTTTCATTGTATGCAGGTTTTAAATGGTGGTTTAATATCGCAGGCCCTCCCCCAGCCAAATATCAGTAGCAGGAATCAAGGATGATGATCCTTGGGTTTCGAACATGCAAAAAAGGATATTCAGGATTTATTATTACTGTTTATCAGTGTCTCATGAACACTGGTGAATAGAAAAAATCCCAGCGCTAGTAAAGGACACATGTACACCACAGAGTTAGAGTGAAGATCAATAAGGATTAAAGCGCAATCAATAAAGACAACGGTTAAGGCATAACTAGGGAAATCAAACCCTTAACCAACAGATTAAAGATAAATACATAGTATGAAGGCCAACGATGATCCAAGAAGGCCTAATGAAGCCTAAAGCACAAATCAAAGCCTAACTTAGTGATTAAAGTGTTTAAGAGAGACAAATCAGCCAAAGAAAGCCTTCAAAGGAAACATCAGCGAGGCTAGTTACTTCTCAGCAACCCATAAGGAAACCTGTAGCCTATTTTATACCTGCAAAGACAAATTGGAAGTTATTACATAGATAGAAGATATTTTAAACTGCCATAACAGTTATTATAAAGGCATGGGAAAGCCCCAAAGCCCACTCTTTCACCTAACTTGTTCCAGAATCCAAAAAAGAGTTACTATAGTCAGAGATATTTTGCAAATGTTGCTCAAAAGTTATTGCTAGCCTACCTAAAAAAGCCCAAAAGTCAAGCAAAAGAAACTAGAGTGGTTCACAATTTAATATAGCATTCATGGAGCAGAATGGAGCATCCGATGCGCATCTATTCTATCTTAAATGATCATTAAGACCACTTATTTGACTCCACCTCCTCATTCACCTGTAAGTACTCATTAAAGATTCATTGTAAAGGGTTGGAAAGTTATTGATTGTTTGAACTGTTATTGAGTGGAAGTAGCTGAGTAGTTGTAATATAGTAGGCTAGGAAGAGAAGTATCAGACTGTTTAAGCCATTGGAATAGAGTATGTAACTCGTCTTGGGCATCAAATAAACAAGAATATTCATAGGTTCCCGGTCTATATTATTGGTGATGTTATTCTTACTGTAATTGTTATTATCCTTATGTTTCCATACTGTCCATTTTATCTGATAAAGAAGAACAAATATAGATTAGGATTTACTTCTAAAGTACCCAAATTCTCACTGATAAGCTTTATCTCTATGTTTTCTGCTAATTGTGTATTTGAGGATAATTCAATAGAGTATAACCAATTAAGGAATGTTGGTGAGCCCATGTCTTGCTGAGTAAAACTTGAGATGTTGTTCTTGAATGATATTTTCACTACATGCTAAGTAATGTCCTAATCAAGGAAGTTTATGGTTAGCCCTGTCCCTTGTTTAGTCTTAAACAACTGTTTTGAATATTTCCCTTAAGATTATGCCAAAAGCAGGCTAGGTTAAAATTCCTTACTTGATCTTAGGCTACTTTTTATGTTTATCTTAAATGTTTTCCCTTAAGAGTATGCCAAAAGCAGGATAGGTTAAAAGTCCTTACCTGATCTTAGACTGCCCTTTGTTTTGTTATATGTTTTCTATTCTTGAGTGCATGCCAAAAGAAGGCTAGGTTAAAAGTCCTTACTCGATCTTAGGTTGCCCTTTGTTTTCTTATATGTTTAATTCTTTCACCATACTTCTTAATGTTCCATACCACAAACTCAACTTAAAATATCTTTTGATATAGATGACTTGCCCTATGGAAACCCTTGAATAGTTGTTGTGCAAGTAAACACTTTTATGACTCCATAGCCTAATGGATTAGCACTGTTTCTTGACCTATCTTCCCATGCTGAGACATCCTTCTACTTATTTCCTCCTTCACTTCACATGACCTTCCCATTTAATTATTCCCAAACAAAAACAAACAAACCCCTTGTACTTCATAACTAGCCTAATATCATATCATAAGCTTTAAAAGCATATCATTCTAACACGCATACAGAGAGATCTCTTTCTGAATCCAGGAGGGCTAGATCCTAGGGTTCCAAAGTGGTTCTGATGTTGCCTTGTCATTTTGTATGACAATCTGCCAAATCACAGGACCCCAACATACTGTATAAATTTATTTTGTTGATTTATCTCATGACATTCCTGTAGAAATTTCAAGCATATTTACTTTTTGCAAAAGTTGAAATTGACAAAGTAGCCTTCTTTGGAGATCTTCTGCTCTTTCTTGGGCAATCATGTGTTGCTATTCTTTTTCATTTGAACCAGGCTTTGCATAAGAAGAACGGAGATCAAAATACCAATGAAGACCCTATAACCTAGGAAACCCTGATGATCTAGTGGGAGGGTTTTGACTTGGTCTTTTGACTGAAATTGGGCTTGGGATCTTAATAGTGTAAAAACAGAGTTTTTTTACCAAATGGTGTATTTAAATATATAGAAATTGATGTACTTGATTGATCTAAAGAGCTTATAGAGGTAGTCTTGAGACCATAAAGGTTTTAGGAACCTGATGAAAATGGGAAAGAATAGGTTGATTGTTAACCCTAGATGAAAGTGAAAAAGTGGGGTAAAGGCGAAACAGAGTGCTAAGGTGATAGGTGGGAAAAAAATAATAAACGAGTGGATGAGGGGCCCTTTAGGAATGTTAGGTTAATCATGGACTGGTAAATAGTAGAATAATGAAAAATTTGTGACAAAGATAATGAAGGCAGTGAGATTTCTAAAACTCACAATATTCAGAAATCTTGTTTTTAGAAATCTAGGACTGATATTTAGTCATCTTCAGATAGTAAAATTTTTTGATGACTAACAGTGGTTCCGCTTGGGGAGGGTAGCTCCTTTTCAGGAGGTGTCGAAGACCTCAGAGCTCAAATCTATGAGTTTTGAAGACCAGTGCCTCATTCATTGGCCATATTTCTCTTCTTTCATTTGCTGAAGTTTCATTGAAGCTATGATCTTAAGAATATTAAAGACATCCTTGCTTCAACCTCATCTCTACCTACCCATCATACCTTGCCTAACAATTTTTCTTCCTTTGGGTGCACTTGGACTGGCAAACCCTTGAATTTCGTTTTTCTTTGAAAGCATAAAATAAAAACTATCTACTTTTACCCTTATCACTCCTAAGAGTTCAGATTAGGCTAATGAACTCTCTTATGCTCTACCTAGTCTACTTATTTGTCAAGACTAAGCTGTTTGAAAAAAAATTCTTTGATAACCTACTGACATGAAATTTAAAACATGACTAAACTAGGATTGAGCAATCTGATTTTCCATGTGATGTGGCATTCCGACAAGCTACACACAGACATCATTTTTGTACAATCAAAACTAGAAAGAAAAAGGGATATGATTTATAATTTGTTAGGCATCCATATCTTTATCTTTTTTTCAGGTTTGAGCATTAAGAACCAACATCTTTTCTTCCTAATCTATTCCTATTAACAAGTCAAGCTTAAATGATTTGACAAGTCTTCTTTCACTAACCTATCAACGAAAATTAAAAACATGTTTCAGCCATGATTAGGCTAGATGTAATGTTCCCAGTTAGCCCAAGCTAATGGGAATATTCAATTTTGTTTAATTTTTCTGTTGCTTGAATAAATATGTAAATGAGGACAATAAAAACTCCTAAAACAGTGAATAAATCAATGCCACATGTGAACAAAGATAAATCTGTGCTATCTAAATAAGCACCCTTATGTGTGAAAGGGATTGAGACATTTGACTGGGTCAACCATGACCAAATCAACAACGTTTTCTAGAAGATATGATCCTCATTGATGCACAACGCAATCTTAGTCAGAGATGGCACATGTGAAAGAAGCTAAATCATTGAGATGGTTTAGGGTTTTGCAAGATCTCAATCTTATAAAAGGAAGAGGAGGAAAGCATGAGAAGGTTGTTGATGAACATATTTTTTCTGTAGACTTTGTCTATTTAGACATTTCTTATTCTCGTGGTTGTTTAGCAGAGAATAGTGATGTTTAGCACTGCGTGTTCCTGATCAAGAATCCCACCTCCTTCCTTAAGAGGCCTCTTGGTGGAGTCTTGCATTTCTTGACCACTATCAGGAATTTGGCCAAGCTCTTCTTCTAACTACAACACATATCCTATTGAGGGTTTTGTTTTCTTTGTAAGCTGCAACAAGTGGAGGCTAGATCTACTCAGATCTAGGCCATTCTAGTGCCTCTTTTCAGTGCGAAAGTATTTTATCCCCTTGGCAAGAGAGTATTGGATTATTGGGGCATTGATTTCAGATCTTGGCTTGAGGCCACATATGTTCTAGAGCCTACAACATAGTTTATCTTCCAGTACTATGCTATTTGCAAGTGTAGAGTTGCAGGGTGTTTTGGCACACTTTTGGAGGAGAGATCTCTAATGTTGGGAATCTTCCCTTCACTTTGGTGATCCATGAATTTCAGATCTAATCCATGTCATATTCAAATCTGATCTGAATACTTTTGTATTTGGTTCAGAATTTTTGAATCATTCTATAGATCCGCTGCATAAGATCTCAAATCTACTCCATGTACTTCACTTTTTGCTGAAAACCCCAGGGGGAATTTGTAGAGGAGCCTTTCTAGTGTACAGATCTAATATAGATCTAAATTTTTGTACACAGATCTGCTCTAGATCTAAAGTGTAATATATTGTTGTTTCAGCCAATAAAAATAACACTGTCAAGCTTGTTCAATCATATTCTATGGTTGCAACACCTCATTTTTGAGGATTTCTTCATGTAATAGTCTTCTATTTCTATTTTACATCTCATGGGCCACATTCTAAATCTGATTTTCTGATGTAAATTTCTTTTCTGAGCCTCCAAATTGGCCTCCTGCTCTTATTTTGCTGAACTGCGTTATTTCTGTGCAATATTTTTTAGTATTGCTGCGTGTTCCCTTTTTGGGGATATTACAGTGGTATTAGAGAAATATTCTTGGCACAGCCTGTAAGAAGCCAATATGTCTTCAAAATAAAAGGAGCCTCTTACTGACAGAGAGAAGAGGGATCTAAAAAGAAGACATAAGAAATTTGATTACACAAATGATGACAAAGGCAAGGGTAAAGCCCCTGAATCTAGAAGTGACGATGAGGGAAAGGAATTTACAAAGATCCTTTTGAGAGCCATGCAAGATCTTTCTAAAGATATCAAAGAGATGAGAATGGATAGAATCAAAGAGTCTCCTAAGGGATTCTGTCTTGGAGAAAGCTCTGGCATGTCTCAACACTGGAATGATCAACCAGTGCACTAGCCACAAATTTCCCAACGCTCTACCATGCCTACTTTTTTGGATATGGGAAATGAAGGGTTTCAAGAGAAAGCATCCCTTGAAGACTATTTTGAAGAGCATGAGTCTCAAAATTAGAGATTAAAATATCACTTGAGTTTTCAAGATTTCTGTCACCTGAAGGACAAAAGAAGACCAAGGCATCAACATAGAGATGGTGGATTCACTCAGAATCATGATTGACATCACTCTATGGGAATATTCTTTCTACCCAATTTCGATGGGTCATCCAAGTGTCCTACCAAAGCATGGGTAGAAAAACTTGACATCTACTTTCAATTGAACAAGGTCCCACAGATGGAAGCTATCAATATTGTAGCACTGCACTTTGAAGGTGAAGCACGTGACTGGTGGTTCCATGGCTTTTCTACATTGGGTCATGCCAATGTGACTACTTATTCAGGGTTCACTAGAAGGGTGGTGGAGAGATTTGAAAAAAGAGATCCAAAGGCACCTTTCATGAGCCTTGCAAAGTTGAAGAAATCAGGTAATACAGAGTCCTATATTTCTGAATTTTTGAGATTATCTATTATGGTTCCTGACTTATCTATAACAAGAAGGGTGTACATGTTCATCGATGGTCTAGATGAACCTCTTCATCGGTTGGTAAAGTCTACCAAGCCCACTACCTTGAATGATGCCATTGAGAGGGCTAGAGACCTTCAAGATGCCTTGCCAAAAGCAAAGGCAAACTATCAGCACAAGCCCTCTTTCCTTTCTAAAGGAAAGGAAGAAAAAATACTCCTTCAAAGGAGAGCTCATACAAGAAGCCTCTGAATGAGGATGTTTGGTAAGAGCTGAGGAAGAAGAAGCTATGTTTCACTTGCCAAGAATCATGGACACCTGGACATAGATGTGCTACTAGAAAAACACATTATATATAAGTCTTCTCAGATCTTTAAGAAGAAGAAGATGATGAACCAAGAAGAGGTCACAGTGCTAGCAATGATGAAGGAGATCCAACACCATCAGGAGATGGGAATGGAGAATTTTCTCCCATTGGAGGAACTCTTACATCTTTGAGAGGAGTACCTAAGTACTTGACCTTAAGAATTCAAGGTTCAATCATGAATCAGAGGGTTTCTGTACTGATTGATAGTGGATTTACCCACAACTTCATTGATTCCCATCTTGTGCAAAGAAGGGAAATACCCACTGATACTTTTGACGGTGTTGATCATATAGCTAACATTAGTCATTTTTAAAGATAACCTTGAGTAGCCAAGTATCGAATGTCATGACTATGATGTGTTTTTAGAGGAAATGCATTCCTTTAAGGCTCCTTGTGCCCTTGTCCTTTGGGAAATCCTCACTCCTGTTCCTAGTTTTGAAGCCTCTCTGTTTGTGAAGAAAAATGCCCAAAAAGCCTCTTTTCCCCCCTATTTCACACCTTTCAAACCTCTGTTTTCATCCCCTTTTCTCCCTTTCTAATTCTCTTCTTACCCTTCAAAATCATCCTATTTCCCTTTTAAACCTCACAAATACCCTTTGTTTGGCTTAATAACCCCCTCTTCCTCTCTACCGTTACCCCTTTTTGGCCTTAAAATGCATTGAAAATAGGCCAAAAAACCATTCATTTTACATATACAAGCTAAGCCCCCTTCGGCCAGCCCCTTAACCACTTCCCCACATATGCCCTGCGCCCAGGACCAAGTGCTTAAGCCCCGAGCGCTTATCGCATCGGAGTGATCAATGTGAGCGCAATCCTTTGTAAACTTAAAAAGTCCTGATGCGATGGTTTGTTACATTGGACCCCCGATCCTTTCACCCCTCCGATTACATATCAATCGTCGATCTATCTATGGATCTGACGGCTATCACGCATCACTCCAATCGCAATCATAAAAACTTGATGCACTTCTTCTTTTTCCTCCGATTGCCAATCCCGATTGTAATCCCCGTCGTCGATTCCATTTAATCCAATGACCATCGCACCATCGCCCGATTGCCAATTGAAAAGTTTAAACAGAGCCACCCTCCGTCCCCTCTGATTGAAATCCCTCGATCCAATCATGACCATCCATTCAATCCAGATCCGACGTTTCATACCTCATCGCCCTCCGCGTTAGCCGGGTCCCACCATCATAAGTGCCCGACTTCCATTCACTTTTGATGATTTCCTTTGTATCTCTCCCAGGCGTAATATTTATGTTTAACGCTAAAGTTAGCCCCCTCCTCCTAATTCCTCTAAAGCAACTCTGTTAGCCAATCTTGACCATTGATCTCCGGTGCCTGTTCTAATCTGATAGACCGGAACCATTTCCGCAACCATTTCACAGGCCTCTACAACAATTCTTCTACCCCTCCCTAGATTTCATAATTGGTTCATTTATTGTGCAGGGTTCACAGGAGTGATGAATTCACTCTATTTTCCCTAGTCATAGTTACTGTGACTCCGAACACAAAGAGGCCATTGCAGCAGCAGCCGAGTGAAACAACAGAAATGGATTAGAGGGATTCGGGCCTGCTAATTTCATATTTAATACCTAATCCCATGATCAAAGGATAAAAGCATAGTGTGAAGACCAAAGAGCACACATAAGGGTCATATCTGTGTTTGAATATCTGCGGGACGTCTTTCTCCAGACAGTACACCTTCCCACTAAAGCCTCCATGCCTCCTCGAGCCCAAAAACTGTTAATTACACTGACAGAAGCTTCCTAAAGATTGTCAGAACCATCATTTATGGAGTATGGAGGCCCGTTGACTTTCTATCCATTTCACCAATTCCAGAAGGCAGAACAGAGAGCTTTACAGCCAGAGAGGACTCCAAAGAAACATCAGAGGTCAGATATTGACCTGACAAAGACCCCTCAACCATACTATAAAGTAAATACAACAAAGCAGTGCCATTAAGCAGTATGGGCATGGAAGCTTTCTCCTTGCTGTATTAATGAATCAATTTAATGTACATCATCCACTCCTATTACTCGTTTTTCTCCTATAAGAATCCCCAAGAACAGATGGCACAGGGTTCCAGATTTTCAAAAAAATATGCTGTGAGAGAATTTTGTATGCATTTTTTTGAACTTTTATATGAATGCAAAGAGCCCGTCAGGTTTCAGTGATGAGGAGTTCCATATTTCAAGAGGATTCTGGTCTTTTTGCTTCATAGTTTTTAACTCTCCCCTATATGTGATAGTTTAATTTTTCATCTCGTTTTCATCCATTTCGCTTGTATCATGTTCTGGAATGCGAGTGGCTCACTGGTTTTTGGTATGAATTTATCCTAATTGATACTCATGCTAGAACCAGTCAAGCACTTTAAATATGGCTCAGGCATGATATACTATTTTATTTTCCACTTCAACCATACTTCTGCTATATTAGCTTCTATGGGATGTTATTTTTAAAATGCTATTGTCATGTATGGATTCTTAATTCTTTAAGCCCATTACATGTTGATATTTGTTTTTGGATATCATCCTAATGACAGTTAGTATTATCTCAATCTTTCATATGCAGTAAACACCTTCTGATTATTCATCTCTGTGAGGTATTTTAGAACCCAGCCCTCTTTACAGTAAGTTGCCTTTGAATTTTATGATACATTTTTATTAGAGTTTCACACTTTGCCTCTGCAGTATTGCTTTCCTTGCGTCAATTTTCTGAAATTTTTTGTCCCATTCAAATTAACCTTCCTGTTTAGAAGAGATAGCATGAAAGAATTTTTATGATAACTTCCCATATTAAAATTATATGCTCCTTTTTGTATAAGATTTCCTAGGAACTAGTCTTTCACAACTCAAGGCTGTCTCTAGGGTCGACAACATCTTTCTGGCACCGTTTCCGAGGAAGCGAAGTTGAGAAAAGTTAAATCCCTAGGCCTTGAAAAAACCTTATTCACTCTTCAAATAGGTGAGCATGGAGAGTTGAGAGTTGTAGATCCCTCACCTTGACGACGCCATATTCATTTATCAGATAAATTTACTTACAATATTGGCTCCTCGTAAGCCACACTTGAGGTCAGATACGTCTCAGCCAAAGCACCTTTTGTGTATGACCCAGAGAGGATCCTACATAGAAGGAGTTGGAGGGAAAGACAATCAGTCCATACTGAGATTCCTAAATTATCTCTAGAAAAATTTCCATCCTCCTCCTCTCAAGTTGCCCAAGTGCAAGGTCTCGACTCCACTGTGGGAGATACTAACTACTACTCAGATAGTCCACCCCAGGGAGGGGTTTGAATTAAAGGAAAAGTTGAGTCAAGGGATACCACATATTACACCTTTCACCCTACTCTTGAAGTAGAAGAGGTCAAAGAAGTCACCAAAGTATCTTCTATTAACAGCCCGTTGTTCCCGTCAACACCTCAAGATGCTTTCCAATACATTCCTATTGTCATTCATACTTCGCTTCCACCTCCTCCTCCTCCTTTTACACACCAAACCCTTGCACTACTTCCACCTCCCCCAATGGCCAATGTTCCTGGCTTCTTGTTGAATAAATATGCCCCCCTGGCATTACCTCAAGTGTTGAATGATATGCCACAGGACTATCTGAAGATCTTACCCCGATTCACTGGGGAAAATGAGATTGAAGCTCAAAAACATCTTGAGGTATTCTGTTCTTTTGCAGAGAAATTTAATGTGGAACACCTAGATGTAGTCTTAAGACTATTTGTGCAATATCTTGATGGCAAAGCTAGAAAATGGTTTAAGACATTAGGAGACCATTCCATCACCACTTGGGAAGGAATGGAAGATATTTTTCTCAGAAAATGGGGGGAGAAGAAAGATCATGGACATTGTCTTACTGAGTTTAACACACTCAAGAAAAGACATAATGAAGGGGTGTCAGAGTTCATCAAGAGGTTTAAAAAATTGTATTTGAGCCTCCCTGCTGATGAAACCTCATCAAATTGCTACTAAAGTTGTTTTTGTAGCAGATTTTGACTCAGAATTCAGTTTCTCTCTGAGAGAAAGAAAGCTTGCCACCCTGTACGATGCTCAAACAGATGTGCTAGAGTTGGAGGAAAATTTTGCCTCCACTAGTAAATCAAAGGGAAAGCCAGACCAAGATGCTAGAAGGAAAGGCAAAGAGGAGGTGTCTACTTCTAGCTAAGATAGAGACTCAGCTGATAACAGAATTGAAGAAATGAACAAAATGATTAAGAAACTTTCTAGTAAGCTGGTCAAAATTTAATTGGAGGCCAAGAATTCATCCTCCAAGAATTTCTAGAATGCTCCAAATAGGGGTTACAATCCTCAATATAGGAAACCACCCCTGCAAATACTACAAAGGGAATGGAAAGAGCAACAAGATCAGGTTCCACACCTGCTGTACTTGGAAGGTCAGGTAGATGTTCCTACTGAAGACGCTGCCTATGAGCAAGAGGATGCATATCTTGCTTTTTTTAATAGTGATGAAGTAGAATGCCCCTTGCAAGGAAGTGATGGAACCGAGATCTCATTACAAGAAGAAGAGAATGCCAGAGGCATAGAAGACCCAGAGATTAATGACTACTGTAAGAAGCTTGTTGATTTCATGCAAGCACAGTTCAATAGAAGATATGATCTAAGATCTTCTAGGAAGAGGACTCGTACTCAAGATCAAGAAGAAGAGCCATTTCAGAAGGAAGCATCTCCTCAGAAGGAGACAACAGTGCAAAAGGTCATAGACAAAGGTAAGAGGCCTCTAAACAAATATTTGCAGTCTAATGGTCAAATTCCTTCCTCTTCAAAAGTAGTCACTCCCCCTAATACCAAGTCTATGTCAAAAGAAGTCAAACCCTTGGCCAAAAATAAAGAGTCAAAATAGGTTGCAACAGAAAAGTCCTCTTCTGCCTTTAGTTTAAAAAAGGAGCTTCAGAAGGTCAAAATCCTAGTTCCCTTGACTGAATTGTTGAAGCATCCTACATATCAGTCCCAGGTCACCTCCTTCATGCTTCCTCCAGAGGCAGCACATATCCTAGATAGTTTGAACCTTCAAGAAGAAAGACCCATGGTTGTGTTTGGCCCCCACGTTGAGGAATTAGATGCCTCTACTCCTCCTTTCTATGTGTCTCTAGTGATTCATGACCTGTTATTACATAACAGTATGTTAGACTCGGGAGATTCTCATAATCTATTGCCCCTATCTGTCATGGAACAACTAGGACTACAAATCACCTGGCCATACAAGGATCTCTATTCATTTGATTCCAAAAGAGTTAAGTGCATGGGTATGATGAAGGATTTGGTGGTCAATTTGCCCCAGATTCCCGCAAAAAGTGTGGTGATGGACATTATGGTGGCCGACATCCCAGCTCGCTTCGGCATGTTGCTTTCAAGGTCCTGGGGGACAAAAATCGGTGGGTCAATCAAGTTGGACTTAACATATGCTACTATCCTGGTTTTTGGTGGCCAGGAGAGGAGATTGTATAGGGAAACCAGATTTGTCAAGATCATTACTAAGGCTGACAACTCGGTTAATTCACCAGTCTACAGTAAAGAAGGGATTTCTCATGTTTAATGCGAGAGGAAGACCAAGATTATGCTCAAGAACCATCATTCTGCTAGATCAAGACTGAGCATCCCTCAGAGAGCCATGAAGTAGGAATCTGGACACTTCACTTTGATGGAGAAAATTCTAGAGAAGGTAATGGTGCTAGAGTACTATTGATTTCTCCTACAAGCCAATGGGTCCCATTGTCTTTCAAGCTAGAATATGAAGCCACTAATGATGTGGCCGAATATGAAGCACTTATGTTACGGTTACAGACAACCAGGAGCATGAATATACAAAGTTTAAAAGTTCTGGGAGATTCGAAACTGGTAGTTAGACAAGTGAAGAATCAGTGTCAAACCAAACATCCTAGGCTGAGGGCTTATAGGAATGAAGTGTGGGACCTGGTGGAAAATTTTTTCTTGGAATTTAACGTTCAATTTATGCCTAGAGAGTAGAACAAGATGGCTGATTCCCTTGCAGTAGTTGCTAGTACATTCTGTCCACCTCAGAACCCTCTCTTAAGATATGAAATTGAGGTGCGTTATCGGCGATCAATCTCAGACAACATAAAGCACTGGTAGGTGTTTGAGGATGAAGAGAAAGTGAAAATATTTATGGAAACAATCAGAGTATTCTCCAACATGGAGATAGATGTTTGTGAGGAAGAAGAAGTTGAAGACCTTTCAGAAAACAAAAGGGAGGAAAGGGTGGCAGGTCATAAAGTGTTGCAATTGAAGGGAAGCATTATACCTAGAGGGATGGTTCCTCTAGAAAGACTGTTTGACAAGAATGATGTCCCACTTCAGCCAAACAAAGTCACAAAGGAAAACTAGGTAGAAGATCTTAACCTTGGTACTGATGATGACCCCAAAATTGTGAAATTATCCAAGAAGGTCCCAGAAGAATATAAAGAGCTATACCAAAAATTATTTAAATCTTACAAAGATGTGTTTGCATGGTATTATCAAGATCTGAAAACCTTTGATATCGGCATCATGCAACATAAAATCTCTTTGAAAGGAGATGCGAAGCCACACAAGAAAAAGCTTAGGCAAATTAATCCCCTACTGCTTCCCTCCATTGAGAAAGAAATTAAGAAACTGTTGAAGGCCAAAACCATTGTGCCATTGAGGTATTCTGAGTGGGTAGCAAACCTAGTCCCTATCCAGAAAAAGAATGGAGAAATAAGGCTATTACCGAGCATCCTTAAAGGATAATTATCCACTGCCCAAGATGGATCACATCCTGTAGAGAGTGGTAGGAGATTCTCAGATGTCAATGATGGATGGATTCTTGGGTTACAATCAGGTGGCTGTACTACCAGAAGATCAGAAGAAGACTGCCTTTACCACACCATGGGGTACGTTTATGTATGCTAGGATGCCTTTTGGGTTGATTAATGTAGGGGCCACTTTTCAGAGAGCCATGGAAATTTCCTTTGTTGGGGAGAAAGATAAGTTTGTGGTAGTATATATGGATGATATCACTGTGTTCTCAAAAGATGATGCAGAGCACATTGAACACCTGCATAGAAATTTTGAGAAGTGCAGAAGGTATAGTTTCTCTCTTAATCCGTAGAAGTCATTGTTTGCATTAGAAGAGGGTAAGCTTTTGGGACATATTGTGACCAAAGATAGGGTAAAAATAGATCCTAAGAGAGTAGAAGTTATAAATGGCATTTCTCTTCCTAGAAATAAGAAGGAGGTGCAGGTGTTCCCAGGGTGCACTAACTTCCTGAGGAGGTTTATCCCTAACTATGCTGAGATAATTAGACATATAACTGACATGCTGAAGAAAATTAACGAAGTAAAGTGGTCCCAGGTATCACGAGAGGCCTTCTCCAGGATTAAAAATGCCTTTGTAGAAGCCCCAGTACTAGCTGGACCAGACTATGCCAAACCCTTCATGATCTTCTCATTTGCATCACCTCATACAGTGGCAGGATTTTTATTGCAGAAAAATGAAGAAGGGTATGAACAGCCCATTGCTTTCTTCAGTCAAGTGCTCCATGATGCAGAATTTAAATATAACATATTAGAAAAGAAGGCTTACGCTCTGGTGAAGTCTCTCAAGGAATTTCGTATGTATGTCCTACATCCACACATCACAGCATTTGTTCCCACATCTGTAGTGAAAGACATCCTTGTCCAAGGGGATAGTGAAGGAAAAAGGAGGAAGTGGATTGCCAAAATACAAGAATATGAGCTGGATATTCGCCTTACCAAACTGATTAAGGGACAAGGATTAGCCAAAATCCTGTCAGAATCAAATTGTCAGGCTTTGGGTATAAATTTGTCCATGATAGCTAACGAGGAGCCTGTGAAGAAGGAAGAACAGTGGGGAGTAGAGATAGCTACTCAGAAGACACACATGAAGTATCTCATCAGCCCATGGTATAAGGAGATGGTGGAGTATCTTCTGACCCTCAGTTGTACTCCCAGCTATGACAAAGCTAAATACAGAACAGTAATGTTGAGATCACAAAAATTCGTTGTTGCCAATGGTCAGCTATACTGGAGAGATCCTTCAGGTATTCTACTCCTATGTCTCACAGAGGATGAGGTAGAGAATATAATGGCCGAATTTCATGAAGGAATCTATGGGGGTAATTACAGCTGGAGGCCCACTGCTCACAAAATCCTGAAGGTTGGTTTCTACTGGCCCAAACTCTTTGGAGATGTGTTTGCCCAGGTCATAGCTTGTGAGAAATGCCAAAGATTTGCTGAAAGACAGAAGTCAACACCTCTGCCCATGATCCCTGTTCACGTGGACGAACCATTCCAGCAATGGGGAATCGGCTTTATCGGTGAAATGCATCCTCCATCGAGTGGTCAGCACAAGTGGATATTAAATGCTACAGATTATTTTACAAAGTGGGTGGAAAATATACCTGCGAGAAATGCAATAGATACTGTGGTGATGAAATTCATGGAAGAAAATATTATATCCAGATTTGGATGCCCTGCCAAGATAGTGACTGAAAATGCCCAGGCCTTCAAGTCTGAAAAGTTTGTCATCTTCTGCCAGCAGTATAACATTGCGTTGGGTCACTCCATGGCCTATTACCCACAAGGAAATGGCTTGGCAAAGTCTTCAAATAAAACCATAGTGAGGGCACTAAAAAAAGCTATCAACGAAAATCAGAAAAATTGGGACTCCTAGTTGAAATTCGCTCTCTGGGCCAACAGGATCACCAGTAAGAGATCAACGGGGAAGTCCCCATATGAATTATTATATGGGAGGGCAGAAGTATTCCCTGCACAGTTTTCCTTACCAGTAGCCCGATTCATGCAAGAAAGTAAAGAAGAACCCGATGATGTGACCAGGAGAATCAATCAGCTGGTGGAGTTAGAAGAAACATAGAACCAGGTAAGTCAGAGGCTAACTGAATATCAAGAGAAGATGAAGGACCTTTTTGATCAGCATGCCAAGGACAGGAAGTTTCAAATTGGGGATTTAGTGCTTAGATGGGATATTCGAAGAGCTGAAAAGGGGAAACATGGTAAATTCGACCCACTCTGGTTCGACCCTTTTAAAATTGTGGAACAAGGGGGCAATAACACTTTCAGGTTGGAAAATTTACAGGGAGACTTGCTCGATGCCCCTGTAAATGATCATTTCCTCAAACCTTACTTCCAGTTCTGATTCAAGTAGGGAGACCCTGATGTATTATACTGTACATTAGTTTTATGTTTTCATCTTTGTTTGAATGATGTGTGTGTCATGATGAATCACGAAAAGAAAAATAAAAAGTGCTAAAGATTAGTGTCCACACAGAATATTAACAGGTGGTTTGTGAAGTTCTCGACACGCCCAAGGATGAACGTGTCATCCCCAGGTGGAGACAATGTTGATCATATAGCTAACATTAGTCATTTTTAAAGATAACCTTGAGTAGCCAAGTATCGAATGTCATCACTATGATGTGTTTTCAGAGGAAATGCATTCCTTGAAGGCTCCTTGCGCCCTTGTCCTGTGGGAAATCCTCACTGTTGTTCCTATTTTTGAAGCCTCTCTGTTTGTGAAGAAGAATGCCCAAAAAGCCTCTTTTCCCCCCTATTTCACACCTTTCAAACCTCTGTTTTCATCCCCTTGTCTCCCCTTATAATTCCCTTCTTACCCTTCAAAATCATCCTACTTCCCCTTTAAACCTCACAAATACCCTTTGTTTGGCTTAATAACCCCCTCTTCCTCTCCACCGTTACCCCTTTTTGGCCTTAAAATGCATTGAAAATAGGCCAAAAAACCATTCATTTTACATATACAAGCTAAGCCCCTTTCGGCCAGCCCCTTAACCACTACCCCACGTATGCCCTGCGCCTAGGACAAAGCGCCTAAGCCCTGGGTGCTTATCGCATCGGAGTGATCAATGTGAGCGCAATCCTTTGTAAACTTAAAAAATCCCGATGCGATGGTTTGTTACATTGGACCCCCGATCCTTTCACCCCTCCGATTACATATCAACCGTCGATCTATCTATAGATCCAACGGCTATCGCACATCACTCCACTCGTAATCGGAAAAACTTGATGCACTACTTCTTTTTCCTCCGATTGTCGATCTCGATTGTAATCCTCGTCGTCGATTCCATTTAATCCAACAACCATCGCACCATCGCTCGATCGCCAATCGCAAATTTTAAATGGTGCCACCCTCCTTCCCCTCCGATTTCGATCCCATGATCCAATCTTGACCATCCATTCAATCTAGATCTGACGTTTCATACCTCATCGCCCTCTACACTAGTCGGGTCCCACCATCATAAGCGCCCAACTTTTGTTCACTTTCGATGATTTCCTTTGTATCTCTCCGTGGCGCTAATATTTATGTTTAACACTAAAGTTAGCCCCCTCCTCCTAATTCCTCTAAAGCAACTCTATCAGCCAATCATGACCGTTGATCTCCGATGCATGTTCTAATCTGATAGACCAAAACCATTTCCGCAACCATTTCATAGGCCTCTACATCAATTCTTCCGCCCCTCCTTGGATTACATAATTGGTTCATTTATTGTGTAGGGTTCACAGGAGTGATGAATTCACTCTATTTCCATAGTCACTGTTACTGTGACTCCGAACACAGAGAGGCCATTGCAGCAGCAGCCGAGTGAAACAGTAGAAACAGATTAGAGGGCTTAAGGACTGTTAATTTCATATTTAATACCTAATCCCATGATCAAAGGATAAAATCATAGTGTGAAGACCAAAGAGCACACATAAGGGTCATATCTATGTTTTAATATCTGTGGAACGTTTTTCTCCAGACAGTACACCTTCCCACTAAATTCTCCATGCCTCCTCGAGCCCAAAAACAATTAATTACACTGACAGAAGCTTCTTAAAGATTGTTAGAACCATCATTTATGGAGTATGGAGGCCTGCGGAATTTCTATCCACTTCACCAATTCCAGAAGGTAGAACAGAGAGCTTTACAGCTAGAGAGGACTCCAAAGAAACATCAGAGGTCAGATATTGACCTGACAAAGACCCATAAGACATACTATAAAGTAAATACAGCAAAGCAGTGCCATTAAGTAGTATGGGCGTGGAAACTTTCTCCCTGATGTCTTAATGACTCAATTTAATGTACATCATCCACTCATGTTAATCATTTTTCTCCTATAAGAATCCCCAAGAACAGATGGCACAGGGTTCCATATTTTCAGAAAAATATGCTGTGAGAAAATTTCGTATGCATTTTTTTGAACTTTTATATGAATGCAAAGAGCCCATCAGGTTTCAGTGATGAGGAGCTCCATCTTTAACGAGGATTCTAGTCTTTGTGCTTCATAGTCTGTAACTCATCCCTATATGTGATAGTTTAATTTTTCATCTCGTTTTCATCCATTTCGCTTGTATCATGTTTTGGAATGCGAGTGGCTCACTAGTTTTTGGTATGAATTTATCCTAATTGATACTCATGCTAGAACCTATCAAGCACTTTAAATATGGCTCAGGCGTGATATACTGTTTCATTTTCCACTTCAACCATACTTCTGCTATATTAGCTTCTATGGGATGTTATTTTCAAAATGCTATTGTCATGTATGGATTCTTAATTTTGTAAGCCCATTACATGTTGATATTTGTTTCTAGATATCATCCCAATGACAGTTAGTATTATCTCAATATTTCATAAGCCATAAACACTTTCTGATTATTCATCTCTGTGATGTATTTTAGAACCCAGCCCTCTTTATAGTAAGCCACCTTTGAATTGTCGGATACATTTGTATTATAGTTTAACACTTTTCCTCTACAGTATTGCTTTCCCTGCATCAAGTTTCTGAAAGTTTTGGTCCCATTCAAATTAACCTTCCTGTTTACAAGAGATAGCATGAGAGCCTTTTTCTGATAACTTCCCATATTATATCATATGCTCCTTGTTGTATAATATGTCCTAGGCACTAGTCTTTCACAACTCAAGGCTGTCTCTAGGGTCGAAAACAGATGGATTCTCTGTTTTGGTCCCAGGAGATAGAAAAATGCAATGCATGCTTTATGTTCCATCACTTTCAGTCACCATGGGTATCTACACTTTGGTTGATCACTTCTTTGTGGTTGACATACCAGACACCAATGTTATTTTGGGTATTCAATGGTCGATTACATTAGGGAAAGTCACCACTGATTGGGAGGCTTTGCAAATGGAATGGGTGGACAAGAAGAGTGGTGAATATCAAATGATCAAAGGCATGCATACATACCCCTCACATTGTTAGCCATCTATAATTTCCGTTATAACTAATGATGGCTAGAATCAGTTTGCAGCCTTCAAGAAACAATTTCAAGCTAATATGTTAGTTCTTGAAGCCTGGTTGGTCTCTCTGTCCAAATAAATTATACCTCACTAATGTTTTCACTTCAAAACCTCCAATTCATCCTAATGATCCAAAGAAAGTTGTTTTCAGGCTATTCCCATCACTTTTCCTATATTTCATTCCCTCATCTTATCATTTCTACCCTTTTTTTTCTATCAGTCCTTTTCCCTCTGAAAATCCCCTCTTTCCCCTTCTCATTTACCCTTCATTTCAATAAAAACCTTATAAACCCCTTAGAAACTATTTAACCCCTTTTAATTTGGTTTAAAAAATCCTTTTTACCTTACCTGAAACCTAAAAAACACTAAAAAACCCATAAAAACCCATAAAATACTTTGTATAAACTTTTCCGCTCCTTTCAGGTTTTTAGGCCCCCTTAGCTTAAGCCCCTTTCCCATTCTCCGCTATATGACTCGAGGGTATGACCACCTGCTAAAACCCTCAGTCCCTTTTCTTGAAAACCCTCGGTCCTATCCCCTCCGCACAGGACCGACTCCCCTTTCCTTAAGCCCCTTTCTCCATTTTTTACACTGCCACTACTTTTCCTCCAAGCAATCCCAGTCGTTGATCAAGCTCGATCTAATGGCTATGGAACTCCTGCTCATCATCCGCCCTCTCGACCATTTTTTCTCACCTACTCATTCGTTGGAGCAATCTTGGCCATAGATCATCGCAATCCGACGACTCTCATCTAGCCCCCACCTTTCCCATTCCGCTTCCAACCTTCCCGCTCCTCCACAAAAGGGATGACGTCACTCACTGGCCCACCGCCCATTATTCCACCACCATCCAATCCCTGCATGCCACCTGTCCTCCACTATCCCCCGCTACCATGTATCTCCTCCCGTCGTGCTTGTCCTCCACGATCCCAAAACGATCCCAAAACGATCCCAAAACGATTTCACGCGCGATTTTCTCCCGGGGTTTAACGACCATTTTTAACGTGAAAAAAGAAGTTTTTCTAGGGGACAGCTGTCATCACCTGTATGGAATCATGTTCCATTTGTGCAAAACCACAAACCGCTTGACCCCGCACGAAAACAACTTTTTGTTTCAGAAAACTGCCTTTTCCTTTTTTCACGCCAAAGACATTTTTAAACCCTGTTTTCGCGGTTCTCGCCATAGAACCTCCTCACTGCATGCACCCCCCTCCTCATTTCTCCTCCTACCCCCACACATATTCTGCAAGCATTTTAAACCCACAAAGCATGTTTTCATAAAGTTTTAATGTTTATTTGCAGGTTTTGATGGCGACCAAAAGAGCAGGCCTTCCCACAGTCAAGTTACAGTGATATGGCCTTGGATGACGATCCAAAAAGGGCCCAAAAGCAAAGAAAATGGATATGAGTTTTAAAGCTACAAATTGAAATCAATGCCTGATGAGCATTGGATTATTATAAAACCTCCCAGCACACCAAACAACCTCTTGCACACAGAAGAAGAAAGGAATAAGTGAAGCTGAAGATTAAAGGAATAAGACCGAGATTAAAGTATAAAATTAAAAATTAAAAGATAAAGGCACGGTTAAAGACAGAGGAACAAAATTTAAAGGAACCATTAGGCTAAAAATAGCCTCAAAAACATCAACAGAGAGCATTTATTCCTCAGAAGATCTAAAGCCACCTGTAGCCTATTTTCCACCTACAAAGACCAATCGGTAGTTATTACACAAAAGAATATATTTTAAACTGTTAAGGCAGTAATTGTAAAGGTATGGGTGGTCTCAAAACCCATACTGTCCACTTTACTTGTACCAGAAGAAAAGATAGGACTGCAGCAACCAGAAGACTTCTCCACAAAGACAATCTTTGGAGTTATTACCAGCCTGACAATTAAGCCCCAAAGTCTATAGGAACTACTAGAATGGAAAATAAATTAATGTAATATTTATGACACAGAATGGGCATTCGAATGCTTTTCTCCTTTGTTTTAATTGACCATTAGGAGCATCTCTGTCACCTCTCCTCCCCATTCACCTATAAATCCTATTCGAACTCTCATTGTAATGGTTGGCATTTGAGAAATTCTGAAGTAATACATAGACTACTGCTTTGAAGAAGGATTGAAGTTTTGAAGAAATGTGGATGTCTTTGCTTTTATGTTGATGAAGGAGGCTAGATCATTGGATCCCTGAGCCTAGTTTTGGTGAAGTATTCTCTATTCGTTAATGTTTCTTCCTGTTTTTCGCTTTGTTCCATTATGCTTTGCTTTCAGTAGAGTAAAAATCTTAGGCTAAGAAATGTCTCCTAGAAGCACCTTAGGCCTATTTACTCTTCACTGCATTTATGTTTTCATCTGCTGAAGCTTTTATTGAGTATTTTGACTACTTTTAAACCCTTAAGTTTTTTCATTTCAGAATAGTTCGAATAGTTGGTTTCAAGGTTGAATTATGGTTTTCCCTACCTGCTTGTTGCCTCTTGAAAGCTATTTCTTAAAACATCCTTCAAACACTATTGTCTGCAGCTTGGCAGAGAGGATTCGTTCTAATGTTACCCTCTTTTTCTTGCTGAGATAGTCATGCTTGAAGGTCTTTATAACTGTAGTCTTAGATGCCTGGGTGTTCCCCCTTTTATGAATGCAATTAGTTGTGTTTCTTATATGTTTTCTAGCTCCTTTAAGTGAAACAATTAGAAGAAACAGAGTGTTCCTCTCCTTCTTTGTCTTACTTGAAAGTCTTTCTTGTTTATGTTATATGCATAAAGCATGTCGGTAGAATTCATGGCTAGCCCTAGCTATTGAATATTTATTTATGTTTAGATGGTGTTGCAAGTCCCTTCATTAAAAGGTATACATGATTAAGGAGTCTTAAACAACCCTTAAAGCTCTACTTTTCCTTCCAAATCCTTGATTTTCATCTTACCCCACCTATATGATCCCACAAATCAATTTACTAAGTTATATTTTCCCTTTGGTTCCCTAAATTCATCAATCGAAACTGTTTATACTTACACATGACTCCATTTCCCAATGGCTTGTAGATTTCCACACTCTATCTATGCTGCCTAAATCATCTATGTCCAACCAAAAAACGAACAAATTTGCACTTAATAACTAGCCTTAAATCAACCCTTAGAATCAAACAAGTCATATCTTTGCAAAAAATTGAGAGATCCCTCTCTGAGACTAGGAAGGCTAGGTCCTAGAGCTCTAAAGCTTGGTTTTAATGTTGCCTTGTCATTTGGTTTGCCAATCAGCCAAATCACAGGACCCCAACATTTTGGCGATCATGGTGGGACCTCTGAGTACATAATAGCCTAGCAAGCTCTTGTAGACTCATTAGTACTTCAAAGCAAAAAACTCAGAAAACCCAAAACATTTCAGATTGGTTTTCAAATAAATCATTGGTGGTGGACCATAAAACATTTTACCTTAAGAAAAGCTAAAAAATTCCACCTGGCGAGTCCACTAGCCCCACTAGGCCTATTACTTCTCTAGATCTCCATATTTCCTTAGGACTGTGTTAACTAGCCTTGAGAAAGTTTAGAAACCTAGTCCCCTATTATATAAATCACCGTGAGAGGAAAATTTTTGAAAAACAGTCCTAAAAAACCTCAACCTCTCTAAATTTTGGAAACTGAAATCTGGCTTCACATAGGGTCAATACTAGATCCCATCTAGATCCTAATCCTCCTATCATAGTTGATAATCCAGAAAGGATTTTGTGGAAAACTTCTAGATCTAGAAAACCAACTACTGATAGGACCATCCCAAGAACAAGATCTGTCCCTGAAAATCTCATAGTCTTGAATGATCCTCACTTTGACTTACCTCACACAAAGAACCTATTTAGAAATAAGTCACAAAGTGATTTAAACCAAGCTAATTTTGAAACCAGAGATTTGCAACAGAGCTTTAGCAGAGAAGCTTCACCTTCTACTCCACTTGATTCTCATCTTCTTCAGCATTTCAGCTCCTTCCATAACAAATCTGCTCATCATCAGTTGGTTGGCCCAAGTGTTTCTTCCACTCCTATTCACACATACATTATTCAAAGCACTCCAGCTCAGCCCAATTTCTCTCTTGTAAATCCACCTCTTGTAAATCCCACACTTTTGCCTATCATGGCAGCATGTTATGCTCCACTAGTGTTACCCCAACCTCTGGTTCACTTACCTAATAAATATCAGTCTAAAATTCCCCATTTCACTGGAAATGAACCCACTACTTCTCAACATCATGTAGAAAAGATGAACGATGCCTTTGATTATATGGAGATAGAAGATGAGACCATAAAAATGAGAATTTTTGCTCTGAGTTTGGGAGGAGAAGCCAAAAAATGGTTCAAAGGCATAACTCCCCATAGCATACATGATCTCCCTTATTTATTTCAAACATTCACGAACAAATGGGAAATTAAAAATAACCCTCTCCAAAGACTTTCAAATTACAAAAACCTCAAGAGAAACACTGGGGAAAGTGTTCAAGATTATTGCACTAGATTCAATAGTGTTTATAACGCACTACCCCCAGATATGAAACCTCCACAAGGCTTAGCTTTGGCCAAATTACATGAAGGATTTGATCCTGAAATGGCCTATCAACTAAGAGAAAGGGATCCCTTAACTTTAGAAGACATGCAGAAGGGAGCCCTTAGTGTGGAAGAAAATCTGATTGAGAAGAGAGCCAGGTTGAGAACGGAGAAAATAGTCACATATAAAGATGAAACTATGGCATCTACTTCTTCATTTGATGCCAAAATTGACAACCTAGTGAGGGTAATGGAAAGAATGTTGGAAAATATCAATTTAAATGAAAGAACCCCTCCTAGAGAAAACCAAACCAACCCTCAAAACAGAAGCAGAAATTCAAATATCAGAAGAGATCCCAATCAAGATAGGCATAGATACAATGACCAAAAAATTAGGGCCCCCTTTCAACAAAACTATGTAGAACAAGAGGATGAAGGGGAAAATGATAAGCTACAAGAAAATCATGTGAACTTGATAGGATCTGATGACGGAGATGATATCTTCCTCATTGAGGAAGAACAGGGATTTTTCTCATCAGAAAAAAATGAACACAATCATGAAGAGTCCGAAGATTATAGGTTGGGGTTTGAAAATGAAATTATGGAAGTTCACAGACAATATGATGTTAGAAGCAAAAGGAACCCAAAAATTTCTAATGACAAGGATACTAACACTACTGTTGGAAAAACCTCAGAAAATCAGCCTAAAAAATCAACAAATAATACCAACACCTTGGCCAAGAAAATTGATCTAAACAGAGACAAAAACAACCAAACAAGTGTTGATAAGAGCTACCCTAGTACTTCTACTAGTGGCCTTATCAAAATAGTCCCAATTAACAGTCCTAATAAAACTCAGCCAGCCAAAATGGCTGAAAGAAACATAGGCGAAAAAAAAGATGTGAATATGCCGAAAACAACACTTCCTTTCAACCTCGAAGGTGAAATTTCCAATATCAAAATTAGCATGCCTCTAGTTGAACTGGTAACTCAGGAAGTGTAAAAAAAATCAAGTTTTGAAAGCTTTGAATATAAACATCGATGCTGATACTTTAAACTTGACGGATGACAAACCAGAACTATTGTTTGGTCCCAGAATTGAAGGAAAATACCAAGAAGGGGTTGTCCCTCCCTTTTATGTTATTCTAAACATACATGATAATATCCTACACAATGTCATGCTAGACTCTGAAGCATCACATAACCTTATGCCCAAAGTAGTAATGGAAAGCCTAGGCTTAGAAATTACTAGACCATATAAAGACTTATACTCTTTTGATTCAAGAAGGGTCAAATGCTTGGGTTTAATCAAAGATTTGTGTGTTAACCTGTCATAAATTCCTGCTAAAAGCCTAGTGATGGATATAGTGGTAGCTGACATTCCCCAAAAATATGGCATGCTTTTATCTAGATCATGGGGAACCAAAGTTTAGGGGAGCCTTCAAATGGATATGTCCTATGCCACCATACTAGTGTTAGTCATCAGTATTTTTCACATGTTAGTGATGACTAAATCCATAGTTGAGTTTTCTAGAAGCTGATTTCCATACGTCAATTTGTCAACTAGAAAACCCTCATAAAACTTTTTTCGCCCTCTTAATTTTCAGTCCGCCCATGTCAAAGTTAAACCCATTGTCACTATATTTTCTAACTTTAGCCCTACTGGTCTGCCCATCAGCTCTAAAAGGAAAAATCCAAGTCTGGTTCAAAAGCCTCCCCTAAGTTAGGAAGTGGCGCTTTAAGACATTTTACCCTTGGCAACCATCAAAAGGCCAAAAAACCTCCATCTGCTACAGACCAATCATGACTGACCTCCCACTCTGCAAATGAAATTGACAACAGCTCTAAGTCGCGCCACTTACACACCCCTAGGTCTCAGCACTACATAAACCATAGTCTCAGGCTGATTATTAGGTGTTTCACAGTGTTTTATGGATTCTACAAATACAAGAAATATAACTTCATCTCAGGAGAAAATTCTTGAATACACATTTAGAAGAACAACTGCTTCTCAAATGTGAAAATGAGCCTGAGATATATCTGCAAGATAGAGAGTTACTCATCAAGACCTTGCAGCTTCCTTTTAGCATGAAAACTACAGTAAGAGAAAGACACCACTGTCACAGCAAACTGGTAATTTTTCATGGCCCAGAACCTCCTTCATTTACAAGCAGAGGGTTAGGGCGCCTCCTTCATCTACAAGCAAAGGGCGCTGGCCAGTATTAACTTTAAGGATTGCAAAAGCCCAGGTTTTCTTTTTACTGAACAGTGAAATAGTGACTCTAGGTTTTCTGAGTGTAAGTGATGATCATAACAGGGCTAGATTCTGAAGTATGCAAGTTCAAGGGAAAACAGAGTTTGGTCTTGTAAAGGAAGTCATGTGAAGTTTTCAAATCTTGTGAATTGTTAAAACCTTGGAAAGACACATCATTAGTGAAAACAATTCTAATCATAAGTAGCCTGCTGTTTCAACAAGACCAAATTGAGGAAATGTTGACAAATCATGTCATTACATAGGCAGAAGAAAAGGTGGTTGTTTTTTAAAGGGTGCTAACCTCCCTACTCATAGAGATTATCTTTCAAAATAATTTGTCATAAGTTGACCAAGGCAAATGGTGACATTTCAGTTCCCCTCAGCAAAGAGCAATACAGTGAGACAGTGACACCTTGACTAGGGTTTTTCTGAAGCATAGTAGTGATCACAGGCAGAGGTAAAAGTATTAATGTTTTCAATTTTGTTTGCTTACCATCATATCCAAGAAAAACCCTTGTCAGGCAGGCTTATCAAACAATCTTCAGATACTTTGCCAAGTGAAGGGCCTCCTTCATTCATGAGCAGATGGCCAAGGCATTGACTGTTTTTAAAGACTGATTGGTCAAAGATGCAGTGGAAAGAGACAAAGAAGGAAAGCAAAAGTCATTACACAGATAACAGATGGTGTTTATATTTCAAAAGGTATTGGTTTTCCTACTCATAGGGAAATGTCTTTCAAACTATACATCATGATGGACAGGAGACAATCTGAACATGCATGCCATTGATACAAAAAGAGGCAGTTTCCTTAGGAGAAGGGGTCAAACAACACCTCACTGTCACATTCCAAAAAGTCTAAAAAGTTCCTTTTAAGTAAATAGAGAAGGATAGTATGAAAGGATGCAACTAAAATATGGCACTTACAAATCAAAGAAGGAGCTTATGAATCACCTAGAAGTAGAAACTATCAACCAAGTTGGGAGAAGACAGACTACCTCCTTTTAAAATGACAAAATAGCTTTCAATGCTCTTCAACAGATCTTGAGTGGTTTTTTCTTGTTAAAAATATCACCAACGGTGTCAAGCAGTGGATAGATTTGAACCTTGGAATGATTCTGTTACAAAAAAGGGTCAGTGCACTGGTCAAAGGAAATGTTAACTGTGTTTCAAAGGGACCTGTTCTTCCTGGTTCTTAAATTTCTCCTTTCAGATATACATCACAAATGATGGAAGGAAATTCAAGATTATTTCCCAAAAAGACATTGTAAAGAGGCCTTACAAGTTAGACCATGGTTCATAATAACCAAGAAAGTTGTTTTGATAGACTGTCGGGGTTTGGAAGGTTTGAAACAAAATAAGTTTCCATTATTCAATAAACAGAGATATTATATAATATGTTTTGAGCATAGGAATGTGGTGAAAAGGTGCCTTTCTTCAATAAAATACCATGGAAAACTATAAAAAGCTGCAGCAAAGTTTGACACTTGCAGTGGAAGAAAAACTGATGAAGCACCTACAAGCAGGGAAATATTTTTGAAAAGGGCGCTTTTCTTAAATCACAGAGCCATGACTAAATCCAAATAATGTTAGAAAATGTGGGTACCTGCAGTGAGAAATAAGTTGAGAAAGCAAGAGAAGACAGAGACTGTCAAAGCAAGGTGAAAGATAAACCTTTTTCTTTCAAATAGCAGAGTAGTCTTCAATATTTTCTCGACAGTTTTAAAGTCGGGTTACTTTACATAATGAATATCACCAGCATTATTAACACAGTGGCAGATATAGTCTAAAGGTCATTAAGTTGTTTTTCAAAATTGAATTTTCCGTGTTAAATGGTCACTAGAGAGGCAAAACTGACAGGAACCACCCTTCAGAGTCATATGTATGAGTGAAACAGAGTTCTGACTTGACAAGCTATATCTGCTAAATCAAAAGTTCTTTTTGCATTTCAAATAAATGATAAAGGTGACCTTTGAGAGTTTGAAATGACATAAGAGTAAATCGAAGAAGGAAATTTCATTTTCAAAGTTGCAAGCAAGGTTTTCACAGCATCAAACAAAGAAGTTCCGGGTCAAATTGCAGGAGTTTGCTAGATTTTCACCGCGCGACGCGCCTGGAAAACTGCGCAACGCGCCTGGAAGGTAATTTTCACAGGTGGACAACGTATACGCGACGCGCCTGTATGTGTGCGCAACGCGCCTGTACACGGCACCCGCCCGACCCGACAGAGCCACCCGACAGTTGTTTCGGCGCGGCACTCTGAGAGCCCAGCACGTCGCGCACCTTTTTGGCCCTCGTAAGTTATCTAAAACACCTCCAGAGCTGGACTAAATGCATAAATAAGCTTCTCCATCATATTCTCAAGGTATTTTCATATGCCTTCTCAGTTTTTGAAGCAAAGTGCTAAGTGACATGAATGTTTAAAAAGCCCTGTTTTCAAGCTATGGTGTGAGAGCAAAATAGTTTTTCCTGATTAACTGGTGAAATATCAAACACCTGTGAGCCATATTTTCATTAAAGGATCATCAAAACATCCTCACTACCGTGGTGAATCCAAATTGAAACTGTCCATATACAGTTAGGGTATATGGTTCAAGTGACTGCAAAGAATGAAAGGGTTGGAACAAGATTGTTGAGTTTGACCTAGTTTGATTATCATCATATATTTTGAGAAGCTGCCTATCAAGGTTAAGGTCAAATCAAAAGAGGGCTTATCCCCGTTTATCTTGCTACATCACCATATCTATCAAATGATTTTGCTGTGAAAATTTCCATGGGTTGAAGCTGTGTTTGAATGATAAATACAATGCTAGAAGTGCCTATAGAGAGAACAGTGTGTTGAACTTCTCCAAATTCCTCATACCATAGCATACAGAACTTTCAAACTTTGTCACCTTTTTAGAAAAACAGTGTTTTGGCTGTATGATGATTCGAAGTGTAAAAATGTGATAAGATGATGGATGTGTTATTTAAGGCACCTACAAGAAAGAATTGGTGTTGAAACTAAGAGCAGTTTTTTTCACCTTCATTAATCAAAGGACCAGGGATCCTATACCTTCAAAGCATAAAAGGGAAAAAGTTAACCCTATGGACCACAGAAGGCATAGTTTTTTCCTGGATTTTCCACTTGACTGTTTTGTTTTTCAAGCTTACTTTGGCAAGTTGATATTCAGATAGGGCAGAGGTTTTTTCTACAAAGAACAGGTTTTCCATATAGAAATAGGATTTTTGATTGTGGGAAAGAGATAAAACTTCTACAGGCTTGGTTGAACTTGTAAAAGCATTCTTCAAAATTCTGTCACCTTTTTCCATAACAGTGAGTCTGGATGTATGCTCACACTGGGGTTTAACTTTGTATATGTATGACTTTGTTTGATGAAGTGATATACAAATAAATAATAGTGAAATATAATAAAAAAATGGATTTGTCAAAAGAGCAGTTTATAAGTTGAAAGACCACAGGGTAAAGTTGCTCCTGCTCCTCATAAAAAGACAGTTTTCACTGTGCGGTTGCTTGACTGACTTTTGGTCTTCAAGATGGTTTGATAAGTGGATGATCAGGTAGAAGCAAAGGATGTTTCCTACATAGCCAGGGGTGTTACATTGATCAGAGGTCCTAGTTATTCGGAAAAGAGAAGACTATTGCAGGCTTGTTTGAACTTTTGGAGCATTTTTACTCTGTCATCTTGTTCAGAACTGTGATATTGACTGTCTAATCATACTAATGGTTGATTGCACCATAGGCAAGTTTGTTGAATGATTGACACCTTAGACAGGGCAGGTTTTTAATGAGTGAAAAGTCTACCTTGAGGCAAAGATTAAGATGTATTGAGTGACCTCTAAACTTCACAAGAACAAGGTGAGTTCTTGACACTTTGCACAGGAAATTTACCTAGCAGTTTGTCTCCTTTTTACTGTATGGTATCCTATTGAAAATTCTGTTGGCAGAGATACATTCTAGGTGGAAGGCTACTTTTTAAGAGAGCAGAGGTTTTGTGTTGTAAGGAAATTTGTTGCAACCATCCAAATCACATTGTTTCTCTGTCAAAGAAGTACATTGACACAGTTTGGATCCAAGAAGGCAGTTTACACATAGTGAGGCAGTTTGTTTCTTCCAAAGCATATTTAGGTCAAAATGCCTCCAAGGCAAGACAGCAGGAGTGGTCCGCATAAAAGATATGAGCCAATCTCTACAGAAGAGGTTAATGCTCATCCATCTGTCCTTTTCAACTTCCATGAAGTAGGTTGCCTAGATTTTTGCCAGAAGATATAGGAAGTCAAAAGTTTTTTGCCATTAACACACTTATGCACCCTGAGGTTCCAAGACAAGCATTTTAGGGTAGCGGACCTCGATTTCAAATTTTCTCCAAGATCAGTGTCCAAGGCCACCAAGATTCCATATCATGGTGAAAAATGGTTCAAACGGGCCCATCTTGACTTAGAATATTATAAGCCCTTCATCAAACCTGAACATAGAGATGTTTTCACTGCTATTTCCCCTTTTTCATATCTTCTTGACAGCTATTCTCCTCTTATGAAAGTCATAATGAAATATTTTACTTGTGAAGGGAGGTTTGATCGAGTTTATGCCTATCATGTCCGCCTGCTGATGCATTTCACTAGAAACAGGCAACTAAATCTCCCTTACTTTCTATTCAAGAGCATCGACAAGATGGCATCTATTGTCCAAAAGAAGGCCCCACCTCTGCAAATACCTTCCCTTTTCCATCATTCTCTGATCAAAATTATCATCTTACACCAGTTAGAGAAAAAGGAGGTTCCATGGGATGTTTTTATCAGCCACCCAGATTTCTCTATTGTTCCTCCTGTCCATGTGTCTCCCACTCAGCCTGTCCATCGCCCTGTGCCTTTATCCAGCAGGACCACTCCTAGGAAGCTCAAAATGACTACAGGGCAGCCAGCACAGCAGGAAGGAGGAGAGGGGAGTAAACAACAAGAAGAGAAAGGTCATGAGCGGGAGGAAAAGGATAAACAACAGACAGGAGATGATGAGCAACAGCAGACAAGAGATGAGGAACAGCAGCAAACAGAAGGTGAAGTTCAGCAAGTACAAGATGAATGACATCATCTTGATATGGAAGGACAGGAGCAGCAGCTTGGGTAGGGAATTGAGCCACAAAAAGAGCAGGAAATCCAAGCACAGCAACAGCTTGATTTTGGCGAAGAAGGGCAGCAGTTTGAAGCACCAAAGGAACAAGGCATTGATGAAGAACATCAAGCTAATGTTGGTGAACAGGGGCAGAAAAGTGAACAACAAGAAGAAAACATCCAACAGCCTCAAGGAGAGCAGCAGTCTCAAGAAGATGTCAAAGGTAAATCAGTTGTGCTTCCTCCTCCCAAAAGAACAAAGCTCAGCACAGCAAGGAAGAAAGGGTCTAAGGTTGCCACTCTAACAGTGACCAAGGTTGTTCCTAGCAAAAGGAAATCGCCCAAAAGGACACCTACTAGCATGCCAAGGAGGAAAAGCGCAATATTGGCCTTCAAAGGGAAAAGCAAAGTTGGAGAAAGTACAAAACATGGGGGTGCATTGGCTGTCATCCCAATCCAAAGCGATGACAGTGATAATGAGGCCCGCCTTCTTGAAAACCTCCTAATCCATAAAGAGGGGAAAATTGAGGCATTAGAGGAGGATCTTCAAAGGGCAAGGAATTTCAACCACTTCTTGGAGATCGAAAACAAACAGATGAATGTTCACACAGCTGTCCATGAAGCATGAGCTATCAAATATAAGAATGAGGCAGCTAAGGCGCAAGCAAGGATAGAAGAATTCATTGGTGAGTTTGATGAGGAAGAGGAGGAAGACCAGCCTAGGTGGAAGCGGCCTAGGACCATAGGGCTTAAAAGAGCCTTGGAAAATCAGAAAGAAGAAGAACAAGCCCATCTCCAAGCCTTTCCTCTCACTGCACTCCTTGAGCAGGAAATTGAAGAAAACAAAGAGGCATGGCTTGAAAGAGCCAACAAACATTTGGAGATGAAACTTGAAAGAGCGAACAGAGATCTAGAGATGCAAAGGAAGAGAACACATCACTTTCAAAAGTTGAATCTGTTTGCCCGGCGCAAACTAAAGGCAGCCCAAGAGAAATTGAAGAAGGCAAATGGGAAGCGCCCGGCACGGAAAGAGGAGACAAGCACATCATCTCTTGAAATTTTGGCCTCAGCTTCGGAGCATGTTGCTAGGGACCCCTGAGGGTCATGCATGCCAATTTTGGGCCCGTTTCGACAACTTTTTGTTTTTTTGGCATTTTTTGGGTTTTTGGTCGAAAACTCATAATTTCGCCATTTCAGTTTAAGGATTTGTCAAGGGAGAAGGATGATACCAATGGATGCCATAATTATATGAGCAGGTCCCCAGAGATTTTTAGAGCATTTGGATATCATTCGCCCCCTCAAATTGGCGAGAAATGCTCACTTTTTGCACATTCTGCCCGTCATATCAGCAGTTTGCTATTTCCTGGCTTTTTACACACAGGTACAGATTTGGAGGACTTCTAGGCATCAGATTGAGATTATTTAAGTTGCGTCAGAAATTAGACACAGAGAGCTTTCCAACGGGCCATCATGAGCCTCATTTCGACACCGAAAAGGCTGCCAAATGTTTCCGGCAAGTCAGGGGACCTTTTCCTGATATAAATTTGAAGTATTTTTGTAATTTTTGAACCTCAAAAATCTGCTTTTTCCAAATGTGCGTTTAGCTATTTTTGCACTTGGAAAATGTTGCAAAGTCAATATAATTTCCGTTTTTAGCATTTTTTAGATATTTTATGGGATATTTTGTGCCTTGGACTTTGCAAAGCCTCAAGGACAAGTTTAGATATTTTAATTAGGCCAATGGGATAGCTAGTTGCTCCATGAGGTTTTCCTCCCTCAAGCCTATTTATTCCATGGGTTTCATTGTAAAAAGAGGATGAAATTGAGAGAAGAATCAATATATTTGTCATATGAGCTTTGAAGAACATATTTGAGTTATGATTTTGGACTGCCTCTTGGATGCTTTTGATGAATGATGAAGGATTGTTGATGGATTCCATGACATGGTAGAATGGTATAGTGTTTCTTGCTTTGTTGTTGTCTTCTAGTTTTCATTCATGATACATGCTTCTTGCTGCTATAGATCAGTAGAGATTAAGTTTGAGATATGCCCATGGAGGCATCTCAAAATTCCTGAAACAACTGATAATCCACCTGGCGACTCCACTAACCTCTAGTAAGCCTTACTATTTTACCAAACTCTAGGCTACTATCCGATAGACCTATCCCATCGCTCACTAACATAGCGGGAGATGGTGGGACACTGAGTACATGATAGTTTAGCAAACTCTTATAAACTCTTTGGTCTTTTAGATACTTAAACAAGCGAGCAGTCCATAGACCCATTTTAGAGTAAACTCTTTTTTTTGTTCTCATCACCCTAGCGAAGTGTTGAAACAAGTCTAGGATACTTTAAACCATAGGCTGCAAATAAAACTCAGAAAATCCAAAAACATTCCCAGATTAGTTACTGGTGGTGGACCATAGCTATCTTCACAAAAACAACCCAGTTCCACCTGGCGACTCCACTAGTTCATCCCTTTTATCTTGACCATCCTTCACCTTAGTAGAACCTTAGAGAGATCACTCATCCAGAACATTCACCAATACCATTCTCTTTAAACTCTGGATCTAAAATCTGGCTTCACGAAGAATCAATACCAGAGCTCATCCAGACCCAAATCCCCCTATCATAGTAGATGACCCAGAGAAAATCCTGTGGCAAGCTTCCCAAACTGACCATCTAGCTACTGGTAGACCCATCCATAAAACAAGATCAGTACCTAAACATCTCACTATCCTACCAGATTCACCTTTTGAATTAGAGTCATCACAAACTCTTCCCAGAAGCAAATCATATAGTAAGATAAACTTTGACGATCTTGAACCCCTAAACCCACCACAGAGTCCTAGTAGAGAAGCTTCACCTACCCCTCCTCCTGAGTTCCAGCTTCTCTATCAGTTTGGCTCCTACCATCCCAGATCTGCTCAAAACCAGATCACTAGTCCAATTTCATCCGCCACACCCGGTCAAACCACCACTGTTCAAATCACCTCATCTCAGCCTACTAGTCCTCATCTTGTACATCATCCATTAGCTCCCGTCATGGCAGCCTGGTACGCACCTTTAGTGTTACCACCGCCCTTGGCTCCTCTCCCAAATAAATATCAAGACAAAATCCCACACTTTACTGGAGAAGACACCACTACACCTCAACAACATATAAGTAGAATGACTGATGCTTATGAATACCTAGAGGTACAAGACGAGACCGTCAGAATGAGAATATTCGCCCAAAGTCTTGGTGGTGAACCCAAAACATGGTTCAAAATCTTAACTCCAAACAGTATCCACAATATCCCAGAAGTACATCAAGTCTTCAGAAATAGGTGGGAAATCCGAAGAAACCCCATTCAAATCTTGTCAGAATATAACAACCTAAAACGGGAAAATGGGGAAAGTGTCCAAGCTTACTGTACTAGGTTCAACAGTGTATATAACTCCCTCCCACCTCATTTCAAACCCCCACTTGGTTTAGCCTTGAAAAAATTCCCCGAGGGGTTTGATCCGGACATGACATATCATCTAAGAGACAAGGATCCCCCTACCTTAGAGGAAATGCAACAAATAGCCATAAAAGCAGATGCCAACTTAGCATAAAAAAGAGCTAGGACTAGATCAGAAAGAAAGGTCACATATAAAGACGAGGTCTCCACTTCATCACCTTCCCTAGATCCTAGAATAGATGACTTAGTCAAAACCATGGCCAAAATGTGGGAAAAGATCAATGAAAAAGCTCCTGTTGGAGACAACCAGCCAAACCCTCCAAACAGAAACCGGAACCAAAACTTTAGGAGGGAACAGCCGCAAAACAGACCAAGGGAAAATGACCAACAGATTAGGCCACCATTCAATGAAAACTATGTGGAAGAAGATGATAGAGATACAAAACCCATTGATGAAAGTCATTTAAATATTGTAGGGTCTGATAATGAGAGTGAGGTGTACCTCACAGAAGAAGAACAAGCGTTCTTTTCTCCTGATCAAGATGAGACCAACTGTGAAGATCTCGACGACCCTGCCATAGATTTTCAGGATGCCATTATAGAAGCTCACAGGAAATATGACCTTAGAAGCAAAAGAAACCAAGGTAATTCCAAAAAAGGTAACTCAGACATTGCTAAAACCCCCGATACCATCCTTAAGAAAACAGTAAGCAATGAAAAAATCAAGGTTGAGAAGACTGACCAAAGCAAAGCTAAAGTTGCCCAAACTAGTCCTCTCTCAGATACTCCTGGTACTTCTACAAAAGTCACCGAAACAACTATGGCAAACAAAATCCCAAAACAAGGTCAACAAACTCAGAACATAGAGAAGGTCGTGGCTGAAAAAACTGAAACAAACATATCTAAACTTCAGCTACCTTTCAGCTTTGAAGGCGAAATCGCCAAGATTAAGATCACCATGCCTCTTACTGAACTCATTGCCCAAAACTCTTATAAATCCCAAGTACTAAAAGTCTTAAATCTAGAGAATGATGCAAACACTGTTAATCTGGCTTATGACACTCCTGAAGTATTGTTTGGTCCAAAGATAGAGGGAAAATTCCAAGAAGGAACTACTCTTCCATTTTACATTAGCTTAAACATCCACGACCAAATCCTCTACAATGCCATGCTAGACTCCGGCGCCTCGCATAATCTTATGCCGAAGGTAGTAATGGAAAGACTAGGCTTGGAAATCACAAGACCATACAAAGAATCGTATTCATTTGATTCAAGTTTAGTCAAATACCTGGGTTTGATCAAAGACCTTTGTTTTAGTCTGGCCCAAATACCTGCGAAACATCTAATCATGGATATAGTAGTGGCAGACATTCCTCCCAAGTACGGGATGCTTTTATCCAGATCTTGGGGAGCCAAACTCCAAGGGAATATTCAACTAGAAATGTCATATGCCACCATTCCTGTGTTTGGCCAGACCAGAATACTCTACTGAGAATCACACATGAAATACATGATTAGCAGTCAAGATAGGCCAGACAACATTCAAATGTGTTCCTTGTGTTCCGACCTGAACTCTTTCATTATGCATATTGATGAAAACATGGAGGAAGAGTCAGAGGAAACTGATATAAACTTAGATCCACCACATCAGCTGTCCCTGGTGCCTTATGATGAACTAGACACTCAAAACTACCATGATCATGAACAACTGTGTCTTGAGGAAATTAAGTTTTCGCTTTCTAAAGTACGATTAGAGCAATAAGCGCAAACCCTTATGTACTATCAAGCAAATTGCTCTAGCTTTAGTCAAACACCAACAGTAACTTGTGGAAATTTCTTCCGGGTAAAAGCTCTAGAAGACCTACACATCATAAACCTGTTTGGAACCCGGGAGCAAGGGAGTTTAATGTTTCTACCATACCTCAAGGATTTACCATCATGTGACCCTCCTACTGCAAATAAAACTTTAACTATAGCCTCAGCAGCTCAAAATCTTGAGAAAATGCCTGATAAACTTCTTATGAACAAGAATGATAGTTGCAGTTACAGCATACCTGAGCTACTGAAATTGGCTCATCTGCTGTCTTTTCATGAAGAACTTAGAAAAGCTAAAATCAGAAATCTCATGCAGAATACCAATTTCTATAGGAAAGACAAGGGAAAATACTGTGTCACTACCTCTCCCTCAAAGAATAACTTTGACAAGAGAAAACACAAAAATCTGAAACAAACTGAAATAATCAGGGATAAAACAGATGGCCATAGAGTCTACTTTGATTTTAGAAATAATACTGCATATCCCTATAACAGAAATTATGTTTTTTCTACCCAAGACCATGATTTACCAATTAAAAGTGCTTTTAATCATGTATTTTCGCAAGATGATGTTTTAGGTCATGGTCATAAAATTCCCTTGCAAAGTAGACAGCTTAAAGATTTTTTCTAGTTTGCGGCAGGTAGATCTGATTTCAAGTTCAAAATTGCAAAACCACCCAATATCAGAAATCTGTTCATGAAGGCCATGTTCCCGGTTTTAAATTTCTGCATTTTTGCATACCTTGATGATATCATTATCTATTTCAAGAATGAAGAATACATGCATTACTTGAGGAAAATGTACAGTAAGGAAAGGAGTGGAAATCATATATTCAAAGATGTACAGAGGGAAGATACCGGGTTGTTCAGAGATTCTTGCATGAATCCCTATGTCATGTTAGAAAGAGAGAATTTCCCAAATTTTTCCTTTCAAGAGTTAAGTGGGCCAAGGGTGAGAGGAGATCCTTACGAGGATAAGATGCTTAAATTTCGTCATTTTCAAAACTTTTGAGTTTAGGACACTTTCATTCATTGTACATACCATTGTCTGAAATATTGAAAAATAGAAAAGTCAAAAACAGTAAAAGATAGGAAAGTCAAAAACAGTAAAAAACAGAAAAGAGGGCGAGTGAAGATAGAACAAAGGCCCCATATTCCAAAAAATAGTCTTTCAAAAAGCGAGAAAGTCTAAATACCGCTACTAGTGCTTCAAAGTCTTGTTCAACTATCTAGCCTAATCATAGCTGAGCATGTTTAAATTTATTTGCTGATAAGTTAGTGAGTGCAAAGATAGTCAACATTGTGTAAGATTGACTTATCACAGAGCTTAGATTAGGGAGAGATTCTGGTTCCACATGCCTAAAACAGAACCAAAGAGAGAAGCTAGGGATGAAAAATACATTGTACATCTTAACCCCGCTTGTCTATTTTCCCTTTATTGCAAAATAACATTTTTGTGCAGCTTGTATTTTATGCCGCAAATGCATGACAAATCATACTGCCTAATCCTGATTTGATCATTTTTGAATTTCATGTTTTAGATTAGAGAACAAAATCCTGTCAAACTTCTTAATCTTGACAGTCGATCTAGCATTAGGTAGAGTAATGAAGGAGTTCATCAGTTTAATTTGAACTCCCGGCAGATATAAGAGTAGAAATAGATAGGTTCATTTTGCAAAAAGAAAAATATGCATTGTCAAAAGGCTGCTAGTTCAAATGCGCCAAAGAGAAGAAAAAAAGTTAGGAAAGATAGTGGGGTAGGTAGAAGTATCATTGATGTTAATCATGCTATCACTTTTCAGAAATAGCATCAAAGAAGGGTGAATTTTGCGCCAATGGATAAAGCACTGGTCTTCATAAGCCAAAGATCTGAATTCTGGACACCTCCTAACGAGGAGCTGCCCTCCCCAAATGGAGCCACTGTTAGTCATCAGTATTTTTCACATGTTAGTGATGACTAAATCCATAGCTGAGTTTTCTAGAAGCTGATCTCCATATGTCAATTTGTCATCTAGAAAACCCTCATAAAACTTTTTTTCGCCCTCCTACTTTTCAGTCCGCCCATGTCAAAGTTAAAACTCATTATCACTATCCTATCTAGCTTCAGCCCTACTGGTCTGCCCATCAGCTCTAAAAGGCAAATCCAAGTCTGTTTCAAAAGCCTCCCCTAAGTTAGGAAGTGGCGCTTTAAGGCATTTTATCCTTGGAAAACATCAAAAGGCCAAAAAAACCTCCATCTGCTACAGACCAATCATGACAGACCTCCCACTCTGCAAATGAAATTGATCACAGCCCTAAGTCGCGCCACTTACACACCCCTAAGTCTCAGCACTGCATAGACCACAGTCTCAAGCTGATTATTAGGTGTTTCACAGTGTTTTATGGATTCTACAAAGACAGGAAATATAACTTCATCTCAGGAGAAAATTCTTGAATGCACATTTAGAAGAACAGCTGCTTCTCAAATGTGAAAATGAGCCTGAGATATATCTGCAAGACAGAGAGTTACTCATCAAGACCTTGCAGCTTCCTTTCAGCATGAAAACCACAGTAAGAGAAAGACACCACTGTCACAGCAAACTGGTAGTTTTTCATGGCCCAGAACCTCCTTCATTTACAAGCAGAGGGTTAGGGCACCTCCTTCATCTACAAGCAGAGGGCACTGGCCAGTATTGACTTTAAGGATTACAAAAGCCCAGGTTTGCTTTTTACTGAACAATGAAACAGTGACTCTAGGTTTTCTGAGTGTAAGTGATGATCATAACAGGGCTAGAGTCTGAATTATGCAATTTCAAGGGAAAACAAAGTTTGGTCTTGTAAAGGAAGTCATGTGAAGTTTTCAAATCATGTGAATTGTTAAAACCTTGGAAAGACACATCATTAGTGAAAACAATTCTAATCATAAGTAGCCTGCTGTTTCAACAAGACAAAATTGAGGAAATGTTGACAAATCATGTCATTACATAGGCAGAAGAAAAGGTGGTTGTTTTTCAAAGGGTGCTAACCTCCCTACTCACAAAGATTATCTTTCAAAATAATTTTTCATAAGTTGACCAAGGCAAATGGTGACATTTCAGTTCCCCTCAGCAAAGATTAGTACAGTGAGACAGTGACACCTTGACTAGGGTTTTTCTGAAGCACAGTAGTGATCACAGGCAGAGGTAAAAGTGTTAATGTTTTCAAGTTTGTTTGCTTACCATCATATCCAAGAAAAACCCTTGTCAGGCAGGCTTATCAAACAATCTTCAGATACTTTGCCAAGTGAAGGGCCTCCTTCATTCATGAGCAGATGGCCAAGGCATTGAATGTTTTTAAAGACTGATTGGTCAAAAGATGCAGTGGAAAGAGACAAAGAAGGAAAGAAAAAGTCATTACACAGGTAACAAATGGTGTTTATGTTTCAAAAGGTATTAGTTTTCCTACTCATAGGGAAATGTCTTTCAAACTATACATCATAATGGACAGGAGACAATTTGAATATGCATGCCATTGATACAAAAAGGAGCAGTTTCCTTAGGAGAAGGGGTCAAACAACACCTCACTGTCACATTCCAAAAAATTCTAAAAGAGTTCCTTTCAAGGAAACAGAGAAAGATAGTATGAATGGATGCAACTAAAATATGGCACTTACAATCAAAGGAGGATCTTATGAATCACCTGGAAGCAGAAACTATCAACTAAGTTGGGAGAAGACAGATCACTTCCTTTTAAAATGACAAAACAACTTTCAATTCTCTTCAACCGATCTTGACTGCTTTCTCCTTGTTAAAAATATCACCAAAAGTGTCAAGCAGTGGACAGATTTGAACCGTGGAATAATTCTGTTACAAAAAGGATCAATACACTGGTCAAAGGAAATGCTAACTATGTTTCAAAGGGACCTGTTCTTCCTAATTTTTAAATTTCTCCTTTCCGATATACATCACAAATGATGGGAGTCAATTCAAGATTAGTTCCCAAAAAGACATTGTAAAGAGGCCTTACAAGTTAGACTATTGTTCATAATTGGCAAGAAAGTTGTTTTGATAGACTGTCAGGGTTTGGAAGGTTTGAAACAAAATAAGTTTCCATTATTCAATAAACATAGATATTATATAATATGTTTTGAGCATAGGAATGTGGTGAAAAGGTGCCTTTCTTCAATAAAAGACCATGGCAAACTACAAAAAGCTGCAGCAAAGTTTGACACTTGCAATGGAAGAAAAACTGATGAAGCACCTACAAGCAGGGAAATATTTTTGAAAAAGGCGCTTTTCTTAAATCACAGAGCCATGACTAAATCCAAATAATGTTAGAAAATGTGGGTACCTACAGTGAGAAAGAAGTTGAGAAAGCAAGAGAAGACAGAGACTGTCAAAGCAAGGTGAAACATAAACCTTTTTCTTTCAAATAGCAGAGTAGTCTTCAATATTTTCTTGACAGTTTTAAAGTCGGGTTACTTTACATAATGAATATCACCAGCATTATTAACACAGTGGCAGATATGTTCTGAAGGTCATTAAGTTGTTTTTCAAAATTGAAGTTGTTGTGTTAAATGGTCACTAGAGAGGCAAAACTGACAGGTACCACCCTTCAGAGTCATATGTATGAGTGAAACAAAGTTCTGACTTGACAAGCTATATCTGCTAAATCAAAAGTTCTTTTTGCATTTCAAATAAATGATAAAGGTGACCGTTGAGAGTTTCAAATGACATAAGAGTAAATCGAAGAAGGAAATTTCATTTTCAAAGTTGCAAGCAAGGTTTTCACAGCATCAAACAAAGAAGTTCCGGCTCAAATTGTAGGAGTTTGCTAGTTTTTCACCGCGCGATGCGCCTGGAAAACTGCGCGACGCGCCTGGAAGGGAATTTGCACAGGCGGACAACGTATGCACAGCACACCTGTACGTGTGCGCGACGCGCCTGTACACGGCGCCCGCCCGACCCGACAGAGCCACCCGACAGTTGTTTCGGCGCGGCACTCTGAGAGCCCAGCACGTCGCGCACCTTTTTGGCCCTCGTAAGCTATCTAAAACACCTCCGGAGCTGGACTAAATGCATAAATAAGCTTCTCCATCATATTCTCAATGTATTTTCATATGCCTTCTCAATTTTTGAAGCAAAGTGCTAAGTGACATGAAGGTTTAAAAAGCCCTGTTTTCAAGCTATGGTGTGAGAGTAAAATAGTTTTTCCTGATTAACTGGTGAAATATCAAACACCTGTGAGCCATATTTTCATTAAAGGATCATCAAAACATCCTCACTACCGTGGTGAAGCCAAATTGAAACTGTCCATATACAGTTAGGGTATATGGTTCAAGTGACTGCAAAGAATGAAAGGGTTGGAACAAGATTGTTGAGTTTTACCTAGTTTGATTATCATCATATATTTTGAGAAGCTGCCTATCAGGGTTAAGGTCAAATCAAAAGAGGGCTTATCCCCGTTTATCTTGCTACATCACCATATCTGTCAAATGATTTTGCTGTGAAAATGTCCATGGGTTGAAGCTGTGTTTGAATGATAAATACACTGCTAGAAGTGCCTATAGAGAGAACAGTGTGTTGAACTTCTCCAAATTCCTCATACCATAGCATACAGAACTTTCAAACTTTGTCACCTTTTCAGAAAAACAGTGTTTTGGATGTATGATGATTCGAAGTGTAAAACTGTGATAAGATGCTGGATGTGTTATTTAAGGCACCTACAGGAAAGAATTGGTGTTGAAACTAAGAGAAGTTTTTTTCACCTTCATTAATCAAAGGACCAGGGATCCTATACCTTCAAAGCATCAAAGGGAAAAATTTAACCCTATGGAGCACAGAAGGGACAGTTTTTTCCTGGATTTCCCACTTGACTGTTTTGTTTTTCAAGCTTACTTTGGCAAGTTGATATTCAGATAGGTTAGAGGTTTTTTCTACAAAGAACAGGGTTTCCATATTAAAACAGGAGTTTTGATTGTGGGAAAGAGATAAAACTCCTACAGGCTTGGTTGAACTTGTAAAAGCATTCTTCAAAATTCTGTCACCTTTTTCCATAACAGTGAGTCTAGCTGTATGCTCACACTGGAGGTTAACTTTGTATATGTATGATTATGTTTGATGAAGTGACATACAAATAAATAATAGTTAAATATAATAAAAAAAAGCGATTTGTCAAAAGAGCAGTTTATAAGTTGAAAGACCACAGGGTAAAGTTGCCCCTGCTCCTCATAAAAAGACAGTTTTCACTGTGCGGTTGCTTGATTGACTTTTGGTCTTCAAGATGGTTTGATAAGTGGATGATCAGGTAGAAGCAAAGGATGTTTCCTACATATCCAGGGGTGTTACATTGATCAGAGGTCCTAGTTATTCTGAAAAGAGAAGACTATTGCAAGCTTGTTTGAACTTTTGGAGCATTTTTACTCTGTCACCTTGTTCAGAACTGTGATATTGACTGTCTAATCATACTAATGGTTGATTGCACCATAGGCAAGTTTGTTGAATGATTGACACCTTAGACAGGGCAGGTTTTTAATGAGTGCAAAGTCTACCTTGAGGCAAAGATTAAGATGTATTGAGTGACCTCTAAACTTCACAAGAACAAGGTGAGTTCTTGACACTTTGCACAGGAAATTTACCTAACAGTCTGTCTCCTTTTTACTGTATGGTATCCTATTGAAAATTCTATTAGCAGAGATACATTCCAGGTGGAAGGCTACTTTTTAAGAGAGCAGAGGTTTTGCGTTGTAAGGAAATTTGTTGCAATCATCCAAATCACATTGTTTCTCTTTCAAAGTAGTACATTGACACAGTTTGGATCCAAGAAGGCAGTTTACACACAATGAGGCAGTTTGTTTCTTCCAAAGCATATTTAGGTCAAAATGCCTCCAAGGCAAGACAACAGGAGTGGTCCGCATAAAAGATATGAGCCAATCTCTACAGAAGAGGTTAATGCACATCCATCTGTCCTTTTCAACTTCCATGAAGTAGGTTGCCTAGATTTTTGCCAGAAGATACAGGAAGTCAAAAGTTTTTCGCCATTAACACACTTATGCGCCCTGAGGTTCCAAGACAAGCATTTCAGGGTAGCGGACCTCGATTTCAAATTTTCTCCAAGATCAGTGTCCAAGGCCACCAAGATTCCATATCATGGCGAAAAATGGTTCAAACGGGCCCATCTTGACTTAGAAGATTATAAGCCCTTCATCAAACCTGAACATAGATATTTTTTCACTGCTATTTTCCATTTTTCATATCTTCTTGACAGCTATGCTCCTCTTATGAAAGTCATAATGAAATATTTTACTTGTGAAGGGAGGTTTGATCGAGTTTATGCCTATCATGTCCGCCTGCTGATGCATTTCACTAGAAATAGGCAACTAAATCTCCCTTACTTTCTATTCAAGAGCATCGAGAAGATGGCATCTACTGTCCAGAAGAAGGCCCCACCTCTGCAAATACCTTCCCTTTTCCATAATTCTCTGATCAAAATTATCATCTTACACCAGTTAGAGAAAAAGGAGGTTCCATGGGATGTTTTTATCAGCCACCCAGATTTCTCTACTGTTCCTCCTATCCATGTGTCTCCCACTCAGCCTTTCCATTGCCCTGTGCCTTTATCCAGCAGGCCCACTCCTAGGAAGCTCAAAATGACTACAGGGCAGCCAGCACAACAGGAAGGAGGAGAGGGGAGTAAACAGCAAGAAGAGAAAGGTCAGCAGCAGGAGGAAAAGGATAAATAGTAGACAGGAGATGATGAGCAACAGCAGACAGGAGATGAGGAACAGCAGCAAACAGTAGGTGAAGGTCAGCAAGTACAAGATGAAGAACATCAGCTTGATATGGAAGGACAGGAGCAGCAGCTTGGGCAGGGAATTGAGCCACAAAAAGAGCAGGAAATCCAAGCACAACAGCAGCTTGATTTTGGTGAAGAAGGGCAACAGTTTGAAGCACCAAATGAACAAGGCATTGATGAAGAACAGCAAGCTAATGTTGGCGAACAGGGGTAACAAAGTGAACAGCAAGAAGAAAACATCCAGCAGCCTCAAGGAGAGCAGCAGTCTCAAGAAGATGTGAAAGGTAAATCAGTTGTGCCTCCTCCTCCCAAAAGAACAAAGCTTAACACAGCAAGGAAGAAAGGGTCTAAGGTTGCCACTCTAACAGTGACCAAGGTTGTTCCTAGCAAAAGGAAATCGCCCAAAAGGACACCTACTAGCATGCCAAGGAGGAAAAGCGCAAGATTGGCCTTCAAAGGGAAAAGCAAAGTTGGAGAAAGTACAAAACATGGGGGTGCATTGGCTGTCATCCCAATCCAAAGCGATGACAGTGATAATGAGGCCCGCCTTCTTGAAAACCTCCTAATCCATAAAGAGGGGAAAATTGAGGCATTAGAGGAGGATCTTCAAAGGGCAAGGAATTTCAACCACTTCTTGGAGATCGAAAACAAACAGATGAATGTTCACACAGCTGTTCATGAAGCACGAGCTATCAAATATAAGAATGAGACAGCTAAGGCGCAAGCAAGGATAGAAGAACTCATTGGTGAGTTTGATGAGGAAGAGGAGGAAGACCAACCTAGGCAGAAGAGGCCTAGGACCATAGGGCTTAAAAGAGCCTTGGAAAAGCAGAAAGAAGAAGAACAAGCCCATCTCCAAGCCTTTCCTCTCACTGCACTCCTTGAGCAGGAAATTGAAGAAAACAAAGAGGCATGGCTTGAAAGAGCCAACAAACATTTGGAGATGAAACTTGAAAGAGTGAACAGAGATCTAGAGCTGCAAAGGAAGACAACACATCACTTTCAAAATTTGAATCAGTTTGCCCGGCGCAAACTAAAGGCAGCCCAAGAGAAATTGAAGAAGGCAAAGGGGAAGCGCCTGGCACGGAAAGAGGAGACAAGCACATCAGCTCTTGAAATTTTGGCCTCATCTTCTGAGCATGTTGCTAGGGACCCCTGAGGGTCATGCATGCCAATTTTGGGTCCGTTTCGACAACTTTTTGTTTTTTGGCATTTTTTGGGTTTTTGGTCGAAAACTCATAATTTCGCCATTTCAGTTTAAGGATTTGTCAAGGGAGAAGGATGATACCAATGGATGCCATAATTCTATGAGCAGGTCCCCAGCGATTTTCAGAGCATTTGGAGATCATTCGCCCCCTCAAATTGGCGAAAAATTCTCACTTTTTGCACATTCTGCCCATCATATCAGCGGTCTGCTATTTCCTGGCTTTTTACACACATGTACAGATTTGGAGGACTTCTAGGAATTAGATTGAGATGATTTCAGTTTCGTCAGAAAGTAGACACAACGAGCTTTCCAACGGGCCATCATGAGCCTCATTTTGACACCAAGAAGGCTGCCAAATGTTTCCGGCAAGTGAGGGGACCTTTTCCTGATATAAATTTGAAGTATTTTTGTAATTTCTGAACCTCAAAAATCTGCTTTTTCCAAATGTGCGTTTAGCTATTTTTGCACTTGGAAAATGTTGCAAAGTCAATATAATTTCCGTTTTTAGCATTTTTTAGATATTTTATGGGATATTTTGTGCCTTGGGATTTGCAAAGCCTCAAGGACAAGTTTAGATATTTTAATTAGGCCAATGGGATAGCTAGTTTCTCCATGAGGTTTTCCTCCCTCAAGCCTATTTATTCCATGGGTTTCATTGTAAAAAGAGGCTGAACTTGAGAGAAGAATCAATATATTGGTCATATGAGCTTTGAAGAACATATTTGAGTTATGATTTTGGACTGCCTCTTGGATGCTTTTGATGAATGATGAAGGATTGTTGATGGATTCCATGACATGGTAGAATGGTATAGTGTTTCTTGCTTTGTTGTTGTCTTCTAGTTTTCATTCATGATACATGTTTCTTGCTACTATAGATCAGTAGAGATTAAGTTTGAGATATGCCCATGGAGGCACCTCAAAATTCCTGAATCTTCATAGCTTTATGTTTTCTTCTTCCTTAGTTATACTAAAGAATTCTTAACTGCTCTTTAGTAACTTAAGGTATTGTTGCTAGTTTTATTCATAAGTTCTATGCATGTTGAGTAGGATGTATGGTGTGCCCTGCTTACCTATGAGTGTCCATAGTTCTGTCCATGAAACTATCTCTTTGACTAATTAGTTTATCATCTTGTTGAACCAAGGAGGCCTAGTCCCGATCTAGCCCTTTGCCTAAAACTATGAAAGCTTGTTTTTCAAAGTTCCCAATGACTTAGAGACTGTGTTTAGGCGTTCCGACATAGTATTCTGAGTTGTTAGTCCATCTTATGTGTTTTCCCCAAAGTCTGATAGCCATTTCCCGAAGTTAGAAGGTCTTATACTTCTATGCATGGATGGAATGTTTGATTTCTATGTATTAATTAGCTCATAGTTACATTTAGCATGATTAATGGCTTGCTATAACATGTTTATGTCTGCTATCAACTAGTTATACTTGAAATCCCTTGTCTTTCACAAACTTGATGTTCATTTACTCCATTTTTCCCAAAGATCCTTTCTACCTTGAATCAAATCGGCCCTATAGCAGCCTTGCATCATCATCTGATAGCTTCCTTGACCTTTTTGACCCCATAGCCCAGTTTATCTACATCTTGTTATCCATTTTATATCTTTGATCAGTTTTATCCCTCACAAACTTAAAAAACCAAAAAATCAAAAACTCACTTCATAACTAGCCTAATATTAGAAACACCATAAGCAAACACACCGATATCTTTTACACATATAGAGAGAGCCCTCTCTGAGTCCAGGAAGGCTAGGTCCTCGGGCTCCAAATATTGTTTTGATGTTACATCGTCATTTGGCTCACCAATCGGCGAAATCACGGGACCCTAACAACTAGTATTTAGTTAAACCAAAAGATTATATAGGGAATCTCTCATGAAATACATGGTGAGCAGCAAAGACAAACCCAACAACACTCCTGTCTATTCCATACATTCAGACTTAGATTCTTTTATCTTATTCAATGAAGATGAAATCACCCAACAAGAAAAGGAAAATAAGCAAGAAATTAATGCACCAGAACATTTAAATTTTCCTTTCACTCAACCACGAAATGCCCCAAGTCTCAGCAGCCTTGGGCAGCAAAAAGAAAAAGAGAATGAGATAGAAACACTTTGGAAAAAAAGCTTTGATGGCTCTTGTAGCCAGGCCAGTTCAGGGGTTGGTGTATGGATACATAACACAAACAAGGGATACTCCTATAAACTAGATTTCCCATGCACAAATAGCATTGCAGAATACGAAGCACTCATCCTCATCTTACATTTGCTCAAACACTTAGAGGTTAAGAGGATATCAGTCCAAGGGGATTCTGAGTTAATTATTAGGAAAATCAAAGGGGAATATTCAACCAAAAATCTCAGACTCAGAGAATATATAAATGATGCCCTTGATCTCCTTAAAACATTTGAAAAATATGAACTCGTTTTTGTACCAAGAGCTCAAAATCATCTAGCTAATGAACTTTCCTTCGATGCCAGCAATTGCCAAATACCACAGATAAATGAACAATTCAATATAAAGGTGAAAAATAGACCAGCAGTGCCTGAAAATGAAGATTATTGGCAAGTGTTTGAAAATTATAAACACATAAATGATTTCTTGCAATCAAGGAATGAATTTTCCACGGCAACACCAAGTTCTAGCCATGAAAAATATTGTTGCAATGAGGAACAAACCCCTGAAACAGAGCCCTCCCTTTCTGTTGATATAAATCATTTTGAGCACCTTTTTAAAGCAGAGTTATTTGACAACCTAGACCAAAAATACCTTGAAGTTTTGCAATGTAAAGGTGATACTATACCAAAGGGCCTTACACCATTATAACAACTATTTGATTTCAACGACATGGCCAAAGAAACAAACACAAAGCCTACAGAAACTAACGTTGAGGAACATAACATAGGCAGACCCACTAAACCTAAAATGATCAAGTTATCTAGCACCCTCCTAGCTCATGTCAAACAAAAATACATAGAAATTTTCAAATAATTCGTAGATGTGTTTGCATGGGACTATAAATACCTAAAATCTTATGATACTAGCATCATTCAACATAAAATCCCTCTTAAGGAAAATCAAAAGCCTTTCAAAAAGAAACTAAGAAGAATGAACCCCATTTTATTACCTTCAATAGAGAAAGAGATTAGGAAAATGTATGACACTGGGATCATATTTTCTCTCAGATACTCAGAATGGGTTTCCAACCTAGTATCTATTAGGAAGAAGACAAGAGAAATCAAGCTGTGTATTGACTTTAGGAATCTAAATAGAGCCTTCCTGAAAGATAATTACCCCCTGCCAAAGATGGATCACATACTCCCAAAGGTGGTTGGGTGCAAAAGAATATCATTGTTGGATGGGTTCTCAGGTTAAAATCAGGTTTTGGTACTCCCAAGTGATCAACATAAAACTTCTTTGACTACACCTTGGGGGACATTAATGTATGTCAAAATTCCATTTGGTTTGATGAATGCAGGGGCCACTTTCCAGAGGGCCATGGACATAGCCTTCTCAGAAGACATAGGTTATTTTATAATCATTTACCTTGATGATATTATTGTCTTCTCCAAAACTGATGAAGAACATTTGATCCATTTAAGAAAGGTTTTCAAGAAATGCAGAAGGTTTGGCTTGTCTTTTAATGCCAAAAAGACACTCTTTGGCCTCCAAGAAGGAAATATTCTTGGTCACATAATATCTGAATAAGGGATCAAAGTAGACCCTAAAAGGATTGATGGCATATTGAATATCAGCCACCCAAGAAACCTCAAAGAATTGCAATCTTTCATTGGGAAGATAAATTTTTTAAGGAGGTTCATCCCCAAGCTTGTTGAGCTATTAAGAAACATCACTAATATGCTTAGGAAATAAGTAGGTGTTAAATGGACAATGCAAGCTAAACAATCATTTGAGATGTTAAAAAAAGCCCTCACTCAAACACCGGTTCTCATTAGTCCTGATTTCACCAAAGATTTCTATATCTTCTCTTTTGCGTCTGAACATACCATAGCTATAGTATTATTGCAAAAGAATAGCATGGGGCAAGAACAACCAATATCCTTATTTATTAGGGCTTTGAGAGATGCTCCACTCAAATATAATATCATGGAGAAGCAAGCCTTAGCACTGGTAAAAGCATTAAAATACTTTAGAGTGTACATTTCACATTCACATATCATTTACTTTGTGTCACACACTATAGTCAAGGATATTCTAAGTTAGGACCCTGATGGTGAAAGGGGAAAATGGATTGCCACTATTCTAGAATATGACTTAGAGAACAGGCCCACCAAAATTATCAAAGGACAGGGATTAGAAAAACTCATGGCTGAGTCAAACTTCCAAGCTTTAGATATGAACATGGTTGATGTTTTGGAAGAGATAGAAGAATCCACAACACCATTCATTGAAGAAACATTCATGAACTCTCCCTGGTATGCTGACATCATATATGTGTTGATTTATCTGAATGCTCCTCCTTCTTTGTCAAAAAAAAAAGCTATATTTTTCAAACAAAAGGCTTTAAATTATTTTATATTAGATGAAGTTTTGTATTGGAAAAATGTTGTGGGAATTTACTTAAATTTTTACTTGAGGTCGATGCCAAAAAAATCATGCATGAGCTACATGAGGGAGAATGTGGAGGACATCTTAACTAGAAGACCACAGCAAACAAGATCCTGAGGTCTGGATACTATTGGCCCACCCTCTTCCTAGATACCCATAAGTTAGTCATGTCCTACCACAAGTGCCAAATCATTGATGGCAGGAGAAAACTCTTACCACTACCTTTGCAACCTATCAGTTTTGAGGCTCCCTTTCAACAATGGGGCTTGGACTTCATTGAGGAAATTCACCCATCATCCTCATCCCAACAAAAATGGATCCTCACAACCACTGATTATTTTACCAAATGGATAGAGGCCATACCCACTAGGAATGCTACTGACTCTGTCATCATCAAATTCCTTGAAACCAACATACTATCCAGATTTTTTTGTCCTAGGAAAATAATCACAGACAATGTTGCTACCTTCAAGTCTAAGAGGATGGTAGATTTCTGCTATAAATGTCATATCACATTAGGCCATTCTACTTCCTACTACCCCCAAGGAAACTGTCTAGTTGAATCATCCAACAAAATCCTTGTTAATATCATCAAAAAATTGTTGGAACAAAACCAGAAATCTTCGCATAGTAAGCTTGTCCATGCCTTATAGACTAATATATTGACTATTAAAAATTCCATCGACATGTCTCCCTATTAGTTGGTTTACGGCATGGATGCAGTCTTCCCAACATCTCTAGGAGTTCCAGTCATGAAACTCCTTCAAGAGTTCCAAGCTGAAGAAAATGATATGCAAAGGAGGATCAATCAGACCATCCATTTGCAACAGTCAAGAGAGGAAGTATATAAAAGGACACAAGTAGTCCAAGAAGGGATCAAGAAATTATTTGATAAAAGGTCCAAATAAAATGACTTCCAAGTTAGAAATTTAGTTCTAAAATGGCATTCTAGAAGGGAAGAGAAAGGGAAACATGGTAAATTTGAAAATTTGTGGAAGGGGCCCTACATTATTCATTCCATAAGGGGCCACAATTCATTTTTTCTGCAGGAGCTGAACGGAGAAGATGTGTTTGGAGGTCCTGTTAATGGCAGGATGCTCAAACACTATTTCTATCAAGAATCCTAGTTTCAGATTTTTTTATCCATTGTACATACCATTGCATAAAAAAATGAAAAAATACAAAAAAATAAAAAAGAGAAAAGAGGGCAGATGAAAAGAAGAAAGGTACAGCCCCATACCAAAAAAGAGAAAAATCGGAAAGTGTGAAAGCCTAAATGCCACTACTTGAAAGAGCACTACTATTTAGTCATACAGCCTAATCATGACTAGATAGATTTCAATTTACTACTGATAGGTTAGTGAAGAAGATTTTCCAAACTGTTTAATATTTTATTATCAGTAGAATAGATTAGGATAGAATAAATAATGGTTCAAACATGCTCAAAATCTAAACCAAAGTATCAAAAGAAAAATGGCTCTAATCAGATAAAAACCTGAGCCAAAGATACAAAGAAGACTGGTTCTAACATGTTGAAAAATTGAACCAGGAAAAGAAGAAGAAGGCAACTCTAAAAATATCAAAACCAGAGCTGAAAGAAAGAAATAAGGATGCTTGTAATTTTTAGATCTTAAGCCTTCACAGTTTTGTTTCAATTTTCTACAAACAAGTCTATGTGCAGCTGGTTTCTTATGCCATAGACACTAAAACAAATTAGACTGTTTAATCCTGGTATGTCTGTGTTTGAATTTCTGTTCTAGAATATAGAGAATGAGATCTATTAGACAGCTTAATCTTGACAGATAGTAGTTAGGTAGAGAAGATAATGAGTTCAACTGTTTAAACTGGACTCATGGAAGTTATAAGGGTAGATTTAGATTATTTTCCTGCTTTCAATAAAAGAATAAAATGTCAAAGAGATGCCAGTCCAAGTGCACTCAAGAGAAGAAAAAATTCTAGGGAAAATAGGTGTGGGTAGGTAGAGGTGTTGTCTTAAAGAGTTTTTCATGCTACAGGTCATTGAAGAATTGTCAAAATGCAAAGAAAATCAGCAAGAAAACAAAGAAATTCTGCCCAATGGATAAGGCACTGGTCTACTAAAAGCCAGAGATTGATATATTGATGTTCTGGACACCTAAAGGGCAAGCTTTCCTCCCCAAGTGGAGCCACTGTTAGCCATCTATAATTTCTGTTATACCTAATGATGGCTAGAATCAATTTGCAGCCTTCAAGAAACAATTTCAAGCTAGTATGTTAGTTCTTGAAGCCTGGTTGGTCTCTCTGTCCAAAAAAATTTGACCTCACTGATGTTTTCACTTCAAAACCTCCAAGTCATCCTGTTGATCCAAAGGAAGCTATTTTTAGGCTATTCCCATCACTTTTCCTATATTTCATTCCCTTATCTTATCATTTCTACCCCTGTTTTCTATCAGTCCTTTTCCCTCTGAAAATCCCCTCTTTCCCCTTCACATTTACCCTTCATTTCCCTAAAAAACTTCTAAACCCCTTAAAAACCATTTAACCCCTTTTAATTTGGTTTAAAAAATCCTTTTTACCTTACCCGAAACCTTAAAAACCCTAAAAAACCCATAAAAACCCATAAAATCCTTTGTATAAACTTTTCCGCTCCTTTTGGGTTTTTAAGCCCCCTTGGCTTAAGAACCTTTACCTTTCTCCGCCATATGACCCGAGGGTATGACCACCTACTAAAACCCTCAGCCCCTTTTCTTGAAAACCCCCAGTCCTATCCCCTCCGCACAGGACTGACTCCCCTTTCCTTAGGCCCCTTTCTCCATTTTTTACACCACCATTTCTTTTCCTCCAAGAAATCCCAGTCGTTGATCGAGCTCAATCTAACGGCTATGGCACTCCTGCTCATCATCTGCCCTCTCGACCATTTTTTCTCACCCACTCATTCCTTGGAGAAATCCTAGCAATAGATCATCCCGATCCAACGGCTCTCATCTAGCCCCCACCTTTCCCATTCCGTTTCCAACCTTCCCGCTCCCAAACAAAAAGGATGACATCACTCGCTGGCCCTGTTTGGTCAATTTAGTGTGTCCTAAATTGCTACATTAATTTGTCAATCTGGGATTCGTAAGTTGATGAAGTGTGGCGCACTATATGTGCAAGATAACCTATCTCTTACTTTTTCTCGTTTTTGTTTTTTTCTTTTTATCTTGGTTGGTTTCCTAATGAAAATTCTAAAAGACAAGTATGGTTATGATTTTTCAAGGCAATGATGTCCTTTATAATGATTTACCAAACTTTCAAACTTAAAAATGATTTTGAAACATACAATGAGAAAATTAGTTCCTAAAAGGAAATGAAATGTGCTACTATCCTAGTTAAACAAACAGTGAACTATTGATCATGAAAACCATTACCCTTGCTGCTGTCTAAACACAAGAGAAACTGTTACTCAAAGAAAAGATTGCAAGTAAAGTAAAACTAAAATCAAATTACATCAACTCATATTCTGACCCCTCACCATTAGTCCCGCTATGGCTTTCGGAGGTAATCATAAACAACTTGAGCAATCTGATATCTAATTTGCAGAAAAGTAAACTAATATCAAATTATACACTCATACTTCAATCCCTCACCATTAGTCCCGCTATGGCTTTCGGAGGTAACTGAAAATGATATGAACAATTTAATATCTATCTTGCAGAAAAGTAAACTAATATCAAACTATACATTCATACTTCAATCCCTCACCATTAGTCTCGTTATGGCTTTCGGAGGTAACTGAAAATGACATGAACAGTTTAATATCTAATCTAACTACTAAAGCAAATGTGCAAGACTGAAATAAACAAAACAATACTGGAATTAAACAAACATTAAGAAAAGGAAATCAGCAGAAGGACAATATTGATTCCATGTCATTAGTCATTATGAAAAATATGTGAAAATGCCCGGGCTGCCTATTGTAATCTGAAACAAGAACACTGATTAGTTAACAATAACATAAAACATAAAAGATTATGGACAGAAGTAAAATGTAAAGCATGAAGGATTATGGACAGAGATGAAATGTAAACACCATGAAAGATGTAATCTATATATACATGAATGACTATGGCACAATGAAAATAAAGAAATTAAGCATGAGACTATACAGTAGTACACAAAACCTCAGCGTGTGCAGGGGCCCTCTGCATAGACCTCGGGGAGAAGCTTTCAAATACTAATTACGCTTTTGAACAAGGTCTTCTCATATATTAAAATGCGGTCATAACAGAGAAACAATGTCACAGCACAATGGCGACACAATTACATTACAAAGCTTAAGAAGATCTAACTATTATGCGTATGAGAACACATTATTTATAACAGAGAGAGATATAACTAATTCCCTAAAGTCTACGCTGGTAGAAGACACGTGAACCATCACGTCCAGAGATCTAGCATCATGGCTGCCGTGAGGAGTAAATCTATGGAAAGTGGCTGTTGGATTCGGTTTATGGAGCCGTTTACAGGTGGTGATATGTCTCCCATGATTTAGAAATGGCCACGCAAATCTCCACGTGATGAGAAACAGAGTTCTGTCACCGTGGGACTCTACGGTTGACCACCACTTGGCCACCTTTGACCACAGCCTTCTTAGATGAATTCGACCGAGCCAATAGGACACGATCCATGTCCACGTCATTTCTAACTTTCCCATCTCGCTCGATTTGCTTGAAGACACCTGCAACATAGACTTTAACAAAATGGCTGCGGAAAGTTGCAGCAACTGCGGAAAGTGACAAGATTCCGCAGCTAAATGAGCAAAAATATAAATCAAACAGCAGGCACAAAACATAGTTAAAAACCATTTTAAAAGCTCTTTTACAATTAATATGCAATGATATTGGTGATTGAGAAGGTCCAGGTGAATGAAAAGGTCTAGAAAGGTGTAAGAAAGATGCAGATTTGAGACTCAACATGCCCATCGCCCACTATTCCACCACCATCCAATACCTCCATGCCACCTGTCCTCCACTATCCCCCGCCACCACATATCTCCTCCCATCATGCTTGTCCTCCACCGTCGATTTGGCTCTCCCAGATCCGACGATCCCAAAACGATTTCGCGCGCGATTTGCTATCGGGGTTTAACAACCATTTTTAACGCAAAAAAAGTGGTTTTTTCAGAGGACAGGTTTCATCACCTATATGGAATCGCATTTGATTTGCACAAAAACACAAACCACTTGACCCCTGCGCGAAAACCACTTTTGGTTTCACAAAACCGCCTTTTTATTTTTTCGCGCCAAAGCCATTTTTAAACCTTGTTTTCTCGGTTCTCACCATAGAACCTCCTCGATGCATGCACCCCTGTCCTCACTACTCCTCCTGCCCCAAAACAACTTCTGAAAGTAATTTAAACCAAAAACTTAGGTTTTCATAACGTTTTGATGTTTATTTGTAGGTTTTTATGGCGGCCAAAAGTGCAGGTCTTCCCACAGTCAAGTTACCGTGATATGGCCTTGGATGATGATCCAAAAAGGCCCAAAAGCGAAGAAAAGGGATCTGAGGTTTAAAGCTCCAAATTTAAATCAATGCCTCATGAGCATTGGATTATTATAAAACCTCCCATCACACCAAACAACCTCCTGCACACAAAAGCATAAAAGAATAAGTGAAGCTGAAGATTAAAGGAAGAAGACCGAGATTAAAGTCTAAAATTAAAAATTAGAAGATAAAGGCACGGTTAAAGACATAAGAACAGAAGTTAAAGGAAGTCCGAGAAAAGTGATAAAGGAAACATAATGAATCATGAAGGAAAAAAGTAATATCAGGTCTAAGCACAGTTATATGATGAAATTAAAGGAAATATTAGGCTAAAAACAGCCTTGAAAACATCAACAGAGAGCGGTTATTCCTCAGAAGATCTAAAACCACCTGTAGCCTATTTTCCACCTACAAAGAACAATCAACAGTTATTAGACAAAAGAATATATTTTAAACTGTTAAAGCAGTAATTGTAAAGGTATAGGTGGTCTCAAAACCCATACTGTCCACTTTACTTGTACCAGAAGAAAAGACAGGACTGCAGCAACCAGAAGAATTCTCCATAAAGAAAATCTTTGGAGTTATTACCAGCCTGAAAATTAGGCCCCAAAGTCTACAAGAACTACTAGAATGGGCAAGAAATTAATGTAATATTTATGACACAGAATGGGCATTCGAACGATTTTCTCCTCTATTTTAACTGACCATTAAGAACATCTCTGTCACCTCTCCTCCCCATTTACCTATAAATCCTATTCAAACTCTCATTGTAATGGTTGGAATTTGAGGAATTATGAAGTAATACATAGACTACTGCTTTGATGAAGGATTGAAATTTTGAAGAAATGTGGATGTCTTTGCTTTTCTATTGATGAAGGAGGCTAGATCATTGGATCCCTGAGCCTGGTTTTGGTGAATTATTCTCTATTATTTAATGTTATTTCCTATTTTTTGCTTTGTTCCATTATTCTTTGCTTGCAGTAGAGTAAAAAGCTTAGGCTAAGAAATGTCTCCTAGAAGCACCTTAGGACTGTTTACTCTTCACTGCCTTAAGTTTTCATCTGCATAATGTTTTATTGAGTAGTTTGACTGCTTTTAAACCCTTAAGTTTGTTCATTTCAGAATAGTTTGAATAGGTGGTGTCAAGGTTGAACTATGGTTTTCCCTGCCTGCTTGCTACCTCTTGAAAGCTATTTCTAAAAACATCCTTCAAACACTATTGTCTACAGCTTGGAAGAGAGGATTCATTCTGATGTTACCCTCTGTTTCTTGCTGAGATAGTCATATTTGAAGGTATTTATAATTGCAGTCTTAGATGCCTGGGTGTTCCCCCTTTTATGAATGCAATTAGTTGTGTGTCTTATATGTTTTCTAACTCCTTTAAGTGAAACAATTAGAGGAAACAGAGTGTTCCTCTCCTTCTTTGTCTTGCTTGAAAGTCTGTCTTGTTTATGTTATCTGCATAAAGCATGTCAGTAGAATTCATGGTTAGCCCTGGCTATTGAATATTTCTTTATGTTTAGATGGTGTTGCAAATCCCTTCGTTGAAAGGTATACATGATTAAGGAGTCTTAAACAGCCCTTAAATCTCTACTTTTCCTTCCAAATCCTTGATGTTCATCTCACCCCACCTATATGATCCCACAGATCCATTGACTAAGTTAGATTTGCCCTTTGGTTCCCTAAATTCATCAATCGAAATTGTTTAGACTTCCACATGACTCCATTTCCCAATGGCTTGTAGATTTCCACACTCTATCTCTGCTGCCTAAATCATCTATGTCCAACCAACAAAAAAAAAAAATTGCACTTAATAACTAGCCTAAAATCAACCCTTAAAAGCAAACAAGTCATATCTTTGCAAACAATTGAGAGATCCCTCTCTGAGACTAGGAAGGCTAGGTCCTAGAGATCTAAAGCTTGGTTTGAATGTTGCCTTATCATTTGGTTTGATAGTCAACCAAATCATAGGACCCCAACACACATAACACTTCCACACAGAAGATAGAGATGGATTTGTGCAGTGGAAGCAAGGACCTTATAGTCCCATCCATTATGATCATGAGATTTCTGGATGGGACACTATTATCTAGTGGCAAACCACCTGGTAGGCCACCTGATTCAGATTTTTTGGGGGATACCTCACAAATTGCTACTCCAAACTTATATCCAGGAAGGATTAGAGCACTTGAAGACAAAGCTACAGTACTGGGAGACTTGGGTAAGCTCAAGAAGGAGGGGGATCTTCTTCCCTTAGCATCATCACCCACTCTCATTTCTGGATCTACGCTGTGGGAGGAGAGAAATAGAAGAAATGGCCTTCCAACACACACCTTTGGCATGGGATATTTCAAGGAGGAGAGTAGCAACATGACAGACATTTCTATGGATGCATTATCAGCGTTGTCATTGTTGAGCAGTTTAGATCTGTATTGGAAATCCCAACTGTTGGTGGATTATTCCAAAGATCTACACACTTGTATGATACTTGATGACCAGCTGCATAAAGAGGGCTATTTATTCCAAGGAGGAGTCATCTATCATCATGGTAGGATTTTCTTGTCTAGAGCTTCTAAGCTCAAGCAGAAGTTACTACAAGGAGCATACAAAGAGTTTTGTTTCAGCCATATGTATTCCATGAGGATCTATAACATCATCATGAGGAGCTTTGATTGGGAAGGCTTGAAAGAAGAACTACATCAGCATTTTCAATAATGCATAAGCTATGTGGAGTTGGGGTAGCCATGTAACTCTATGCAAGAGTTATTTCAGCCATCTCTTCCTTATTTTGAGAGAGGAGAAAGATCTATGCACAACTCCATGTGTAGGAGGAGCATTGTTGGTGAAGAATTTGATAATGTAAATCATGTTTTATTTTCTGATTGTACCTATTATTACACCATGTTTATGTAGGCCGTGGCTCCAAGGAGGAGTGATATATTATGTAAATCTAATGGCAAAAATTGGGCCACTAAAATTTTTGAATTTGGCCACTCCCTTGATGTGCAAAGGGAGATTTTCTTTCATGATGGGTGCTTTTCCAAGGCACCAAAAATATCTCACACTTTCAGCCATAGTGAGATAACATGGGAAGCACGTAAGTGGAGGGAAAACCACTTACCGTACCTTGATCTGATGCAGGCAGGAGATGCACTGTGCTGGTATCATATGTGGGACTATGAACCACCTCCTCATGCACAAATTTCCGTTTGTTTATATGTAGTTTTGCTTCCATACCTTAATGATATAGTTGTACTTTTTATGGGTATGTATGGGGGGAGGATGGGAATCTTGTATGAACCACATGGGATGGAGACTCTCTATGTGCCTTATGCTACATGTTTCAGGGAGAGTATTGGTTCAGCCATGTTTGTTTCATTTGAGATCTTGACTCCTTGTGGGATGGACTCTGTACATCTCATAATGACTTTGGACGAACAACTCATGGAGGGTTGGATTGGTGAACACTTAGATTATGAAGAAAGCTTAACTCATGATGGTGTCACCAATGGAGGAGGAGAAGTGTTGTAACACTCACCTTATCAGTTGCTTGAGGACAAGAAACATTTTGGAGAGGAGGACTGTAATGTTCCCAATTAGCCCAAGCTAATGGGAATATTCAATTTTGTTTCATTTTTCTGTTGCTTGAATAAATATGTAAAGGAGGACAATAAAAACTCATAAAATAGTGAATAAATCAATGCCACTTGTGAACAAAGCTAAATTTGGGCTATCTAAATAAGCACCCTTATGTGTGAAAGGGATTGAGACATTTGACTAGGTCAACCATGACCAAATCAACAGCGTTATCTAGAAGATATGATCCTCATTGATGCATAGCTAAGTCTTAGTTGGATATGGAACATGTGAAAGAAGCTAAATAATTGAGATGGTTTAGGGTTTTGCAAGATCTCAAAATTATAAAAGGAAGAGGAGGACATCATGAGAAGGTTGTTGATGAACATATTATTTCTGAAGGCTTTGTCTGTTTAGAAATTTCTTATTCTCTTGGCTGTTTAGTAGAGAATAGTGATGTTTAGCAGTGGGTGTTCCTGATCAGGAATCCCACCTCCTTCCTTGAGAGGCCTCTTGGAGTAGTCTTGCATTTCTTGACCACTATCAGGCATTTGGCCAATCTCTTCTTCCAACTACAACGCAGATCCTGTTGAGGGTTTGGTTGTCTCTGTAAGCTACAGCAAGTGGAGGCTAGATCTATTCCTACTGACAAGTAAAGATTAAATGATTTGACAAGTCTTCTTTCACTAACCTATCAGTAGAAATTCAAAACATGTTTTAGCCATGATTAGGCTAGATGTAATGGTCCCAATTAGCCCAAGATAGTGGGAATATTCAATTTTGTTTCAATTTTCTATTGCTTGAATAAATATGTAAAGGAGGACAATAAAAACTCCTAAAACAGTGAATAAATCAATGCCACATGTGAACAAAGCTAAATATGGGCTATCTAAATAAGCACCCTTATGTGTGAAAGGGATTGAGACATTTGACTGGGTCAACCATGACCAAATCAACAGCGTTGTCTAGAAGAGATGATCCTCATTGATGAACAATGCAGTCTTAGTTGGAGATGGCACATGTGAAAGAAGGTAAATCATTGAGATGGTTTAGGGTTTTGCAAGATCTCAATCTTATAAAAGGAAGAGGAGGACAACATGAGATGGTTGTTTAGGAAGATATTATTTCTAAAGACTTTGTATGTTTAGAAATTTCTTATTCTCTTGGCGTTTTAGAAGAGAATAGTGTTGTTTAGCGCTGGGTGTTCCTGATCAGGAATCCCACCTCCTTCCTTGAGAGGCCTCTTAGAGGAGTATTTCATTTCTTGACAACTATCAGGCATTTGGCCAAGCTCTTCTTCCAACTACAATGCAGATCCTATTGACGGTTTGTTTTTCTTTGTAAGCTGTAGCAAGTGGAGGCTAGATCTACTCAAATCTAGGCGATTCTAGTGCCTCTTTTTAGTGGGAAAGTATTCTATCCCCTTGGAAAGAGAGTATTGGATGATTGGGGCACTAATTTCAGATATTGTCTTGAGGCCACATATGTTCTAGAGCCTACAACATAGTTTATCTTCCAGTACTACATTATTTTCAAGTGTACAGTTGCATGGTGTTTTGGCACACTTTTGGAGGAGAGATATCTAGTGTTGGGAATCTGCCCTTCACTGTGGTGATCCATGGATTTCAGATTTAATCCATGTCATATTCAGATCTGATGTAAATACTTTTGTATTTGCTTCAGAATTTCTGAATCATTCTGTAGATCTGTTGCATAAGATCTTAGATCTACTCCATGTACTTCACTTTTTGCTGAAAACCCCAAGGGGATTTGTATAGGAGCCTTTCTAGTGTACAGATATTATATAGATCTAAATTTCTGTACACAGATCTTCTCTAGATCTGAAGTGTAATCTACTGTTGTTTTAGCCAATAAAAATAATGCTATCAAGCTTTTTCAGTCATATTCTATGGTTGCAACACCTCATTCTTGAGGATTTCTTCATATAATAGTCTTCTATTTCTATTTTACATCTCATGGGCCACATTCTAAATATAATTTTCTAATTTTAATGTCATTTTTTAGCCTCCATATTGGCCTCTTGCTCTTATTTTTCTGAACTACGTTATTTATGTGCAATATTGTTTAGTATTGCTGCTTGTTCCCTTGTTGGGGATATTACACTAGATGATTGAAAAAGACTCTTTTTCTTAACAAGTAGTGGCATTTAGGCTTGCGCACTTTCAGCAACACTCTTTTTTTTTGGGTATGGGGTTGTCCCTATTCTTTTCCTACCCTCTTTTACTTCCTTTTTCTGTTTTTTTTTTTCCTGATTTTTTATCAATCAATGTTATGTGCAATGAATGAAAGCTTCAAACTAGGAACTTTGAAAAAAATAGTGTTTGAGCATCCTGCCATTGACAAGACCTCTAAATACCTCTACTCCATCCAAATCTTGTAAAAATAAAGCATTATTACCTCTAACTGAGTGAATGATATAATGACCTTTCCACAAATTTTCAAATTTGCCGTGTTTTCCTTTGTCCCTTTCAAAGACCCTTTTCAAGCGAACTTTCTGTTCCTTATTAGTTTTAAAATAGACAACAATGCCATCTAGGTATATCACGATGAAGTAACTTAAGTCATCAGAAAAAGCAGTTTCCATAGGTATTTGAAAAGAAACCCCCACATTCATCAACCCAAATGGCATTTTGTCATATATGTAGGCACCCTAAGGTGTTGTAAAAGTGGTTTGGTGTTGATCGGTTGGAAGCACTGTCACCCATTTATAACCTAAAACACCATCAAGCAATGACATCTTGTTAAAACTTAACACCCTTTGCAATGTATGATTTATCTTAGGTAAAGAGTAGATGTCCTTCAGGAAGTATGTGTTTAAGTTTCTAAAGTCTATGGATAATCTAAACCCCCTTGTTTTCCTTCTTACTAACACAATCTGCTCAAAAGGTTTTTGGTTTTCCTTGAGAGGAATCCTATTTTGAATAATGTTTGTGTCATAAGGCTTTGAGATCTTATCACCATATGCAAAATAATCTTTAAACTCTTTGCATAGCTCTATGTATTTTTGTTTTATGTGAGGTGGAAAATTTTTGGATAGCTTGATCATTCTGGGTTTTTCTGGGCTACCTATGTTGTATTCTTCTATATCAGCATCAGTGGATTCCACTTTTGGCTCTCTAGCAACCTCATTAAAGTCCAACAACTCTTCCAAAGGGAAAAGACCTTTTGGTGATGATTTATCTTTGTTTTGCAATACCTTAAGGTCCTTTTGATCTGGGTCCCTAGAACATTCTGCCTCATGAAGGTGTTCTATCATATTTATATCAACAGAAGGAGATAGTTCTGTTTTGGGTGTTTGTTCTTCATTCCGTGTTTGGTTTGGATGTTGTGGAAAGCCTAGATCTTTCCCCTTTTCATTTACTTGTTCATCAATGCCATTTTCATTATACAAGATTAATGAGTCAAGGTCTGAATGGATGGAATAAATATGTGTGTTGTTAGGCCTATCTAGGCTACTAACCATATATTTCATGTGTGATTCCTGGTACAATCTCCTTGTTTGGTTAAAAACCGGGATGGTAGTATATGACATGTCTAGTTGGAGGTTCCCTTGAAGTGTGGCTCCCCATGATCTGGATAGAAGCATGTCATACTTTGGGGGAATGTTAGCAACCACTATGTCCATGACTAGACTCTTAGCAGGTATCTGTGCCAGGTTGGCACACAAGTCTTTGATTAGACCCAAAAAATTGACTCTACTCGAATCGAAAGAGTACAAGTCCTTGTAGGGTTTGGTTATCTCTATGCTTAATCTATCCATCACCACCTTGGGCATGAGATTGTGTGAGGCACCAGAGTCTAGCATAGCATTGTGAAATATTTTTTCATGAATGTTTAAGCTAACATAGAAATGAGGGACAACTCCTTCTTGATATTTTCCCTCTACCTCAGGTCCAAAAAACAACTCAGGTTTGTCATCAGTCAAGTTTAGAGTGTCGGTGTCATTCCCTACGTTCAAAACATTCAAAATTTGGGACCTATATACATCTTGGGCTACTAGTTCAGTGAGAGGTATGGTTATTTTGATTTTGGAAATATCACCCTCAAAATTGAAAGGTGTCAGTGTTTTGACATATTTACATCTGTTTTTTCACACATATTCTTTTCACCAATTTTGTTTTGCTCACTTTTATTAGGACTTTCATTTAGAGTAGATTTTCTAGGGCCACTAGTAGAGGTACTAGGGCAGCTCGGGTCACAATTTTGTTGGAAAATTTTGTCTTTGTTTGGATTAGGTTTCTTAGCCATGGTGTTTGTGTTTTTTCCTTTTCATTATGTTTTCAACGGTATTTTTAACAGTAGTTTCTAGTTTGTTTTTCTTGGAGCCCCCTTGATTTTTCTTACTCCTAAGATCATATTGCCTATGGACCTCCATTATGGCATTTTCAAATCCTAATTTGTAATCTTCAGAATCGTCATAGTTTGTTTCAGTTTTATTTGAGGAGAAGAAACCTTGTTCTTCTTCAGTGAGAAAAACATCACCCTCATTATCAGAGCCTATCAAGTTTACATGGTTTTCTTCCAACTGTTTAGTCTCTCTTTCCTCTTCATATACATAGTTATCTTGGAAAGGGGGGCTGATTTTTTGGTTATTGTCTCTTTGTCTGATTTGGGGAGGGTCTCTTCTGAAGTTCTGATTTCTATTTTTGTTTTGGGGATTTGGTTGGTTTTCCCTAGGAGGTGCTCTTTCATTCAAGTTTATCCTCTCCATCATTCTCTCCATTGTTACAACTAGGCTGTCAATTTTGGAATCAGATGAAGAGGTTGAGGCCATAGTTTTATCTTTGTATGTGACTCTCTTTTTTGACCTCATCCCAGCCATCTTTTCAATTATGTTTGCCTCTGCACTCACAATTCCCCTTTGCATGTCTTCTAAAGTTAGGGGATCCCTCTGTCTTAATTGGTAGGTCATTTCTAGATCAAAGCCTTATGAAAATTTCACTAGTGCAAGGCCTTGTGAGGGTTTCATGTGAGGTGGGAGGGCATTGTACACACTATTGAACCTAGTGAAATAGTCTTGGATGCTTTCCCTGACATTTCTCTTAAGGTTGTTATATTCTAAGAGAATTTGGAGAGGGTTTTTCTTAATCTCCCATTTGTTTATGAATGTCTGGTAAAGGAAGGGAGATCATGTATGTTGTTAGGAGTCAAGATTTTGAACCATTTTTTAGCTTCTCCTCCTAAGCTTTGGGCAAACATCCTCATTTTCATGGTTTCCTCTTCTAATTCCATATAATCAAAAGCATCATTTATTCTGTCTACATGTTGTTGGGCAGTTGTAGAGTCAACTCCGGTGAAGTGAGGGATTTTGGATTGGTATTCATTTGGCAAAGGTATCAGAGGTTGTGGTAGTACTAGAGGGACATAACATGCTACCATGATGGGAGCTAATGGAATCCAAGGAGTATTTACAAGGGGAGGGTTTGTGAGAGGGGTTGTAGGATGAGGTTGTGTTTTTTACACAATGGTCGTATGAATGGGTTTGGTGGAAGTACTTGGACCAACAAATTGATTTTGAGAAGACTTAGAAATAAAAGAGCCAAAGTGATGGAGAAGCTGAAAATCAGGAGGAGTGGAAGGAGAGGCTTCCCCACTAGGACTCTACTGCAAATCTATAGGCTCAAGGTCATTCTGGTAAATCCCACTTTGTGACTTAGTTCAGAAATGGTTTCTTGTATGGTGTAAGTCAAACTGGGGATCTTGTAAGGCTATGAGAGTTCCAGGGACAGAACTTTCTCCATGAATGGTTCTAACAGTAGTTGAATCTTTAGTTCTATAATTTTGCCACAAAATATTTTCTGGGTCATCAACTATGGTCAGAGGGTTAGGGTCAAGTTGAGATCTGGTGTTAATCCTTTGCGAAGCCAGATTTCAAACTCAATAATGCAGAGAGGCTAAAATTTTATGCCTGTTTTCGGAAGGTAGAGCTCTCTTAATGTTTTCTGAACTCACACAGTGTGTAACTAGGCCTCTAAACTACTCAGTGCTGATTTGACACAATCCTAGGGGAGTCTACGAGAAATATTAAATTTAGTAGGCCTACTGGAGGCTATTGGAGTCACTAGGTGGATGTACTTTACTATTTTGAAGATAAGTATTTGTGGTCCACCACAAATAATTAGCAAAAATCCAATCTAGGGATTTTTTAGGGTTTTATGAGTTCCTTTATGTAGCCCTAAGGTTTCTATGAGTTTCCTCTAGTTGATTCATCATTTTGCTAGTATGGTGAAACAATTAGATTCTACTTTTGGCTAACACTTAAGTTTTCTAAGTCTAACAGGGATTTGAGAGTTCCTAAGGGATACTTAGGATGTTAGTGACTTAAAGGTACCACAGTGATTTCCATTATGTTAGGTGATGAGGTGGCGATAAATCGATAGATACTGTTTGACAAGGGCTTCTGAATTTTCTAATTATGTATAAGCTTGTTACTTACTCGAAAATTCCCACCATGATCGCCATTATGTTAGGTCCCCGTAATTTGTTAGATTGGTTAGAACAAATGAATAGGGGTAACATCAGACTAGCCTTAGGATTCCTAGGACCTAGCCTTCCTAGACTTAGAGAGGGCTCTCTCTATTTGGTGGAAATGATGTGAACTTGTTTTCTTTTAGGGTTTGATTTTAGGCTAGTTGTTAAGTTTAGGGTTTGTTTGTTTGTTTGGGTTTGGTAGATGATCAAGTAGAATAGATGGAGTGAGAGATTTTCAAATCATTGGGCTATGGAGTCTATAAAGGTTATGGAAATTTCAACAATGAATCAGGGTGCGTCACAGGGAAAATCTAACATGGTCAAATAGATCTTCAAGGTTTATGTGATATGGAATGAACATCAAATTTGTGAACATAGAAGGTGTAGAAGGGCAGTTAAGAATCCTTGAACTAATACCTTAAAAAAAAAAGGGTCTTCAACACTAATCAGCATAAAGAAGCAATCATAAGACATGGGAAACCAATAAATCTTTGATTAAACTCAAGAAAATAAGTATTTAAGATAAAAAAATCCAGTGAACTATAGAAGGCAAGAAACTTGTGTAACTTCTAGTGATTTCACCTTCAAGATTATAAAACATCTAAGATCGATATATAACATAGGTCAAAGAAGAGGGAACTCCTAAAAATCATTGATCATAATCATAAAGAACTTCAAAGAAACCTTTCAAGAATGGACAAAGGGCATGATCGAAACATAACCTCTTTGGCTAAAACTAATCAGTGACACTTCAAAGAGAGATCTTAAGAACAATGTTTAAGAAATATCAAACAAGTAAGGCTAACCATAAAACACTTTTGATATCTACTGTATTGAACCATTCATAAGATAAACAAGCATAATTGGGTCTAGAGTGTTGAAAATGCAACAAGATGATGGAGCTTAGTGAAAAGAAGTCGCCTTCACTAAGTGGGCCCGCAGGCTATTTTTGGCACAAAGTCTATTTTTAGACTATGTCTATTTTTAGACATATGGATCATGGTCTATGAGTTGCAGGATGCTATTTATGGATGATTGGTCGAGTTGGTAAAAATATATGGACCTATATTTTTAGACATTGGGCGGATTTTATTTTTAGACTGTCGGGCTAAAAATAGAACAGTCAAATATTATTAACCCTTGATAATATTTAGACTATAAACATTATCTTTTCCTCTTGGAGCACTTCAGTTTGATGCTTGGATGTGGAACATGCAGCTAGCAGAAGGAAATACGCTTTTCCTAAGGGTTAGTTGAGCTATTGCATGGTTGACTTCAGTTAGAACTCATGTGGCAGAGTTTGGTGGAGTTGTGTTCGGTTTAACTTAGTTGAACTAGTTTTATTTAGTCTAACTGACAAATACACTAGTGATGAGTGGTGTGAATTAATTATTAATTAATTCAATAATTATTTACTCATAAATCAACTAAATAACACATCAGTTAACTGCAATGCATGGACAGTTCAGTGGAGACCAGTGTTAGAGGTGGGTGAAAGGGTGAGTCTACTATCAGTTGTGACTATAGCTGTGCATGAGATTTTCACACACATTGATTGAGATTGAAAATGAGGATTGCGCAGTACAATCCAGTGGGATTCAAACTTGGATCTCATCATTATTCATCTTGGATTGCGCAGTAGAGGCAGGCAGACTTGTGGAGGAGATTTGAACCTGTGACTTGTTCATCTTCCGTGCTAGTTTGTGTGTAGCATATGACATAGTGCTGAGAGATGTGAGGAGCTTTGTGCTAAGTATTGTTATATGTTCTCTATCATTATAAGATATAGATAGTTGGGGGTTTTCAGCTGTATGCTTTCCCCATTACATACTATGTTATATGTGTGCTTGATTATGTTTTAATGTGCGCATGCGACTGCTTCTATTTCCGCAAATTGATGATCAATTGTAGAAGAGGTTATGTATTATGCATGAAGCTTAAATAGTGTGTAATCAGGATAATCACGGTGAATAATTCAGCTATTATTCAAATTTATACATGGTATCGGAGCTAATTGATCATTGGAGCTATTACAGTGATTACAATTTATTTCGGTAGACAGAGTCTGTAAGCGGGCCAGGTAGCCTCTGCATCCATCCTTTCTTTGAAAGGTGATATATCCAGTAAATGCCCCTATATTCAATATCTGTGCTAGAAATACTTTGTTCTCACAGATCGGAAGCGGTTGAGTTTTGAGCTGGTGGAATTCGAATTTGCAGCAGTTTTCTTGGTGTCGAAGTCAAAATGTCTTTCAACGGACTGCGACTGGAGTATGCCCTTGCAGGCAGCTCGAATTATGTTGCATGGAAGGATAGAATGGAGGTGGTATTAGATGATAACAGGCTGAAGGAGTTCATAGATGCTGAGGTCCCAAAGCCTACTGATGCTGCTCAAGTTGAGGCTTGGCAAAAGAAGATGGAAAAATGTCGAAGGATTCTGTTGGAGGGCGTGAAGGATCACATTGTATCCAGCATGCATGGAAAAGCTTCTCCATACTTGATGTGGAAAGTGTTCACAGATTTATTCCAAATCAAGAGCGACTAGAGGAATTTGGCGCTCAAGGATAAACTCAGACACATAAAGATGGAGAAAGGCGACAATATGCCGAAGTACCTCACGAAGTTCATCCAATGCAGGGATGAGCTGGGAAGTGTGGGGGTGACTGTAGATGATGAGGAATTGGTGAGATTTTCTCTCCTTGGTCTACTGAAGAGTTGGCATGCCTATTAGGATTCTGCCAATGGTCAGGAGAAATTGCCAGGATGGGAGCGACTTTGGTCGGATCTTGTGCAAGAGGAGATAAGGCAGAGTACCAGGGACAGATCTTCATCAAAAGCATTTGATGAAGAAAATTGCGCTTTGGCTACCAAAGAAAAGAAGGGGAAGAGCAAGAAAGCTTCTCATTCCGGTGTGAAAGGCAAGAAGCAGGACATGTCCAAGGTGAAGTGCTTTCACTGTCACCAGCATGGACATTATGCCACAAATTGTCCGTAGAAGAAGAAAAATAAGCAGGCTACTGGATCTGCAGCTGGAGAGGCCTTAGCCTCACAGTTTGAGCTAGATTTTTCACTGATCGCATGCTTGGTATCAAGTGTGATGGGTTTATTTTGGTTCTTGGACAGTGGTGTGTCTTTTCACATGACTGGAGATAAAGATTTGTTTTCAGATCTGGATGAGAAAGATCTTGGAGTGCACATCGAGATGGGCGATGATGGTAGATATAGTGCGACCGGTATCGGTACCATTTCCTTTGAGAGGGAGTCTGGTAAACCCTTCGTATTGAAGGAAGTGATGCATGTTCCAGGATTGATGAAGAAAATTATCTCTATGGAAATGTTAGAAGACAAGGGGTATGATGTTGTCTTCAGCGAGGGAAAGGCTTTCCTGCGTAGTAAGACAACTAGAGAGACCCGGAAGATAGGGGTTTGAGTCAAGAACCTTTATTAGTTGCAAGTAGATGGATGTGCAGTAATGGCATGCAAGGCGGAAGGAGTGGTGAGCTGGGATGATGGCAAGCTGTGGCACCGGAGATTGGGCCACCTTCACCATGGAGCTTTGAAGATACTGCAGCAGATTTCTACTGGGCTTCCTAAGGGCACTCTTGCGCAGTCAGATCAGTGCAAGGGGTGTACCTTGGGAAAATTTGTGAAGCCACCTTTCACGAGAAGGATAGTCGCGCCACGACGATCCTTGAGAGAATTCACACAGACGTGTGTGGACCTTTCTCAGTAGCTTCGACAGCAAAGCACAAGTACTATGTGATCTTTGTTGATGATTTTTCTCGAAAGTGCTGGATCTTCTTCATGCAGAAGAAGAGCGAGACATACTCAAAGTTCTGTGAGTTCAAGGCACTGGTTGAGAAGGAATCGGGGAAGCATGTGAAGGCTCTTAGGAGCGACAATGGTGGTGAATTCATCTCTGTTGAATTCAAGGACTTTTGCAGTGCAGAAGGGATTCAGAGAGAGCTCATCGCACCCCATAACCCACAGCAGAACGGGGTTGCTGAGCGGAAGAATAGAACGATCGTGGGTGCTGCACGGGCGATGTTGCATGATCAGGGCCTACCCATTCACTTGTGGGCGGAGGCATGCAATATTGCAGTATATGTGCAGAACCGTTGTCCTCACAGGATACTTGGCATGAGTACACCCGAGGAGGCGTTTTCTGGTAAGAGGCCTGATATTTCCCATTTGAGGATTTTTGGTTCACCTGTTTACATTCATGTGACGAAGGATGCAGAAAAAGGGCGGAACGAGCACGAAGGGTTGCAGGATCGCAGGGTACACTAATACGCCCCACAACTATCGTGTCTATTTCGAGACGTTGCAAGGCGTGCGACGGGATATCAAATTTCAGAGGAGAAAGCACGAAGTTTTTCGCTTGAGAGGAGCCACTTGCATGTAGATGAGAATTTGTGGTTCCTAAGGATGAGTCTCGAGATGTGGATCGGGCACAAGAGGAGGTTCATGGAGTGGAAGAGACCACTCATGCGGCGCCAATCATCGAGGCACAAGCGCACTATAGAAGCTAAGCAATGGCTCAAGATGCGAGAGAAGGTTGTAGGACCACCTACGACACAACGCAGACAGAGGCAGTCCCCCGGACCCCGGTACAACACGGATACATGGCTCTTGTGACGGAGTGTCGCTGTGAGAGCCATCCTCTTTCGAGGAAGCTGTGGAGGACCCCGCATGGGTAGATGCCATGGTGGAAGAGTATGATTCGATTGTCAGAAACAGTGCATGGGAGATTGTCCCAAGACTGGAGGGGAAATCAGTGGTGGGTTCGACATGGATCTACAAAGTGAAGCAGGCGGCTGATGGGAGTGTGGAGAAGTGCAAGGCAAGATTTTTTGCCCAAGGCTTCTCACAGATAGAGGGGGTCGATTATGAGGAGACCTTTGCACCTGTCGCAAGGTATTCTTCCATACGGACGATCCTAGCTCTCTCAGTGCAGATGGGATGGCATATTCATAAGATGGATGTGAAGACTGCATTCCTCAACAGAGTCATTGAGGAGGAGGTGTACATAGAGCAGCCTGAAGGTTTCAAGATCTTCAGCAGTGAGTCGCATGTGTGCAGACTAAAGAGAGCACTGTATGGGTTGAAACAAGCACCTCGTGCTTGGTACACATGGATAGACAATTATTTCACCGGACTTGGATTCTCCAAGAGTGAGGCGGTCTAACCTATACGGATTGTGGTGGAGGGTAAGTTTACGATCATTGTCTTGTATGTAGATGATACATTTGTGGGTGATGAGCTATCTTTACTTTCATGCAAGGAGGATCTTGCAAGAGTTTGAGATGAAGGACTTGGGCCTCCTTCATTGGCTAGGGATTAAATTTGGTAGCTTGATGATGGTGTTTGTTTCTCGGGAGTAAGTAGCAGGGAGATCTTTGAGAAGTTCAGCATGCTGGCTGCAAGCTCTGTTGATACTCCTCTTCCTGGAGGTTGGAGGAAGGAGGATGCTACTTCAGCGGAGGTAGTGGATGCCATTGTTTATCGACAGTTGGTGGGGTCGCTTATGTATCTGGTCAACACATGACCTGATATATGCTATGCTGTTAACCAGCTTTCGCAAGCTATGGTTAAGCCTACCAAGCTCTTCTGGAAGGCAGGCAAGCATGTATTGTGTTATCTTAGAGGCACATCGGGATATAGCTTGTGGTACAGATAGGAGGATGAGGTGAAGCTATGTGGCTTCACGGATGCAGATTGGGAAGGGAGCCCAACGGAAAGAAAGAGCACATCTGGAGGGATCTTCAGTATCGGGTCGACAGCAATTTCTTGGTACAGCAGGAAGCAGAGATCCCTAGCACTCAGTTCAGCAGAGGCTGAGTATATGGCAGCAAGCTTGCCTGCATGCGTGGCCATATGGATGAGGAAGATCACGGTCGGGTTGTTCGGGTCACATTGGAGCCTACTGTGATTTATTGTGATAACCAGAGTTGCATTAAACTCTCGGATAATCCAGTATTTCATGATATATCCAAACACATCAACATCAGGTACCATCATATCAGAGATTTTGTGCAGCGGAGAATCATGTTACTTTCATACATTCCCATGGAGGATCAGGATGCTGATATCTTGACGAAGGCGCTCACCAGGAGAAAATTCAAATACCACAGAGGCAGGATAGGGGTTGCAGATAATCCATATCTTGTTGAGAGGGAGTGTTGAAAATGCAACAAGATGATGGAGCTTAGTGAAATGAAGTCACCTTCACTAAGTGGGCCCGCAGGCTATTTTTAGCGCAAAGTCTATTTTTAGACTATGTCTATTTTTAGACATATGGATCATGGTCTATGAGTTGCAGGATGCTATTTATGGATGATTGGTCGAGTTGGTAAAAATAGATGGACCTCTATTTTTTAGACATTGGGTGGTTTCTATTTTTAGACTGCCGGGCTAAAAATAGAACAGTCAAATATTATTAACCCTTAATAATATTTAGACTATAAACATTATCTTATCCTCTTGGAGCACTTCAGTTTGATTCTTGGATGTGGCACATGTAGCTGACAGAAGGAAATACGCTTTTCCTAAGGGTTAGTTGAGCTATTGCATGGTTGACTTCAGTTAGAACTCATGTGGCAGAGTTTGGTGGAGTTGATGAGACAGTTGGTGGAGTTGTGTTCGGTTTAACTTAGTTGAATTAGTTGTATTTAGTCTAACTAACAAATACACTAGTGATGAGTGGTGTGAATTAATTATTAATTAATTCACTAATTATTAACTCATAAATCAACTAAAGAACACATCATTTAACTGCAATGCATGGACAGTTCAGTGGAGACCAGTGTTATAGGTGGGTGAAAGGGTGAGTCTACTATCAGTTGTGACTATAGTTGTGCATGAGATTTGCACACACATTGATTGAGATTGCCAATGAGGATTTCATAGTACAAGCCAGTGGGATTCGAACTTGGATCTCATCATTATTCATCTTGGATTGCGCAGTAGAGGCAGGCAGACTTGTGGAGGAGATTTGAACCTGTGACTTGTTCATCTTCCGTGCTAGTTTGTGTGTAGCATATGAGATAGTGCTGAGAGCTGTGAGGAGCTTTGTGCTATCTATTGTTACATGTTCTATATCATTATAATATACATATAGTTGGGGGTTTTCAGCTGTATGCTTTCCCCATTACGTACGGTGTTATATGTGTGCTTGATTATGTTTTAATGTGCGCATGTGACTGCTTCTATTTCCGCAAATTGATGATCAATTGTAGAAGAGGTTATGTATTATGCATGAAGCTTAAATAGTGTGTAATCGGGATAATCTTGGTGAATAATTCAGCTATTATTCAAATTTCTACAAAGAGAGCAACTAATAATTCTCTAAACTGACCTAGAAGAAGAAAACATAGAAGCAATGAAGGATAAACAAAACTAAGGTGCCTCTAAACAACATTTCTTAGTCTAAAACCTTTGTACTACTGCAATAGAAGGATGAACAAAATGATAATACAAGAAAACATTAGCTAAATAGGAACACATCACCATTTGACAATGCTCAGGGATCCTGCAAGCAAGCCTTCTCCAATGTCAAACAATCCAAGCCATTCACAAAATCAGAGCCAATTTGTCTTCAATCTCCAAAACTATGTATTACTCACAAGAGTCATATCAACAACCAACCTTACAATGAATCCTCAATGCATTATTTAACAAGCAAGGAGGTAAAAAACCCTAATTAGGTCTCTATCAGTCCATTAGTTAATCATATATGTCACTTTTGTCCTTTGAGACCTTGCAAGGCCCAAGGCACAAAATATCTGATGAAAAATATCTTCTTGAGCATTTTTGGCAAAAAAATTGACACTGGGCTTCCCCAAGCCTCCAAAATATTTCCAAGCATACTTTTTTGACTTTTTGACTATCAGGGTGCAACACTGAGTTTTAAGGATACATTTCTAGGCCAAGGGCGCAACACATGACCAAGAAAACTGGGTCATCTTGCAGCCAAGCTTTGAAGGCCTTCCCGATGTCAGAATGGGCTCCATGATGGCTCATTGGAAAGCCTGTTGAGTCTAATTTTCAGAAATTCCCTTGGTTTTCTGATTGGACCACTATATCTTGTTGAAAAAGGAAAACTCTGAAGGTTGGTAAAGGCACAACACATGTCCTGAAAACGAGGCAGAAAGGTGAACATTAGGGTGTTTTTGACCCTTTTGGAGGACCAAATCAACTCCAAATGACCTGAAATTTGGTGAGCATGTTGTACGTGAGATAAGGATTCCAAAAATGTAAAATTTGCCTCCTAAGGATGCCTTGAGAAAAATCAAAACACCAAGGGTGTTGCGTTTTTGGCCCTCCAAATCAGCAAAAATCCAAAATTTCCAAAAAGTTCCCAAAATTTGCTATTATCTTCCTTTTTATGTCTGGGATGCTTGCATGGAAGCATCAGCAAGAAGGCTAAGCTTTTCTTGACCTTTTTCCTCCTTGAGGGCTTGAACTTTGGCAAGGGCTCTTTTGAGATTAGCCCTTGCAATTTGATTTCTAAGTGGATAGTGCTTGGTCATCTTCTTTTGGAGGTCAAGGTCCCTATTGGCCTTCTCCAATTTGGCCTCCAAGTGTGTGTTTTCTCTTTCTAGACAAGGCTTCTGATCATATTCTATCTCCATGGCAAGTAATTCACTTAGAAGAAGCTTCTTTTCCAAGGAAGACCCTTGCTCTCTTTGTCTTTCCAAGGCCTTCTTTAAACCCATGGTTCTTGGTCTTCTTCTGGACTATCCTTCATCTTCACTTTCCTCATAGGTTCTCATGAATTCCTCTAGCTTTACTTGTGTTCTTTGAGCTTCTTTCTAGGCTCTGATTGCTCTAGCCTCATAAATGGAATTTTTTTCCCCTATCTGTATGTTATCCATCTCAAGGACACTATTCACACTCTTGGCCCTATCTAGATTTGCTTTGAGGTCTTCAATTTGGGAATTTTTGTTCTAGAGGAGCAAGTTTGAGATCCTTGCTTCATTTTTCTCGTCACTGTCAATATGAATGAGTTCAAACTCTTTCTCAACCTCATGCTAATCTTCTTCTTCTTCTTTGATATTTTGTTTGCCTTTTTCAAGCTTCTTTGCTAAGGTGGATGGCATGGCCCCTTGCCTTTTAGAGGCATCAAACACATTCCTCTTTCCTCTTTGGTATTTGAGAGGGAAAATATCAATTTTTTCCATCTGAATGCCCTCACCATGGCTGACCTCATGACTTATTTTCTCTTCCTTATTCACCTCTGCACTACTGTGTTCTTCACTGTGTTCTTGACTACCTTAAATACTGCTAGGAGTCTCGCTATCTTTTGCACTGCTCTCTGCACTATCATAATTACCACTGACAGGCTCATTATTTTCACTGCCTTCTTGGGCATCATGACTACTATCATGACTGTCACTACCTCCCTCATTACTGTTCCTAGCATTATTGTTGTGATTTTCACTGCTGTTATCAGCCTCTTCACTAACTTTTTGGTCTTTAGTGTCACTGTTGTCATCAACATCATTATTTCTATCAGTTATCATGCTCTTTGTTTCATCACTTTCCTCTTTGTTTCCAACATCATCACATCCATTATCATCACTTTTTTTTTCACTGTTTGAGGTGTCATCATTAGTTTCTTGATCGATGTTTTCCTCTTCGCTGATTTCTGCATTTTCATTTTTCTCATTGATTTGTGGGTTGTTTCCAACATCATCATCATTTTCTTGGCTGCTTTATTCAGAATTTTTGTTTTCATCTTCAATTTCATCTACCTCCATGTCTTCTGCTTCATTTTTGACCTTTGCCTCTTCATTTTCCTCTTTACTGTCCTCTTATTCATCATTTTCCTCTTTACTATCCTCTTATTCATCATTTTCCTCTTTACTGTCCTCTTCTTCATCATTTTCCTCTTTACTGTCTCTTCTTAATCATCTGCCTCTTTATCACTACCTTCTCCTTCATGGTCACTTTCTTGTTCATTGTAAATTTTTTCACTGCCAGAAGCATTAGGAGAAGGTGAGGAAAGAAGGTTGTCTTGAGGTGAAGGTACATGGGTGGATGCTGAAACGAGCATGATGATGGAGGAGTTAGGATAGGAGGATGAGATGAGGAGGGCACATTCTGCTAAGGATGGGGTTCTGGGTTTTTGAAGACCTCATGGGAAATGAAAACCTCCCATTGAATACCCCTTTGCTCTAATTTATGCATTATAACCATCTTGATGAGAGAGTGGTGAAAAAGGCTATGAATTTGTTGTGAAGTATGTCTCTTTTGCACAATATAAGACATCTTATCAATACTCCTATAGAGATAATAGGGAAAATGTAGCATCTTTACCCTAGTGAAGTGCATAAGCAGTATTATGTGGTATGAATAAAGCCTTGAAAACCTCCCTTCGCATGTAAAATATTTCATGATGAATCTCATCAAGGGCGCATATCTCTCCAGAAAATGTGAAAAGGGAAAAATGGATTTGCAGTCATCTTTGTATCTAGGTTTTAGGAAAGGTTCATAGTGGCTTAGGTCCAAATTATCTTTCTTGAACCACTTTTCTCCCACACTAGGTATCCCAGTGGCCATAGAAATGGTATTTGAAGATAGCTCAAAGTTTACCCCAGCTAAATTTACTTGATTGTCATGGAGGTTAAGGATAAAAGTCTGGACAGCTCAGGATGACTCTGTACCTTTTGTACTCTTTCACAAAAGTAAAAACAACCCACATTCTGGAAATATGAAATTATCATAGGAGAGGCCTTCAAATCCACAGTGTTCAGTGGATCAAACCTATTTATTCTTCCACCTTTGTGTTGATGTCTTCTAGGCCCTTGGCCTCCCTCACCACTGTCAATATTACCTTCCCTTGACATTTTGGCTTTACTATTTCCTTGAAAAAAAAAAACCCTAACTCCGCTTTGTGAAATTGATGGGAAAAAGTGCAAGGGGGAGATGGTGACAAAGGTGGCTTTTATACAAATGATGGATGAGTGAATGAGGGTGATGGAAAAATGAGAAGAATGAGAGGTTTGGAAAAATTGATGATCACCCTACTGATCTGTAAAACACTATGCTTTGGACACCTTGCACTGATATCAAATGGATGTAAATGAAGGCAAATGAGTTTTCCAATCTATTTTGTGATGTACAAGCCAGAGATTTCAAGATTGGATGGATGACTAATCCCAAATCATTGCAACCTATTAATATACCCCTTCCTTAACTGTTCGTTTCTTGTTTGCAGCTAAGGGAGGTTTAATGACATTTGTCTCATCTTTCTAGGGTTTATTCCTCTAACCAAATGTCAAGAACCTTGAAGAGAAGGTTGCTTTTGTACTTACCCCTTAGAGGTGTTCAGAAAACCCTTGGAGATGAATTTGAGGAAGCCTTGAGTAGATCGAGGGTTTGAACTGGTTCAGGGGCCCTCCTGGCCAAACGTGCAGCACCTGAATGTGCTTTCGGGTGGTTGAACGCGTCATCGGGTCGGGCGAGGGTGTAGCACCAAACACGCAGCACCAGGCTAGTCGGGTGAGCAGAATGTGTAGCGTTGAAGGCGCAGCGGCACAGGCATGTCGGGTCTTTGGTGAACGTGCAACACAACCAAGCCTTTCGGGTCTCTTTGTGAACGTGTAGTAGATAAACCCTTGCTTTCGAGCTTGTCGGGTGAGCTTCCATGCTGGGTGAAATGTGTAGCAAGTGAACACAAATAGGCAATCAGTGGGCAGAAGGTGTAGCGTTGAACGGGAAATCGGTGGGCAAGGCTGCATGCGGAATTTGAACAAGGTTGTCAGGAAAGGTTGCATGGGTAAACTTGTAGTGCGCACTTACAGGCACGTAGTGCAGAGTAATTCTGCACAGGAAAAATCTTCAGGAGCGTAGCACATGACTCCGAGCGTGCAACATAGGGTAGGTTGCCCGAATTTTCTAGAAACTCACAATTTCCCTCCTTTACTGTTTTGATCCTCTTTGTAAAAGAAAAATGAATTGTTGAAGGATGAAGAGGGCCTTAATAGGTTTAGAAGCTTAATTTCAAATGTAAAACCCACTTTTCTAATGTTTTCAAGCCTTTTAAATTTTAACTGATATTTCTTTGACCCTTTTTCTACAGGTGAACGGATGATGAAGTTGGTATTTTGCTGCTTCATTTGTTTATTTCAAATCAACCATTGGCCTCTTCTTACTGATCATTAGGCATGATAAAATCACCCTTTGACAAGCATTATGAAATTCAAAATCATGTTTATTATCTTCTTTGACCACTTCTATTTTGTAGGTGTCTGAATTTATAACTTGAAACTTGTCCATTGATACTGTTTACCTCCTTATTTTGCAGATTTTTTTTGAGTGAAAAGGCTTAATTTCTTTGGGTGGTCTATGTCCTTGAACATTTTTACTTTAGCAGGTGTTATGAAACCCTGAAGTGACTTTCTCCCTCCGATATTTGAAAATGTTGAATTCACTTTGACAATCTTAGACCTTTACATAGTGACAGTACCTTCAAAAAAAATTTATATTTAACCTAGAGCTTATACTATGTTTTTCTATCTTTTAAACATTGAGTGTAAATGACTAAAATGAGAGCGTGACCCTCCTTTGTGTGTTTTGTTGCATTGGATCCCTATTTGGCATATTGTTTATCCAATCAAGCTTAGAAACCTTGATTTATCCTCTTGACTTAGTGCATCCTAATTTTCTTTAGAAACTCATCAATTACTCTATCAATTTCCTTTATTTATTTACCTCATGACATAATTCCTACAGAAATTTCAAGCATATTTACTTTTTGCAAAACTTGAAATTGACAAAGTAGCCTTCTTTGGAGATCTTCTTCTCTTTCTTGGGAAATCATGTGTTTCTCTTCTTTTTCATTTGAACCAGGTCTCAGCATAATAATAATAGAGCTTAAAATACCAATGAAGACCATATAACCTAGGAAACCCTACTGATCTAGTGGGAGGGTTTTAACTTGGTCTTTTGACTAAAATTGGGCTTGGGATCTTAATAGTGTAAAAACAGGGTTTTTTGACCAAATGGTGTATTTGAATATATAGAAATTGATGTACCTAATTGATCTAAAGAGCTTATAAAGGTAGTCTTGAGACCATCAAGGTTTGAGGAACCTGATGAAAATGGGAAAGAATAGGCTGATTGTTAACTGTATATGAAAGTGAAAAAGTGGGGTAAAGGAAAAAAAAAGTGTTGGGGTGATAGGTGGGAAAAAACAAACTAAATGAGTGGCATATGCCCATGAGGGGCCTTTTAGGAATGGAAGGTTAATCATGGACTGGTAAATAATAGAATAATGAAAAATTTGTGACAAGGATAATGAAGGCAGTGAGATTTCTAAAACTCACAATATTCATAAATCTTGTTTTTAGAAATCTAGGACTGATATTTTGTCACCTTCAAATAGTAAAAATTACTGATGACTAACATAATGATGAAGATCTAAGGATGTAAAGAATCAAATTCTCAATCTTTAATTAACCAAGATAGATTAGTTTGGACAACTCTGTGAATGCTCTGAACAATCAAACCAAGTTCTCTGCAATCCAAATGTGAGAGACCATTTTTCTATAACTAGAGACAAATAGTACAAGCGTTATTATCATCAAAAGAATTTAAAATGGATTCCAACAAATCAATTACATGAGACTAGTTAGGACATGGTTAATGGATAAGAATTTGATTCGTGCGATAATGCATGCATTCATTATCACTCAAGAGGATTTCATGTGTGATGAAGGGAAAGTTTTGCAATATAAAATTCATGAGAAGAGCCGAGAGTTGACTATTAAGGAATGATGTCAATGAGCATGATTCCTTAAACCAAAGATAGTCCTTGGAATGATAAACTATAGAATTCCATGATCATGTGAGAAACACACATTCCAAACATGAGCTTGATGCAAGAAATTTTCATGAAGATGAATGAACCAAAACATATTCTTGAATCCGGTCAGAAGTAAAATACTAAAAATTTGAAAGGTCATACCAGAAATACCAAACATTTTTCAAAAAAATAATTAATCAAGTGAAACCATGAAAAGAGAAGGATCGTGTGGGAGAAACCAAATTTTACTTAGTCTGGGGGTCATAACAAAGTTGCGAGATCCTAACATAACCATCAACCAAATTTGAAGTGCCTTGACTCCCTGGTAGATCCCAGAACTTTCCAGAATTGTAAAATCACATTTTGGATATTGTTCCAAATCATGCATGGTTTGAGGATAACTGCTACCACTATTTTCAATAAGGCCACTTCTCACCAGATGGAAGCCATATCTATCATTGATTTTACTTAATTTTCCAACTTCAACAACCATATTACTTAATTCAAAATATTCTTCTGATCAAAAATTAAAGGATGAATGAATGGGGGAAATTTCATAAGAAAGATGATTTGAAGAGTTGTCTCCATGCAAGATAAGAGATGATGAGGGATGGGAAGAGCACTCAATGATTTCATTTGTTTCATTTTCATCATGGAGGATATCATCACATTGTGTCAATTGAGAGGTTAACTCATTAGGTGATGAACTTGAAGTACATGGAGTATCTCTATCGCAAGTAGATGCATCGCAGATGGTAGAGAAAAATGGATAGTGAAATGAAGAGGAAGTTTTTATACAAATATTTTCTTTGGCTAGATCATATTCCATATCTAATTTTGTCATATCAACATGTTCTAGAGGATGCAAAAAATCATATAATGTACCTGGGAATTCGTGATCGCATACATAAATAGATTCATCATCATCAGAAAGATTATTTTGCAAGGCTAAGGATTGGTCGAAAGAATTGATTACATTGGATTCACTACCAATATTATCAGATTGAAAATCATCCAAGAATGGAAGTGCGTCATCTTCACATGGAGGATTTTGGAAAATAGAATAAATATTAAAACCATCTTCTCCTTCCTTCTCACCTACCTGTGTAATATTCTTGAAGTCCAACAAGAAATTGCAGCATGCACATTAGTGTCAGACAAAAAGGTCCTAGCAATACATTAGTGTGAAGGCCAATTTAATTAATTAAATTGGTGCAGTTTCTAATTTAAATTTCCCTTAATTAAATTGGAAAATAAATTGTAATCTTATCTCATGATCACTTGTAATAGTTAACTGAGGTGTGATAAACTTAGTTAGCTCATGTATTTCGAGTTGAGGATGGTTGGTGAGGCATGCAGAGTTATTCTATTAGTTATGGAGTTTGAATTGTAGTTGGTGCATTAGTTTAATGTGTTATCACCAAATTGAACTTGATTGGCTACTCATCAAACAACTCAGTGTAACTGTTTCAAACCACTTCTAACTGAAGATTAGCCTCTTCAGTTTGAGAGGGCTCTCTCAAGGGGGTTTTATGATTTTGAATCTTGATAGTACTAGATGGCTAACTCTATAGAATTGTAACTTGTTTTGTATGATTTCAGGTTGAAAAATTTAGGCATGCTACCATTGGGCTTATGGAGTCAACAATTATTAGTTTCAGTGACAGTGGTTTTTCACATGGAAGCTGAGGCATATAGATGTTTTTAATAGAGGAAACTCACACACACAACATAGGAAAAGACAGTCATTTTACCACTAAAGGAAGTCAAAGCATAATATTATGAATTCTGAGTAATTAGGGATAAAATATATTGCAAGTGATAAAACATAAAGATATAGATCAATAAAATATCAAAAACATCTTGAGAATCTCAGGTCTGAAAAGAAGAATGTCACTTTGTATTACTGATATTTGTAAAAACATACAAGCAGCAATTTGGTGCAAATTTTCTCCAACCCCTTACTACTTCGATGTTTTTTCTAGAAATAGACATTATTTACAATAAGGATGATATGCCTGGTGTCTAGATCTTTGAGTTCTCCTATGACACCTTGCATAACTGAAATCAATAACTTACAACAGAAAACTTACAACTATCTTTTAAAGAAACCAACTCCTAATAGGACTCTATCTCCTATTTATTACATTCCTCTATCTTATCTATGAAATAGTTAGATGATGGCTACAAATTGAATGTCACATGCTCTAAGGACACATGACCAAGTTCACCACCACTTTATAACTTTAAAGCACTCCTAGATTTTTGGAGCATAACCCTGCTTTTTAGGAATGGATAGCCTTCATCTTCAATGTTGTTTTGACTGACGATCTGTCTTCATAGCACTCCCTTTGAGTCATAAATATCTAATAATAATCTCTACTGGCATGTTGGAGATCTCTAGCTGGCAAAAACTGATTTTAAGATGCTAAAAAACCTTTAACAATTTCTCGCTACGAAAATAGGACAGTTTCGTAGCGAGTTTTGGTGGCATGGGAAAAGTGGCTTTTCCATCCATCTTCTTCAATTCTTTGTTGTTATATCATGTTAATCATGTCAATACACCTTACCACCATGGATCCCCCTCCTTAAAATGTGCAAAAACTGACTTTAAATGCAGAAAGGAACCTACAGGTTTTTTCGTAGCATATTTATGGCTTCAAGCCTGAGGTATGCTACAAAACTGTGTAAAAATCAGAAATTTCCCCTTTCAAAATTGTCTTCAAAAACTGACCTCTAGCTACAAGATTTTGATTCTCTGGATGTTATGAACCTCTGAAGGCATATTCCATCTCAAATTATTACTCCTGTGGTTTTTCTTCCTCATTTACAATCAATTTACTTATAGGCTTTTCTACCACAGCCATTTTCAATACTTTATTTTCCAACTCTTCATGAATCAGATCCAATTGCTCTTGAAGATCTTCCACTTGGTCCTTCACTGCCCTATTCTTGGATTGCAAGTGCAGGTTTACCTTTTTGATGTTCTTGACCTCTCCTCTTAGTGGCTGAGTCCACTTTATCAGCTTTTCTGTATTGTCCAAGGTCTTTGAGACACTTGTGACTTGATCTTCCCAGATTTTCCTCATTTGTTCAAACTGAACCATTTCAGCTCTATGCTTCTTTTCTTCTTGCTTCAAGACTAATATCTCCTTACTTGCCTCTTTCAACTATTCCTTAAGGGTTTCGATTTCTTAATTTTCAATAACTTTCTCTTTACCCTTCCTTTGTTTGATAACCATCTCTTCTTTTGCAGGTGAAGAGAGATCTATGATAATTGGTGGCTGGGCAGTTTCAATGATCTTTTCAGTTTCTTTGATACTTTCCATAACCTTCCTTGTATGTCTGGTTATTGGCTTTTTAGGTTGAAACATGAAACTAGCATCATCACCTGCAAACTCTAATTTTTTAGCTATCTTTCCTTTCTTTAGCTTTCTTCCTCCATATTCAACATCTTCAACTTGGACAATGGGAGTTTCTTCAATGTCAATTGCATGCAAGATGTCTTCTAAGTTTCCTTTAGCCACTTTTTGGCTTCTAGTAACTCTCTTGTTGCTTTGTTTGCTAACTGTTGTCTTCTGTTTTGTAGGTGTTGTTTTAGGTGTGTTAATATTCTATAAATGCTCTCTCTCAATGCTCACTGGTTCTAGTGGGGATGATTTATTCCCTTCTTCAACTTCCTTTGCCATTGTTGGTGATGAAATATTTCTAGGTTTGGAAACTCTTTTAGGAGTGACAAAATCAACTTCAAAACCACTCATGAATAGAAAGGAGGTCCAATATCTATCTAGTCCCTTCACTCCTCTAACACCAACAACTTAATCAAACCATGGTGAAAGAGAGAAGTTTCATTTCCTTCTATTTTAACTTGAACCTTATCTGACATTTTAGCTAGACTTCTATATAAATAAAAGGGCAAGTCAAGTGACCTCTTACCCACAAAATGTAGAAGAAGCCTAAGGTGGTAGGAGTAGACCATATGAAACCTTCCTTCATAGGTAAAATACTTCTGAATGATCATCAACGGCTTTGAATAGTTGTCCTTCACGAAACTCCTAGGCATGGCATTGGTAAGATAAATTTAACTATTCTCTGGCTTGATGAACTCTTTGCAATGCTGCATGGTGAACTTGATGCCTTTAAACCAATGTTCCCCTCCTCTAGGGATTCATGTTACTGTTGAAATGTTGTCTGGTGTCACTGTAAGGTTCAACATTCCAACTTTTGAAGCTGTTCTAGTGAAACTGTTAGAAAAATCATTGGAAACCTGTAGATGACAACCCTGCAATCTTAGACAGAATTGCAAGCAACATATTCTTCTGAAAATCTCCATGGCCATTGGGCCTTCGTTGAGAAAATTCATGTCCATGGGCTCATACCTATGGCAATGACCACCTTTGTTTGTTTTCTTCCTTGCATCCATGGGTGGCTTTATATCTTCTCAGCCTTGCTTGCTTGATGACACCTACAACCTTCAAATCTACCAGCACCCTGCTTGGCTAGATGAAGTAGCTCTCCAGAAATCAAATAACATGCAAAGATAAAGTGGGGTATGACAAAGAGATTAATTGGGTAACATTTTATGGTTTAAATGAAAACGCATGCCTTAATCATGACACATGCATGCTAAAAAGGGTAATGATAACCTTAGAGATGGATTTGTACGTTTGAATTAACCGTAACAGACTCGAATGACCTCCACCCTAATGCCTCCAATCATGAACTGACACTTCACATTAGGTTTGACAAGACAGACAAGATTTTTTTTTTTTGTAGCATGATTAGTTTAACTTTTGATAGTTTTGCTAAGAAACTATTAAGCAGTTTCATAGTGAAAACTATTATTTCACTATATAAAAAGCTATGAAAAGATGTAAAATTGGCTTAAGTGTCCTTTTTAAATTTAGATTCTTTGGAAATGAAAACTGACACCTTATGATGACTGATGGAATAAGACATGACCTAAATTGAGGTGGGTGAGATTAAATGGAGGTGGCCTTGAACCTTAGGATAGGTTAAATATGTAAAAAAAAATATATATATTCCTATAGCAACTTGAAAGACTTAAGGAAACCTTTGATAAATGAACTGTATGACCATGTCAAGTAATGTTTCACATTTTTCTGAGTGATAAAATAATTTCTGATTAATCAGTTAACTCAGTTAAGTGATTTAAAGTCAATTGAACTAGTTATAACTTTTTGTTGCACTAGTGAGAGATCAAGTGAATTAAATATTATTTATTTAAAAATCAGTGATCTACCATGCAACGGATGATTTATTATTAATAGCTGCATGCATGTCAGTTCTAGTGGAGACCCAGTTGAGACAAAGGTTAAAGGGAGGTTAATTATCATTTGTATCACTAGTAGGTTTCCCACATGCAACCAGACATCCATTGGATTGCCCATGCTGCTTGCGAAGTTTTGGAAGGAAAAAATTCCTAAATAATAGGGATTGCATTCATTAGGAATTGCACAAGAAAGGCAGGTTTTTTAGAGGTTGAGAATTGGCTATGTGTACAGTTGTGAGAGTGAATGAGACTCTTGTGAGAAGAGTGCATTGTAATTGTTTCATGATTCCATGCTGAATATAAAATAGAAGATAGAGGGTTTTGAGTATTAATATTTCCCTAGGAAAATATATGTGTTGTATTTTTATTTATTTCTTTCTGTACTTGTTGTGATTAGTGATCATGTTTATTTTCCGCAATTGATTTGTAGAAGGATTCAATATCTTGCTTTAGTACATTACATGATTAGATTGAATCCCTTGGTATACACATGTTTGTATAATTTCTACATGGTATCAGAGCACAAGAAATCACTATATTTAAGGAGAAGTTGAGTTTGTGACTGAATAAAATTCGAATTTGAAAAAGTATTCTAGGTGCGACAGGTTGTAATATCCCAAAACCGGGATTTTCTACAACAATAAGAATACCTTAAGGTATTCCAAAGTTATAGAGCAGCAAGTAATCAACTCATATAGTGTATTTGAATACATAGCCATCATAGAAAAATCATAGCAACAAACTATGCCTTTATACAAGTCACCAAGTGGGGAAAAGCAACAATTTTGGCCTCAAAAACGTTATTTTCTGAAGATTGAGTTATAACAGTGAAAAATAACAGTTATGTCCCTTAGAATAGGAAATATAGGACATGCATGAAAAATATTTTCAAAAACTAATGCCTTTAGCCTAGTTAAACAGACCTCCCATGCTCAAAACAGCTTAAATTGATAAAACCCCAAGACTACAACACACAGATATTGCTGCATAAGAGACTGTGTAGCCTAATGGAGGTAAAACTTAGAAAATAGGAAGATAAATCAGATATTCTTATTATACTACTCAATGAGGCATAAAAACATAGATCTAATCTCTTTCATACAGATCCAAGAAGACCCGGCAAGGGTTTCTTGACAGAAATGATATACTTGAAAGAGCTGTTGCAGATCTGTGGCTGAATCACGCTATGTAGCTGAGGCTCTGCAAAAAAATGGATTAAAATGCAAATAAATTTCTGTATATGCTTCCTCTAGCTTTCCCAAAGAAAGGTTGATCCTCCTCTTGGGAAACTAGCTCCTCAAAATGGGGTTTTAACCCCTCCCACTGCACACCTTAAGGAATAACACAGTTTTATGAAGGGTCTACGTTTTTTCTTAAGGTAAGTGCTTGGCCCAACACTAGGTAGTGGAATATTTAGCTAAAAAATCTCCTCTTAGCTTTATTAGACAAGATCACCAAGAAAGAGTAGGGAATTCCCACCGGGGAAAACCCTTGCACTAAGTAGTGCAGCAAAATTAGCTAAATAGCCAAAGTATGCAGGAAGTATAAAAGGACAACACAAAATATAATCTCCAATATCCCCATATGGTTTCCATCTCCTCCATTATATAGTTGATAAGCTTCCTCAGTAAGGGTCCTGTTAGCAACCTATAATATAGGGGTCATAATTCTGACTTGACTATTGGTAATTTTGTAAATTTGTACATAATTTTGCTTCTGCAAGTTGTATTCACATATTTTGTAAAAAAATTTAAAAAATAAAAAAATAAAAAAGAGGGTAAAAAGTCCTAAAAGAATAATCAAAGGACTTAGAAAAAATAAGATACCCCAAAAGAAAAAATGAATAAAACATGAAAGTGAGAAAACATAAATGCCACTACTTTTTACTTTTTCACTATGGAAGAGTGTCAGTAAATGCCTTTAGTCCATGATGAGTTAAATAATCCAATATTAACTTATAATTTTTCAATTTCCATTGTTTTAGATAGAGAATAAAGAATTTTCATACAGTTTAATTATGACAATTCAGTAGTTAGGTAGAAAAATAAGTGAATCCAACAGTTTAATCTGGATTCATGGATGAAATAAGTGTAGAATTAGATAGTTTTACTTGCTTTCAAAAAAAAAAATGCTGTGAAGGTTGCTAGCTTAAATGCACCTTGTTACAAAAGAAGAAAAAATGTTAGCATGGTAAGATGGGTAGGTAGAAGAAGGTGAAAAGTCTCAATGTAAATATCATTCATCATGGGCTTCAAAATAACTAACTTCCCCTTCCCATAGTCATGAAACATTCTAGACTATCAGTCAGAAAGGCTCAAGGAATTTCCTTGACTTTTGTTGGGATCGGACCCAAGGCTCTATGACTGGTCAGTTGAAAGTGTGAAATTTCTATATTAATCACTTAATCACATCATTTACCATTCATGCACTCATTTCCCCTGAAAAATCCTAAGTAAGACTTCATTTTTACTTAAAGATACTCTAATCCACATTTGATTAACCTCCCATGTCATTTCAAAGCATAAAGCCCTCAAAATCACATTTTATCCTAAGTATAAGTGATGAAGTTATTATAATGCAAATTTGCTTTTTAATCTTCACTTTCTTAGTTATATTAATGTGTTTTTTGAATATACATTGTCCCCTTGTCATATTAAATCTAACTTATGTATTAATTCCCTACAATTAACCTTTTCCTATTATATAGCTCCTTTTATAAATGAATCCCAAAGACCCACTTATTATAACTTAAACCAAACTATTTTATTCCCACATGCTTAAATAAAACCCCCCTTATAACCCCTTTGGCTAAAATTTTATCCGTATATTTAATCCCGCCCCTATGGTAATGTTGGCGAGTGATCAGGTCTCGCGGGCAAGACCCAGGTTCAGGGATTGTGGCCAACAAAGGAATCCGCTGTAGTCTAGGATCACGCCAGCATTATCACCCTACTCTGGAGAGTAGAGAGTCTCACCCGAGGCATGATGTGACCACATGCGGGAGGGGAATGGGCCAGTGGCAAGGAACAGATCCGCAACTCATTCTCATTAGGGGTTAGATTTCATGGATAAAATCACATACGCAACATCATTCAGAGAACATACAGATATTAAGCAAATGAAAATTTTAAAGCATCTCAACCAACACACATGCATGTGAATCACACGAGTAGACAACAACCTGCAATTGTATTAAGCTCTTGGCCACACTCCAGTTACATAGCTTTGCAATGGACTTATAGATCTGATACATATGCCTTGCGGAATAGAGATTCTACATCAATAGACCCTAGGAACTACAGAGACCTCATCCATGCTCTGGATTCTTGCTGCAGCATGCGTTTTCTCTCCTTTAGTCGCTCTCTTCTCTCTTCTGATGTGGAATAATCCCTCTTTCATCCGGGTGACTGCTATTTGTTTTCCCGCTGTCACGACTGTTAGTTCCTCTTATGTCCTTCTTCAGCTGCTTCTAGCTTTTCTCTGATTATATGTGTGTTCCTCTTGCATTCTTTCTGCTGTATCTTCTCCTTATCTGCACTTATGCATCTAGTTTCCTCCGCTATGTGCCTATTCCATCGCAACCTTGGTAGCTCCGCTGTTTGATGTGGTTGCGACTTGGTTGCGGCTGCCGTGTGTCCTTGTTCCACAACCCCAAAATCTGGCCTTTGTTCCAAATTCAAAACATTCAAAACAAGGTTTTTCAAAACAAGGGCCCCAACAGGCCCCGACCACAGTTCCTTGACTCGTCCCCGAGTCAATCACAAATTACGGTTTCGACCTCCATTGCCCTGCTTGACCCCGTGCCCTATTCGCCCTGTGCGCTTTCATCCTGTGCTCGTTCCTGCTGTGCAACTTCAGCTTGTTCCTGTCCTTGCTGTGCATCTTCCGGCAGTTGTTCAAACAAGGGCCCAAACTCCGGGACCCTTTGGAACATTGTAGCTCGGAGCTCAGTAAAAGCTGACATGGCTTGCTGCCACCCCTGTATGAGCGAGTCCGTGTCCTCAGCGAGCTTGGTGATAGTAGCTTCCTCAATGGCCATTGGGACAGCACCAAACATTGTGCTAATCTGGGTCTCGGCTGCTGCTGCGAGCTGTTGTATGGCCTAGGCGCTAGATTGAAGGGGCGGCCGGAGCTCACGAATGACACGTTTGGCCTCTGCCGAACAAGCCTCTATGTGTTGGAGCTGTGCCTCAAGTTCATCAACCTGGGCATATAATTGATCCAGCCTAGCGGGGTCAGTAGCCTCTTGAATTTCTCTTGAAACCTGCTGGAGTTGGGCGGAAATCAGCTAGGTCTTGACAGTGAGGGCCAGGGAGCATTCCTGAAGGCCCTTCAGGAGGTCACAGGCCTCTTGTGTCATGGATTGAAGTGCTTCCTGCATATGAGCTGCCTGGCTCTCCTTGACGGCTACCTGGGCTGAATAGTCGACCTCGGGCTCGGCCGGCTCTGCACAGGCTACTAACGCTGCCCGAAGCTCATGATTCTCCTGGTGTAATTCCTGAACAGCGATGCAGAGGTTGATAGCTTGCTCAGAGAAGCTGGCCGTAGCGATTTCTAGAGGCAGCAGGGGGTAATGAGGCTCTAGGGAGGGCCAGAACTCGGAGAACATCTGGGTGATATTGGTGATCATTGCTTCCATCTACTCCCGTGTCGTTTGGAGTTGGTCGCGCTGTTCAGTAAGCACGGAAATTTGGTGTTGCTACTCAGCATACTACCGCTGGAGTCCCAAATGTAATATTTCGTCCTGCTGGGTCGCCCTTTGAATCAGCAGATACAACTGAGCTGGATTGTCAGGCTGGAAGATGGTGGTCCCAGAAGTGCTCTGCGCCGGCATTTGCTCCTGCAACGGTTGCCCACCGGAAACTGTGCCATTGACATGCCCAGGAGGTGAGAAGGGTGTGGTCTCTGAATGTGCAGTCTCAACCATATTCAGATCCGGCGGTTCTTGCTGATCAAGGTGAGTTGGTCGTGAAGGAACTGTGGCCTCAGGCGGAACCTCGGCAGAATCAGACTCGGTGTGCAGCTGCTGTGTGAATATATCAGTGAAAGGAGGGTGGGGTTCGACCACCGGGTCGATCGGTGGTATGACTGTGGCAGCACCAGAGTCAACCTCAGCCCTGCGGTCCCCACCCATGAGTTCCCGGATAATGGGGTCAGACACCGTAGCCGAGGAATTGGACGGGGCGGATGAAGTGGCAGGTGGAGGAACGGTGGATGGAGCAGTGGATAGTGTGGTGGGGGTGGGTGGAAAGTGCATATTGATGAATTCGGATGGGTCGATGAGGGGTTCTTCGGTAATCAGCACCCCTGTGCTTGGGGGTGGTGGTGGATCATCAGCAGTGAGGTCCACCACCGGATTTGCCTCAGTGGTGCGGGCCCTCTTAGCTTGGGGGGCCTCGGGAGGATCTCTAGGCTCGCTCGTCTTGCCCATCGGGGTCATGAGTGGATCAGAAGAGGTAAACAGGATAGCGGGGATGGGGGAGGTGAGCAGAGTGGTACGAGGGTGCGAAGTGGAGCGAGTGAGATGAAATTCAGAAAATAAAGGAAATGGGATAGCACCACTAGAAATAACCTGGGCCGCCACATTGAAATTTTATACCTGGTTGTTGAAGTGGCAAATGACGGGGATGAGTGGTTCGGGGAGTTCCTATGATGGTGCTGCAACTGCTGTCTCAGCAGGCTGTTGCACCGGTGCCATCCCGTCAAAATTGTATCTGGGGAGCCCATCCCGCATGTGCTTCGTGACCCCCAGCCATGAGCAGAATTCACGATGGAAGGTAGCATCGTCCAACTGAAAATTCAGTGGCGTCATTCAGAAGGTATCTACTGGAACACAAGCGGGTTGGAGGTAAGTGTGCTTGTGGCTTACCCCGAACCATACTTGCTCACTATAATCGTCCAACAGGTTCCTGGGCACCCGTTGCTGACATGCCACCACATCCGTCATTAGCCGGTACCACGACCGAAACGCGTCTACATTCACCACTTTGGTACTGGGGTCATTTGAGACCTGCCATGGAGTGAATTTCATCGTGAGGGGCTGGCCTTCGGGGATCTCTGCTGGGAACCGGATGTGTGGAGTGTGTCATTCCACATGGCAAAAGCAATAATCAAATAGCCATAAATAAAAGTAGTTGCACGCTTATAATTCTCCTCGCACGCATCGAACATCTCCTTTAACAAGAATGAACACCAATTCAGTCTGGTGCCTTGGACACAATGTTCAGCAATAGAAATAGTATCAAGAGTGCATTCACCCTTGGTGTAATGCCTCATTGTCTTGCTGGCAATGAGGTAACAGGCGAAGCGAATCTCGGGCTTGTTAATGAGGTCGATCTTGGCTCCTTTTCCCCCCCTGCGAGTGCCATATTTTGTATAGAGGTCCGCATCGCCCGACTTCCGTGTGCACTTGGAGGAGGTTTGACAGGCCATTTAGACGTCTGCGCCCATTTGCGAAAGCCCTGTGAGGCGATGAATATCTTTGGCGTGAATGGGAATTTCCTGGGTCAGCCACAGGGACCCATTCTAAATTCGACTGAGGAGGAAGCATGTACACTGCAGAACTGGTCTGGTGGTGCCAAAGACCAGAAGATTTCTCAATTTTATCAGGGACGAGGCCTGAAGGCCCCTGAACTCAGGCAACAGGCGGCTGGTGGGGTTGCCGGCTGAAGTGCAGTAGTGCTCCATGTATGCCTGCCGCTGGAGGGACAGAAATTCGGCAGCATTTGAGAGGTTGGCATAAATCAAGGCTGTGTTATCATACTTGCCCACCAGGGACTTGGTCTTGTGAATCCGAGTGTCAAGCTCTGGTTCAACGATGGCTGGAACGGCCTTCGGCATTTTGGCCCTGCGCTGGTAGACCTATAAAATTTTCCTTGGGCGCCTTTCCTGGTGCAATGCATTCTGAGAATTCAATGGCTCTGGTGCAGCTGCACTTACTAATTCGAATGGGTCCAGCATTCTCATGCTTTTGGTTTTCATGCAAGTTATGTCAGCACCTGGCACGAGTGGAGTTGATGAGACCCTCTAACGAATTAATTCCTGCTGGCATTCTTTCTGTGATAATCGTGCGATCAATCACATGCCAATGAGTGCTGTGATAGTTGCTGACGGTGGCATGGGGAAATGCGCGGACGTGACGGCTGAGGTTACTGAGGGTGATGGCCAAATGATGGCGGCGTGGTCGCTGCCAAGTATGGTAATTAATGTTGTAGATCTAGGTGATCCTACGGACTGACACAAGTACGTGGGTGGGCTGAGCTAGACTGACGTGGACACTGGTACAGATCCTATAGGGATGACATGCTGGACCGGCACCGCCCCGACCACATTCGGTTGTGGTGCACACCTCGCAACTAAGCAGTTATTGACACACTACCTATGAACAGAGAATTCCTCCTACGCTCATCTCAGTTGCGGGAGAGTTATTCAACTACGCTACACTACGGGGGCTCTCGGGTGCGAGAGTTATTGGTGAGAAATGAGAGGCACTTACTCCTGGTAGGGTTTCAGGCATGCGCCATTCACCCACCCAGGCAGAACTGTACCATCCAGCTATGCCAACCGAACGGCTCCAGAATCGCGAATCTCGATAACGAAGTAGGGTCCCAACCAGTGCATCTGTAGCTTTCCTGGGAACTTCTGGAACTTGTTGTCATATAAAAGAACTTTGCCGCCAACTTTGAAGGTTTTGTTCTTAATGTGGCGGTCATGCCACAATTTCTGCCGGTCCTTCTGGATTTTCTGGTGGAATTCGGCCAGGAAGCGGGCCTCATCCAGTACCTGTAAGTCATGGAGGCGCTCCTGAAGGGAGGCCTCTTCCGAAAACTTCAGAGTCGTGGCGATCAATAGGCTTGGTACAATAAACTTGGTGGGGATCACAGCCTCCCGGCCGTACACGAGCTGGAACGGCGTTTGATTGGTCAAGCGCTTCACCGTAGTCTGATAGGCCCATAAGACCGCTGATAGGCGCTCGTCCCAATCATCATGCTGGGCATTGAAAATCTTAGTCAAGCCTTTCTCAAGAATCTTATTGAAGGCTTCCACTATACCATTAGCCTGCGGGTGATATGGGCTAATATTGTGATGCTGAACCATGAAGGTGTTTAGCAGTGTCTTGACTGTGTCATTAATGAAGTGCGTACCCTGATCACTGGTTAAACTCCATGGGCAGCCAAACCAGAAAATGATGTGCTCAAAAATGAACCGGGCGATAGTATTCGCTGTATAGTCATGTACCGCGGCTGCCTCAGCCCGCCTGGTGAGGTAATCCGTGGCGGTAATGATGTACCGGGCCTTGGAGTGTCTGGAGACCGAAGCTATGGGCCCCACAAAATCGACAGCCCACTTCTCGAACGGCCGCAACACATGCACTGGGTGTAACGGAAGCTCGTCCCGGTGAGAGGGTCTGCCCGTCCACTGGCAGACGTCGCACCACTTCACATAGGCCTTACAATCGGTATGTATTTTTGGCCAGCACAGGCCAGCTTGGAGCACCTTTCTTGCGGTGGGTTTCACACCCACATGCCCTCCCGCAACACCGCTGTGACATTCCCACATTATCGCTTCCCGTTCATGGTCAAGGATGCATCTGCACAGAACCTCATCGAGGCCCATTTTATATAGCTTCCCTGCGATCAATTGGTAGTCGGCAGCACGGAAGACCAAATGCCGTTTTTGTAGTGGGGTGTAATCTTGGGGGCATTGCCCCATGGTCAGATAGGTGGCAATGTCGGCCAAGTAGTCTGGTACAGCTTCGACTCGGAAGAGGTCAGCATTAGGCAGCTGATCATCAAGGGAGCCGTCATTCTCCCCCGTCTCCAACCTGGATAGGTGATCAGGTCCGACATTCAACCTCCCGGGCTTGACGATTGCCTCGAATGTGAATTCTTGAAATAGCAGAAGCCAATGGAAAATCCGTCCTTCCAGAATAGGCTTATTGACCAGGTACTTTAGGGTAGAGTGGTCCGTGAAGAACTTGAACTTGCCCCCTAGAAGATAGTGGCGGAATTTCTAAAGAGAGTACACCATTGCCAGCGCCTCCCTTTCGATCGTGGTGTAATTCTTCTCCGCATTGGACAATTTGCAGCTGGCGAAGTATATCGGGTGGTCAACTATTGTATCGTCGGGTTGTGCCAAGACAGCCCCAAGTGCAATACTAGAAGCGTCGATATGCACACGGAACTGCTTATCCCAATCGGGATGAACTAGAATAGGCGCTGATGCCAACTTTTCCTTCAGGGTGTCCAGGGCTACCTGACACTCTTCCGTCCACTGAAAGACTGTGGACTTTCGTAGAATTTTTTCTAACGGAGCAGTGATCTTGGCATAATTGTGGATAAACCTCCTGTAGTATCCCGTGTGCCTGAGCAATGCCCGCAACTGTTTCACTGTCTCGGGGGCTTCCATGTGTATGATCATCGCAACCTTGGCGGGGTCGACACAGACCCCTTGTTTGCATACCACATGTCCCAACAACGTGCCGAACGGAACATAAAAAATACATTTCTTTAATTTCAAGGAGATCTGCAACTGGCGGCACCGATCAAACATGACCCGCAATAGGGTAGCGTGTTTCTTCAATAAACTGTAGACAGTCTAGTTGTCCATGTAGACTTCCAGGAACTTGTGAAGGTACTCCCGGAAGGCGGCGATGACAATCCGGGAAAACACTGCCGGAGCATTCTTCAAGCCAAACGTCATGACGTGGTATGCAAATGACCCCCATTCAGTGGTGAAGGTTGTCTTTGACTTATCTTCTTCCGTGATACGCACTTGATGGTAGCCCGAAAATCCATCAGTGAAAGAGTAGGCTTCGTTCCCCGCAACATGGTCCAACACTTCATCGCTGAAAGGGGTGGGAAATGGATCATGAATGCAGGCATTGTTCAGACTGCGATAATCGACACAAACCCATATCTCTGCCTTGTCCTTCTTATTTTGGATGATGATAGGGCTCACCCACTCTGCTTTCTCCATGGGAAAGATTAGACCCGCGGCCAGAATATTGTCGATTTCCATCTTAACCTTCTCTTTAACTCGCGAGTTCAAATGGTAGGGTCGGTGCTTCACAGGCCTGGCACTTGGTTTCAGCATGATGCGCATTTCGGTAAGGTCGCCTTTGATTCCCTTCAGATCTGTGACCGACGAGCGGAACAAATCCTCATATTCTTGGAGAAGGCTGAAAATCTCTTTGGTCGTCTCCTCATCCTAGTAATCATCCACTGTAGCCAACTTAGGCTTCTCCTCCGTACCAATGTTTAGCTTCTTTGTCTTCAGCGGTCGTAAATGGACTCCTTCGGTGGCCGGCTCTTCATGAAAGCTCCGCTCGCCTTCCTTCTCCTCAAAATACAGGTGCCTCAGGTCCTCCAGACCATCGTCCTCGGAATCGCCGTCAATCCTTCGGAAAAACAACTCTCACACGGCCTCAGGACGGGCGGGCAGCGTGCAGAAGTTGGTCTGCAGATCGCAGAAAAACAGTACCACCCTGATAGTGTGCAAAGCCTGAGATTCAAACTCTGTGTCTCCCGCGAAAGAGAAGCACTACACAAATTTGCGCGCGACTTCCATCCAAGAACTGGTCCCTCATTTCCGTTCTTCCTCCAAGTACCATGCGTGGGGGATGGTGTCTAAAGAGCGGACAAACCGATGAACCCACAGCTCTTCTGGGTATCCTATACTTCGCCACTGCTCTTCACAAATCCACAAGTGGTCCTGCGGATCGGAAGTCCCAGAGTACCGCTGCCTGCTTCGAGGGCCTTCATCTTCTTTGAACCGCGCCCACAATGCGTCTGCCACACTACTCCACCGTGACAAGGTATTGCGGTGATTTTTCCACCGCTGGGCTGCTGTAGACTGTAGGGCGACGTCCAAAAGGGGTAGTCTGCTCCCTTCCGGCACGATGTCCTCAACCTTGGTAATAAAGGTATTGACAACTTGCATGTTTGATAGGGTGGGGTATTCTTTGAACTCAGCGCCAATCCAGCTGACGCGGCCAACATGGGCACATCTCTGCATGCTGGTCTCGTACCCCCCCTACTACTAGTCTTCCCACGCGAGTTCGGATTCCAGCTCTGAGCTCTGGACACTCTGCCAACTGACAAAGCCAGTCGCGGTCGGGTTAATATAGTCTTCCCACTTCCCTGCAGTCATCTTGTAGAGGTGGTCCATCATTTGAGCATCCTCCCGATTGTCCACCGTTTCAGTATACCTCGGGCCTTGATATGGGTCGAGAGGCTGAGTGACCCGGACCTCCCCATCTTCAAAGATCATAAGCTCCTTTTTGATGTTGATGATAGCATCATTCTCAAAGGCCCAATCAATGCCCAACAGGGCGGGGTAAGGATCCTTGTCTCCCATAATATCAATGAACTCAAAATCACTGTAAGTCTTTACCCCCACAATGTTGACCTCGACACCTTCGAGTCGGCCAATCGGCAGAATGCAGTACTGGTTTTCCATCCTGAGTTGGATGGGCGAGTAGGCCAGCCGTGGCTTTTCGAGAGCCTCCCACGTCTTGCGTGGAAGGATGTTGATGTCAGACTCTAAATCAAGCATGGTGTCGCTGATTTGGAATCCCCCAACCTGCATATTGAGCTGGAACTCTTTACCCGTTCGTTGCTTATTTCACTTGATGCGTTGCACCGATTGGGGGGCTGGGTCCACCGGTTCCCCCAATCCTATCCTCCCCTACAGTGCCCCTTGCAAAGTACACTTGAGCTGCTGCCGCAGAGCAGTACTGTCAACAATCTTGAGGAATATTTGGAGCAATTATTCCATCAGGGTTCCTGGGGTGTGATGTGGCCCAAGATCTGTCGGCAGGGGTGCCTCCAGGCCTTCTGCTTCGCGTAGCTGAGAGAATGCCTCAACCTCCTCCTGAAAATACTTCTTCTGCGCCTCTGGTCTGATTACCCGGTGCGGGGAGGTTGGTCTGACAACTGGTGTTGGCTCCTTTCCGCAAGCATCCTCCCCCATTTTCTTACTGCCCCTCATCACAATAGCGACGTTCTGCATGGCTAGAGTCACGACCACCCATGGCTCGGCGTTTACCAAGTTCGTGCCCCTCTGTCGTGCACGTTCTTCCCATTTTTTGATGAGCTCGGGATAGTCTTTTGTCGCATGGGTGTTTACTCGACACTGGGAACACCACGGACATCGAGGGAGGGGACATTCGCGAGCCACGTGTCCCTCCTGGTCATATTTATAGCATTTCACCAGCCCACGGCCCCTAGCGCGGCCTCCACGCGCCCCGCCCCCTCTTCCTCTAGGAGCCTTATTCACCCTATAGGAGGGTCGATCCAACCGGTCAGCGAGTGAGTCGAGAGCCCAGCATTGCTCCGTGTTGTGAGTCATGGAAGCGTAAAACTCACAATATACATTGTTTGGCATGTTGGAATACTTCTGTAGGATCGGGCACATTCGAGGCGGATGTCCCACCGTCTGGCAAATCTCACAATACTCTGTGGTGGTTGGGTTGAGTTGGGAGGGGAACCCCACATACAGCTGCTGTGTCTAGTATACTCCTTGCGGATTCAGCACCGCGCCACCCCCCACGGGTGGCCCCCCTTGAATTGCCGTGACCAAGGGTCCCACCCCCGCGCCACGCAACCGAGGACACTCAGTTGGGACATGGCCTTTGACCAGGCAGTGAGTGCACCAAACATTCAGCCTGGTTGGTCTGACCGACTGTATCTCCTTGAGCTTTTCGGTCAGGCTAGCTATCTGATGCTGCAATCCCACCAAGGAGGGATCCTGCGAGGCCGGCCCTCCCCGATATTCCTGAGTGTAGCCCACCATGGCCTGTTCCAAAGCGTCCTGTAGATTTTTGATCTTCTGTTGGGTGAGGGGGGTTTGCGTCAAGGGAAGCAGAGCCTTGATGAACTAGTCCCTCTGATGGTTCGGGTCGATCGGGTAACTGAGTTTCCTGATCACGTCCTTGAATCGCCGCATTAGCTCCCATGCGGTTTCTCCTTCCTTCTGTTTAATTTCCTAGAGCTCGGACAGACCCTGTTGGTCCGTCTGGGGAAGCTTAAATTCCCAGACAAAATCCTGCTTCACATCCGTGATGACAGGATTCGGGTGGGCCTCGGACCACTTGATGAACCATCGCAGAGCCCTCTCTCTGAGCGTGGTTTGGAACTCTATTAGTTTCCCTGCATTCGGCGTCTGCCGAGCCCTCCAAATGGCTTCACACAGATACCAGTGTTGCTCTACATCATCATTACCCCGACCTGAGAACTCAAGATATTGGGTAAAATACCTAGCCATGTTCACTTGCGATGGGTTGACCAAGATAAATCCTCCGAGTCCTGGTTGCGTGACTGTTCCACTCGGGAACGCAATACCACTAGTGCTACTGCTACTAACGAATGTTGCCGTCGACACTGAACTACTGTGCAATTGAGTCAATGCTTGAAATTTAACGAAAATATTACTCAAAGGTTGATAAAGTACCAGGGGAAGGTAGGGATCTTGGCCATGCAGATTGGGAGGAGTATGGCAGGCTGGAGGACTGAATGTTGTCCGCTCTTGAAACAACTGCTGCATCACAACGTACCATTCACCATCAGAGCTTTCCTTGGGCTGCACACCTTCATCATCTTCGTCAGTCCCCATCTCGCGTGCTCGCTTAGCTGGGCTCCCATGCACCCATCGTACTCCCACAACGGTCCCTTCTCGTCCCTGAGTATCCGCATCCATAATTCCTACCCTCTGAGGTGCCTCCTTTTGATTCTTCCTCTCGATCTCTCGTCTCTTCAAATCTCGCATCACCCTTATTCGCCACCTATCAGTAATCTGTGCCCGCCGATGTGCACGTCACTCCCTCAGCGTCCTTGCGGCCTCAGCATCCATTCCCCACTCCTTGCATCACACTCTACGTAGCATCGATCCCTTCAACCCTTCCCCCAGCACCGGTGGTTTACGCTTCCATACTTGTCTTGCGAAATTCTATCAAACCTTCATCCACCATCAGAGCTTTAATCCACAGCAGAATCTCCTTAAGTAGCTTCCCTCTGAGCCTGGAGTGGAAGGTAGCCTCGGCCTTCGAGAAGGACTGATAGCACTCAACAACAAAATCCACAATGTATCCTTCCACTATGGTCTCCACCCAAAAATCCACCGCGCGGGTCAACTTGGTGTTCAACCGATGCAGAGCCACCATATCTCTGTGTGCCCACCTGCAGTTTATCTTCCGCAAGCCATCTCTAGGCACCTTCGTCTGTAACCTCCGCAACCAATTGTAAAGGTCGATGGGGAAATTTCCCCAGAAAATTTCGTATGTATCACCAGCTAAATCTGAGAAGAGGACGAGTTCCTTGATCGCTGCCTCCCCTTTCTTAATCAAATCCGCCTGCTGAGAAATGAAATGGTCTAAATGATTATCCCACCATCGCCGTATCTCCCCTTCGAAGATCCATGATACCATGGTCTAGATCCCCTCATATCATGCGGATCTCGGAAACAGAACCATTTGTTGGCGAGTGATCAGGTCTCGCGGGAAAGACCCAGGTTCAGGGATTGTGGCCAACAAAGGAATCCGCTGTAGTCTAGGATCACGCCGGCATTATCACCCTACTTTGGAGAGTAGAGAGTCTCACCCGAGGCATGCCGTGACCATATGCGAGAGGGGAATGGGCCAGTGGCAAGGAACAGATCCGCAACTCATTCTCATCAGGGGTTAGATTTCATGGATAGAATCACATACGCAACATCATTCAGAGAACATACAGATATTAAGCAAATGAAATTTTTAAATCATCTCAACCAACACACATGCATGTGAATCGCACGAGTAGACAACAACCTGTAATTGTATTAAGCTCTTGGCCACACTCCAGTTACATAGCTTTGCAATGGGCTTACAGATCTGATACATATGCCTTGCGGAACAGAGATTCTACATCAATAGACCTTAGGAACTACATAGACCTCATCCATGCTCTGGATTCCTGCTGCAGCATGCGTTTTCTCTCCTTTAGTCGCTCTCTTCTCTCTTCTGCTGTGGAATCATCCCTCTTTCGTCCAGGTAACTGCTATTTATTTTCCCGCTGTCGCGACTGTTAGTTCCTCTTATGTCCTTCTTCAGCTGCTTCTAGCTTTTCTCTGATAAAATATATGAAGAAAAAGCTTAAAACATATGTTATATATGTTTTAAATCAAAAATCCTTGAAGTTTCGCCTAAACAAAACTTCAATAAAAAAACAAACCTTTTCCCTGTATATTCCTGCTCCAAGTCCCTTAACACAAGGTCAAAACCTTAACTTTATCTGCTTCCGTGCATACATTCTTCCTAATCCCAGTCTCTAACCTCGGTTAATTCCTTGATTAACCCTCCCGATCATTCGATTTTTTATCAAAATAATCATTTATGTATAACCCATCGGAGTCACTTTTGACCATCCGATCCCTAGAAGACCATTTGATCCTACGGTCAACCACGTGCGCGAAAGATCCCAATACATTTATCCTACTCTCATCGCTTAAAATTTCCACCGTTCGATCTCCTTTCCATTCCCAAGATCAACGACTCTCGTCCTTCTCGATAAAAAGTTTTCCCCACACTTTCCCTTTTAATCTAGACCGTTTTCTCCCAAGTTCCCGATCGCTCCCAAGCGCCCGATCCAATGGTCATTATTAATTTTAACGCTCCAAACATAAACGTTTGATGTTTTGGCAAAGCAGCGCGAAATGGGTGGTTTTTCCAAACCACCTCGCGCTTACGTGTCGCCACCACATTGTATCGCGTTCAAAATACATTTTACCACTTACCGCCCTTCACCTATGCGAATACCACTGGCGGTATTCCCTAAACCCAACCCGCTTAACCATGATTTAATGTTATTTAACTATGGTTTATGCCATCGGTTCAATACGTTAAAGTTTAAAGTTTTTATTCAAATTTTCACCATTTTCTTTTAAACTGGTGAATGCATCCATAAACCCTTTTCTTTGAATTTGTGCCATTAAACCCTGAGAAAACCACGTAGAGCCTTTTTTATACTTACCTGTGCCATTTTTCAATGCCCATTGCCCTGAATTTCAATTACAAAGCACTGCATTATCCTCTGAGAAGCCATTTTCGAAGAATTGAAGACTGCGCACCTCTGCGAACATCTTCAACCAAATTTCACTGGTTTTCCAGGTACTTTTCTTCGAGCTTGCCCTCTAAGATTTCGAAGTTCCCATTATTTTCAAAGAAATTGCCAAAATTTGCCCAATTGAACTACATAGAAGTGTCCATTTTACAGGGGAAACTCTATCAAAATTTCCCTGGAATCCCTAATTGCCCTTTTTCGCAGTTTTTTCCATATCCCGATCTGTTTCACTGTTGAGATCAATATTAACATACATTATGAGCTTTAAAACCCTTGCAGTACCCAAAACCCTGCTCAGAAACCCCATTTTCCAGTAGAAATTCACCAGGAAACCCCTGTTTCTCATAAAGGAACTTAGCAAATTGTTTAATCTTTCTTCGTTCAGATTAAAAATGACAAAGAAATAGGTAACCCCCAAGAATGGAGGCCCAAAGTTTCAAAATAAGTCTTCTGCAAAAATCCCTCAGCCTAAGCCCTTCAAAATCGACAAGCCAACTCCTGCCCTCACAGCTGATTCTACAGAAGTGGTCAGACCGGTCCAACCTCTAGTCATTTCCCTAGAGAATAGCCCTTTAGTTGATCTGGACTATAGAATACTAGACCCTAATGTAGAATTTAACTTTCATGATGTCTATAATTGGAGCTATGGAAAATTAGTGGAAAATGGTGACAAAGATATTCCGGTTTGGGAATCCAATCTACCAAGATATATTGTCCCTCTCACTCATTTAGTTGCTGACTTTACTAGATTATGCCAAGCCTATTACATGCCAGAACAAAGATGTATTGTAAACAAAGAAAAATAGATCATGTTTTACATCACTGGAGAGTCAATAAATTCCATGCTGCAAATGAATCATGATCCCAATTCTGCTTCCCTATCAATAGAAGATTTAACCCAACTATATCTTGACTTCGATTTCAATACTAGATTCAAAATATACCAAATGTTTTGTCCAAAGCAAGTTGATATTCCTAAGTTGAATCCTCCTTTTGACACCTTTGATTTCCCAGATGAGACTAGACAGATTGTCTCAATGCTCTCCTTCATACTAGGATACACCAGTGATGAATTCACAGATGTGGCTATCCTAGGTTTTCTATCAACTCTAAGCCCTGGTCAATCCCCATCCATTCTGTTCAATTTTGTTAGATTCATTACTGAAAACATGCATTATCTATTGTCAAGATTATCAGAAGAAGGAGTTTTCAGATACACTTCATATCTACTCCACCTCTTCCTATATTATCAAACAGATAAATTTCCCATTGAATGTCAGAAAGTGGATGTAAAAAGAAAATTTATGTCAGTAGTCTTTTGGTCATCTATTCTAAGAAAATGGAACAGAGAGTTTAGTTTTGCATATTTCAATGATTCATTTATAGCTCTTGCTATGTATCTTTTGGAAAAAGAGGAGATCCCCAAGATCAATGATGAGACAAGAAGAATTCTATAGTTATCAGAGAGCTATAAAACTGGGGACTGGTATTTATATAAAAATCACACAGAAATCAGAGTGTATGGCTCATCCCTGGCCCCATATAAATTACCAAAATTTGTTACTACAAGAGTATTTGCTTTGGAATATCTGAGACAACTATTGAATGTAAATGAAATCAACTTCACAGCTTCCAGGAAAAAGACCCAATTTAAGCTGAAAAATCAAATTGGGCCATTCATTGTGAATAATAGAGAAGCTGCCAATTAAATAAATGTCAAACTTAAATATTACAAGCTCCCATGTAGTTTTATATGGAACTATGACCCACATGGTATTTTGAGTACAATAAGGATAAAATGAAACTTGCATGTTTACTTGCATGATTCTAAGCCTCATATTGAAAGATATGCTAATAAAATTGAATGGGAGCCAAACACCCTATTGGATGATGATTTACATGTAATACAGGTAGACAGTGGCAAAGGCAAGCAGATTGAACAGACACAGGTGGCTTCCATAAGCCAAGAGACTGATAATGTACGTAAAAGAGATAAGGAAGGAGATAGTTTCATAGCTGAGACTATTGAGGACAAAAAATTCAAATTTCCTTATAGTAAGAGAAGTAAGATGACAGAAGAAGAAAGGAATAAGGCTGTAAATATTGAAAATAATGAAACAGATGATGAAGCTACAAGAATAGTCACTGAAACATTAAAAGAGCTTCAAAATGTAAAAATTGGAACACATCAAAAAGATACAGTCATGAAGGAAAACCAGGCTACTATTGATTTGCCTCCTTCTTCTAAGGAAACTGAAAATATAGAGTCAGAGATTCAGATCAGATTCAGATAGATTAAAGAGAAAAATAAAGACATCAAGAATCAAGCATATTCTAGATTTCTTAAGGAAAAGCCTGGAAACAAAGATAGGCTTCTTTCAACATTTGATTATTCATCTAATAAATTGGTAATGTCATTCTTAAAACCTGCAGTGACTGATCCAAGATCAGTAGCAGATTATTCCAAAATAGATTTTGAAGTGGATGCAGATGCCATTCATGAATTAGATCAAATTGAATTTCATAGGAGCAATACTGAAATGCTATATTCCAAAATTTTCAGTAAGACTATGAAATCAATTAGGCTTGAGTAAACAATGCTCAACCTCCAGAATCAAATGAAGTTGGACAAGGCTTCACTATATGCTAATAATTTGAGGATCAAAGCACTAGAAGATTTAGTGATTGAAGAAGGAGCTGATCCTGCTAATATGGAAATTTCAAAAACTTTGATTAAAAAAAAAATGAGGATATAGCTGCCCTAAGAAAGCAGCTAAAGTTGCCCCAAAATGAAAATCCTCAAGCAAAGGAGATTCTTCAGAAGAGAAGTGAAATTGATGAACTCAAACAACTTGTTCATGATATGACTACTCAAATAAAAGAAATGGAAAGTCAATTGGAAACTTCCATAAGAGAAAATGAAGTCCTAAATAAAACTCAACAAGTTCACATTCCTACAGTAATTCCTACTGTAAGTATTGCTATTCCATCCACATTAGTTGAACACTTAGCGCCAGAGGGAGTAATGGCCACTACAGTACCAATTACCTCTCAGGAAATTTCTACCTCTTCTTCTTCATCATCATAGATGAGCACACTACAAGACCAAGCATCTATGATCAAAGTCATGGAGGAAATATCTATTAAAGATAAAGAAATTCTTAGTTTGAAAGGCATTATTGAAAATCTAGAAAGTTCCAAAAAGAGTGCCTTTATTACTTCTAAAGGTCATGAGCAAAGAGATGATCAACTACAAGAATAGGTGAAGATTCTGCAAGCACAAATAAACCTTACAGATCAAGTGGCCTATATAAGAAATCATTTATGGACCAAAATTATTGAAGGCATTCATTCTCAATGGCCTTCAATTAAGATAATTTATGAACAGAGAGACTTACTTCAAGTTGCTGGTGCAGAAATTGACAGGACTAAAAGGGAAATTTACAATAAGCCAGCCCAAGCCATCCAACTCATAGCATTTTTAAACAGTAAAAGAAGGGAATAATTGGAAGAATTGAAAAATTTTGATAGAACAGTCACCATTATTCAAATCAAAAAGGTCCCGAACAAAAGAAACATAATGAGTAACCTAGAGGACAAGTGTAAAGACATGAATGTAGCCATCTCAATATTTTCAACCAAATACAAAATATTATCAGAAGTAGGTTTGCCTGACATTCATGAATTGAATAAAAAACTGATGGCACAGAAAGACTATGATCAAAAAATTAGAAATTATGCAAAGGAGCAAGTCAAAAAATCCCTGCCATCAGGATCACCAACTAGCAAAATACTTCTTCAGTATTTTGAAAATCTGTTTTTTTTGGATAATGAGATCAAACATATGTTCACTATAAAGCCTAACTTTGCTAAGTATATAGAGGCAGATGAAAGTTACAGAAAATTCAAGACTATGAAGATCCCCTTTGCAGAAAAGTGGCAAGAATTCACAGATCCGATGTGAATTTAATGGATAAAAAAACAGAAAAATCACTTGGAAATTCATTTTTTACTATTACCTCAAAGGTAAAAATTACAGGGTTAAAGTGTATCAGTAGGTGAAAGAGTATCAGTGAAAATAAAGTTACTGTTGGTTACTTTTTAATTACCACAGTAAGACAGCTGAAATCAGATGAATAAAGAGTATCAGCGTTAAAGGATAAAGGAAGGAAAGTTCTTTAACCACTTTCCACGATAAGATGCACCTAATGCCAAAAGTACTCATAGCACAACAATAATCAATTTAAATTAGAATAATCAGTTCTATTTTTGCATATAAAAAGGGAACAACTTGCAAACTGTTTTGCAGCTGTCCCTCTTATTATATTTTCTTTCCTATTTTTTATTAAAACATTATCTTAATCTCTAAGATATTTTGTAAACAGTTTTTGTATAAATACTTCACAATTCGAAGTATTTAGTGTGATTAAAAATCTCTCAAGACAACTATAGTCTTATTTGCTGGTTATATTGAAGTTGGTGAGTCAATTAGCGAAAGCAGCAGACTGGAAAGAGATCAGAGACATCATAGCTCAGGATTCTCGTGGTGACAAGATAAGTCTCGTTCTTTCCTTGTTTTCAGTGTATTTCTTCAAAGTTTACATTCATTCATATTATGTGTTTCTTGTCTGTAATGATCAATTAAGGAGAAATTAAATAGGATTAGTGGTAATAAGCTCCCTGTTTTAAACTTGTTGGCATTTTGATGTTTTCTACTTGATAACCGGACCATAGAATTCTTAATTGATCTAGGTCCCAGTTAGATCTCCTTCTTCAATCTTCTTATATGTAGCTTAAGGATTCTTAAGTGCCCTTTTTCTCAGATTCCACCCACTCCATCAAATCAAGCCTATACAAAGCCTTAGAAGGTCACCTATCTTGTCCTTAGCACATTTGCATCTCTGAGCCTTATTTCCTAGTTCTTCTTACCTAGAGAGTTGACTCCATTGCCCAATATTCTAGTAGATCCTTCTGGTTTACCTTGAAATTTCTTTATTCCCACCAACCTTTTAAAATCAAACCCAACTACACAGTCATAGCTATCCTAAAATATTTTACCAAAAAAAAGCTAAATCTTTAGGAGAGATCCCTCTCCGGAGCTTAGGAAGGCTAGATCCTGAATTCCCAAAGCGGTTCTTGGTTACCCCTAGTGTTCTTAACTACAAAAATCCCCATCCCACAACCTGAGAATTACTAGGGTGATAACATACTGGCGACCATATTGGGGATCGAACCCAGAATCTCTGGTTTTAAGTTTAGTCTTAAAGGAAGACCTTTAATTATATCTTTTCTACTTTAAGATTGAGTTTAAAGGTTGTGGGTATTTTACCCAATAAAAAATTTGGCTCCCAAGAAAATCTACTACACTAGAAACAAACCTGGTCCTAATCCTCCAGAAATAGTAGATGATCCTAACCAGATAGGAAAAAATAAGAAAAAACAAAGTGATAGTTCTGAAACTGAAATAATTCTAAAAGGGCTGATTCTTTACCCAAAGAATTGGTTAGCTTATTAGACATTGATTTTGACATTAATTTTGAGAAATATTTATTTAGAACAAAATTTGAATCAGATTTAAAATAAATTGTTTTAGATCTAGTTTTTTCTTCTTACGTAAGTGAAAAGCATAAAATTATTTCTGTTCTTAGTAAATCAGATCAAACTAAAAGTAAAAGTCAAATTAAAAGGGTAAGTGTTACGAAAATCAAAGACATTGAAGAAGCTGTTAAGTTAGCTAAATTTTTGTCTGAATTTAAACCCCCAGTCTCTGAACTATACACAACAGTCTTTCCAGCATCAGATTCAACTTTGTATGCTGCCACATCATTCACTGACTTTGCTGTTAGTTTATCTCAAGAGCCCATAAGCCCTGAGTTTCCTCTACCCAAGTGAATCATATACTCATCATATCCACAATCCACTCTAGTTCATCAACTGATCCATTCACCCCTGAGCTGCCTTTGCAGCCCAAAGTAGTATATCCATCATTTACCCAACCCATTACAACTACCATTAGCCATAATACTTTTGTTTCCTCCCCATTACCAAGCTCAACAAGTTCATCCATTGTAGTAACCAGTAATATCTCTTCTACCACAACTGTACCTCCCAGCCAAGCTAAAATTCAAGCCACGGCAGCCCGATATGCTCCCTTGGTCTTACCTCAGAATCTCCATGACATGCCCTAGAACTATCAAAAATATATTCCATTATTCGATAATCTTTCATAGATTATTGCGCAGCACCACATTACAAGAATGAGTGATTTTTGGGAAGTCTATGAGATAGATTATTCTGGTGTCCAAATGAGACTATTTGCTTAGAGCTTAATTGGAGAGGTGAAAACTTGGTTTTAAAGCTTTAGCACCTGGTAGCATAGCAGATATAGCTGCATTCCATAGAGCCTTCCTGAATAAATGGGAGAAAAAGAAGAACCCTATGCAAACACTATCTAAATTTGATGCTGTCAAAAGAGCCCCAAATGAAACTGTTCAAGATTTTTGCACAAGATATAACAATGTATACAATGCCATTCCTGCGGGCCTCAAATCTACCCCATATTTCGTGCTACTGAAATTCCCTGACTGTTTTGACATAGACATGGCTTATCAGCTCAGAGAAAGGGATGCAGATACTTTAGAGAAAATGCAAAAAGATGTTGTAGGTGTAGAAGTCAACATACTGGCAAAGAAGGCCAGAATGAGAAATGAAAGAAGGGTTACTATTAAAGAGGAAGCATCTCATTTGGATAATAAATTTAATTTCATTACAAAAGGACTAGAAAAAGTAGTTAACAAACTAGATAAAATTGAAAAGAAACCACAATGGGACAATCAATCCTAGATCCGGAATCCCAACTACAGAAAAAACACCAACCCCGGGAAAGGTAAGGAACCTTCCCCTAATCAGAATATAAGAACCCCATTTCAAGAAAAAATTGCAGAAAGTTCACAAAATAGTGTTGATGAGGAGGAAGACATAAACATTGTTATGGGGATCGATGAGAACAATACTATTTTCCTCACCCAATAGGACCAAGAACTCTTTGAAATTCAACAACTCAATGTACAATCTGGAGAATCCTATGATTATAAACAAGGTTATGATTTTTCAATAAATGAGATTCATAGTCAATACAACCTTAGGAGCAAGAAAATCATTGATCCTGCTATAAAGAGTAATGCTCCAAAGCAACAAGAACAAAACAAAAGGAGGTCTGATACTTCTAAATCAAAATTCTTGCAAATTCTTTCCAGAGATGGAAAACAGAGTTAAAATTCAACCAGTCCTAAAAAGAAACAAGGCTCAAAAATTGTAGATATTACTGACGAGGTGGCACAACCTTCCAAATATGTTCCCAAAGATAATTCTCCCAAAGCCACCAATTCAACAATAGTCATTGAGCCAAGAAAGAATCCTACTGATTTTAAAATATCAGATCCTAAACCTTCTGTTGAGAATCCTAAATCTGATAAAACTCCTATTAATCCTCAAATCATTCTTGAAGAAATGACTAAAGATAGCAGGAATCAAGAAAATCAGACAAAAGACAGGAGAAAAGCACAGAACAAAGGAAAAACAGTAGAAACTCAAGAAAAATCTGCACAAACAATAGTTCCCAAGGAAGAAATGATTCAAACCAGTAGATCTCAACCAACATTTAATATGCACTCTGAAATATCCAAATTGAAAATAGCTGCTCCCTTAACAGAACTAGCTAAAAATGATTTATATAGATCAATAATTTCTGATATGTTTAATGTAAATGAGAATGAAGATACAATTAACATGAATGAAGATAGGCCTAAACTAATTTTTGGTCCCAATGTTGATGGAAAGCATTCAGATGGGTCGATACCCCCATTCTATTTAAGTCTTACCATACATGACCAAATTTTACATAACACTATGCTAGATACTCGAGCTTCCCACAATTTAATGCCTAAAACTATAATGGAAACTCTTAATCTAGACATAACCAAACCTTATAAGGACCTGTTCTCATTTGATTCATCCAAAGTACAATGTGTTGGTTTGATTAAAGATCTTTGTTCTAACCTAGTCCAGTATCCTGGTAAGAGTATGATCATGGATGTTGTAGTAGCTGACATCCCGCCAAAGTATTGCATGCTTCTTTTGCGCTCATGGGGAGCAAAGTTGCAGGGATCTCTACAACTAGACATGAGTTATGCTACTATCTTTGTATTTGGGCAACCTAAGAAGCTTTATAGAGAAACCTTGATGAAGTACATGATCAGTAGTGCAGACAGACCTACAAATTATCCAATTTATTCCACCCCCACTGATCTTGATTCTTTTATCCTTAGTAACTCTGGTCAAAATGACAATCCAACTGAACTCATTGATAAAAGACTTAAAATCATGGATGATTATATTGGTCATGAAGCTTTGTGGCATCTAGATTTTGATGGATTTGTTAATAAATTTGGAGCAGGGGTTGGTGTTTGGATCACAAATTTTGAAACAGGTCATTCAAAAGGGCATGCTTTTATATTAAACTTCAAATGCACCAATAATATGGCTGAATATGAAGCTTTAATCTTAGGCCTGAAAATTATAAGAAAAAAAGGAGGAAAAAGAATAATGGTTTTGGGTGATTATGAACTAGTTATAAAACAAATTAATGCTGAATATTCAGTTCATAACCCTAGACTTGCAAGATACAGAGAAAAAATATTGGAACTCCTTGAAGAATTGTTAGAAGGTAATTTTGTTGTCATCCCTAGAGATCAGAACATGCAGGCCCATTGCTTAGCCACTTTTGCTAGCAGTTGTAAAATTCCTTTTTCACCATTGCAAAAATACACTGCTGAGATTAAATATAGGCCTATTGTTCCTGATAATGTAACATATTGGCAATTTTTTTCAGAGGATGAGAAAATTTATCATTTTTTGAATAATGAGCGTGAATTTCAAAACTGTCAAATAGATTATTTAGATAATTTAGAAGTACATAAGTTTGAAAAACCTATTATTTTTACTCAAAGTGACATTGATGAAATGGAAAAAATACAAATAGAGGAATTGATTGAAGATGAAATAGATTTTATTGATTTGAAGAATAACATTTTACCCAGAGGTTTAACTCCACTAGAAGATTTATTTGACTCTAATGATGTGCCCATAAGGCCAAAAATGGAGCCAGTTAAATCTGACATAGAAGAGTATAACCTAGGGACAGATGATAAACCAAGAATAATCAAACTATCCAAATCCTTACCATCATATGAAAAGGATAAATATATTGAACTTTTAAAATAATTTCAAGATGTCTTTGCATGGAGCTATGAGGATTTAAAAACTTATATCACAGACATTATTCAACATAAGATTCCTTTAAAAGAAAATCAAAAACCTTTTCAACAGAAACTCAGAAGGATTAATCTGGTTTTGTTGCCAATAATTGAAAAAGAAATCAAAAGAATGTTTGACGCTAAGATAATTGCACCAGTCATATTTTTTGACTGGGTATCTAATATAGTGCCAACCAGAAAAAAGTCAGGAGAAATCAGATTATGCATAGACTTTAGGATTCTTAATAAAGCATCCTTGAAAGATAACTGCCCCTTGCCAAAAATGGATCATATTTTACAGAGGGTTGCTGGTTCTTCCAGAATCTCTTTATTAGATGGTTTCTCTGGTTACAATCAGATCCTAGTTCACAAATATGACCAAACCAAAACTGCTTTTACTACTCCATGGGGTACTTTCATGTATGTGAAAATGCCTTTTGGGTTAAAAAATGCAGGGGCTACATTTCAAAGGGCCATGGATATTGCCTTTGCCAAGGAAATTCATGAGTTTCTAGTCATTTATTTGGATGATATTATCTAAAAAAAATAATGATCACTTGGATCATCTGAGACAAGTTTTCATTAAATGTAGAAAATATGGTATATCTCTTAATCCGAAAAATTCTATTTTTGGGCTAGAAGAAGGAAAATTTCTAGGTCATATCATTTCAAAGGAAGGCATTAGAATTGACCCTGCAAGAATCGAAGCAATCCTAAATATACAACCACCTAGGAACATTAAAGAACTCCAAGCATTCTTGGGAAAGATCAATTTTCTAAGAAGATTCATATCAAATCTGGTTGAGATTATAAAAGATCTTAATAACATGCTTAAAAAGGACTCTCAATTAAATGGACAATAAAGGCCAAACAATCTTTTGACTCTATCAAACAAGCCTTAACTAAAGCACCAGTCCTTATCAGTCCTGATTACATGAAAGATTTTATAATCTTTTCCTTTGCATCTGAACACACCATAGCTGTAATTCTTCTGTAGAAGAATGATCAAGGCTTTCAACAGCCCATTGCATTTTTCAATAAAGCTCTCAGAGATGCACCACTAAAATACAACATAATAGAAAAACAGGCTCTAGCTCTGGTTAAAGCTATAAAATATTTCAAAGTGCACATAATTCATTCACATATAATTGCATATGTCCCCAATGCAGTAGTTAAAGAAATTTTGACTCAAGATGGACCAGATAGTAGAAGAGGAAAGTGGATAGCCACAATCCCTAAATATGATCTAGAAATTAAACCAACTAAAATCATCAAGGGACAAGGTTTAGCCAGACTGAGGGCTGAATCTAATTGCAATTCCTTAGACATTAATTTCATTGCACAAGTAGATGAACATGAGGAGATGGTGACTCCATCGATCTGTGAAGCCTATCAAGACTCACCATGGTACTCTGACATAATCTTTGTACTTACAAACTTACAAGCTCCTCCTGGACTTACCAAAACCAAGGCAATATTTATCAAGAAAAAAGCAATGAAATTATGTATCTTAAATAATGCACTGTATTGGAGAGAAAGTACTAAAATTTTACTTAATTTTTTATTGAAATCTGAAGCTGACCAAATCCTTGAAGAATTTCATGCAGGTGACTGTGGTGGACATCTATACTGGAAAAGAACAGCTGATAAAATACTTAGAGCTGGTTTTTATTGGCCATCCTTATTTTCAGATGTTAAAAAGTTTGTTACCTCTTGTCATAAGTGTCAAATTTTCGAAGGTAAAAAGAAAATTTTGCCATTACCTCTGAAACCAATATCCACATAAAAACAATTTCAGCTATGGGGTTTGGACTTCATAGGTGAAATTCATCATCCATATTTAGGTCAACACAAATGGATTCTAACTGCTACTGATTACTTTACTAAGTGGATTGAAGCAATTCCCACGAGACAAGCTATAGATTCAATTATTATCTCATTCATTGAAAGTAATATTTTGTCTAGATTTGGATGGCCACACAAAATTATCACAGACAATGTTGTTGCTTTCAAATCTAAAAAGAGGATTGCTTTCTGCGATAAATACCATATTACCTTAGGTCATTCCACAGCATACTACCCTCAAGGTAATGGCCTGGCCGAATCCTCTAATAAAAGTTTAGTCAACATCATCAAAAAACTACTCCAAGATAATAAAAAGACATGGAACAAGAAGCTGATATATGCCCTTTGGGCTGATAGACTTACTACCAAAAATTCTATAGGAACTTCACCATATCAAATTGTTTATGGTACAGATGCAGTTTTTCCTTCTTCCTTGGGTGTCCCAGTCATGAAGATCATCCAGGAAACTCAGGTAGAAACTAATAATATTCAAAGAAGAATCAATGATACCATACACCTTCAACAAACCAGAGATGAAGTTTATCAAAAGTCACAAGTTTTACAAGACAAGATCAAAATAATTTTTGACAAAAGAGTTAAAGAAGATGACTTTTTCATAGGATATCAAGTTTTAAGATGGGATGCAAGAAGAGAGGATAAAGGTAAACATGGGAAGTTTGACTTTCTGTGGTAGGGACCCTATGTCATATATGGTTACAGAGGAAATAATTCATTTTTTATCAGGAATTTGGATGGTATAGAGCTTCAAGAAGGACCAGTAAATGGAAGGATGTTGAAACATTACTATCCCTCACTATTCATTTAACAGTTAGATCTATTTACCTCATCCCTGTAAATATTCATAGTCAGAGTGTAAGATTGGATTGGGTATATTATCTACAAAAGTTGAAGCCCGAAGAGAAGGCCCTATGCTTTGCAGTATAACATATCATAGATATAATTTTTGTAGAACACAGAAGACATTTTCAGATTCACCAAAGTCAATGGATAAGGCTACTGATCTCAGATTTCTTGGCATTTCATCAAGAAAATCCATCCCCAAGTGGATCCGATGTTAGCAACCTATAATATAGGGGTCATAATTTTGAATTTACTATTGGTAATTTTGTAAATTTGTACATAATTTTCCTTCTGAAAGATGTATTCATATATTTTGTAAAAAAAATCAAAAAAATCAAAAAATCAAAATGAGGGTAAAAAGTCCTAAAAGAATAATCAAAGGACTTAGAAAAAATAAGATACCCCAAAAGAAAAAATGAATAAAACATGAAAGTGAGCAAACATAAATGCCACTACTTTTTACTTTTTAACTATGGAAGAGTTTCCATAAATGCCATTAGTCCATGATGAGTTAAATAATCCAATCTTAACTTATCATTTTTCAATTTCCATTGTTGTAGATAGAGAATAAAGAATTGTCATATAGTTTAATCATGACAATTCAGTAGTTAGGTAGAAAAATAAGTGAATCCAACTGTTTAATCTAGATTCATGGATGAAATAAGTGTATAATTAGATAGTTTTACTTGCTTTCAGAAAAATAAATGCTGTGAAGGTTGATAGCTTAAATGCACCTTGTTACAAAAGAAGAAAAAATGTTAGCATGGTAAGATGGGAAGGTAGAAGAAGGTGAAAAGTCTCAATGTAAATATCATTCATCATGGGCTGAAAAATAACAAACTTCCCCTTCCCATAGTCATGAAACATTCTAGACTATCAGCCAGAAAGGCTCAAGGCATTTCCTTGACTTTTGTTGGGACCGGACCCAAGGCTCTATGACTAGTCAGTTGAAAGTGTGAAATGTCTATATTAATCCCCTAATCACATCATTTACCATTCATGCACTCATTTCCCCTGAAAAATCCTAAGTAAGACTTCATTTTTACTTAAAGAAACTCTAATCCACATTTGATTAACCTCCCACATCATTTCAAAGCATAAAGCCCTCAAAATCACATTTTATCCTAAGTATAAGTGATGAAGTTCGTATAATGCAAATTTGATTTTTAATCTTCACTTTCTTAGTTATATTAATGTGCTTTTTGAATATACATTGTCCCCTTATCATATTAACTCTAACTTATGTATTAATTCCCTACAATTAACCTTTTCCTATTATATAGCTCCTTTTATAAATGAATCCCAAAGACCCACTTATTATAACTTAAGTCAAAGTATTTTATTCCCACATGCTTAAATAAAACCCCCCTTATAACCCCTTCGGCTAAAAGTTTATCTGTATATTTAATCCTGCCCCTATGGTAATTAAGTATTTTTTATTTAATTTACAGTATAAATAAAATATATGAAGAAAAATATTAAAACATATGTTATATATGTTTTAAATAAAAAATCCTTGAAGTTTCGCCTAAACTAAACTTCAATCAAAAAACAAACCTTTTCCCTGTATATTCCCGCTCCAAGTCCCTTAACCCAAGGTCAAAACCTTAACTTTATCTTCTTCCCCGCATACATTCCTCCTAATCCCATTCTCTAACCTCAGTTAATTCCTTGATTAACCCTCCTGATCATTCGATTTTTTATCGAAATAATCATTTTTGTATAACCCATCGGAGCCACTTCTAACCATCTGATCCCTGGAAGACCATTTGATGCTACGGTCAACCACGTGCGTGAAATATCCCAATACATTTATCCTACCCTCATCGCTTAAAATTTCCACCGTTCGATCTCCTTTCCATTCCCAAGATCGACGGCTCTCGTCCTACCCGATAAAACATTTTCCTCACACTTTCCCTTTTAATCTAGATCGTTCACTCCCAAGTGCCCGATCCAACAGTGATTATTCATTTTCGCGCTCCAAACATAAAAGTTTGATGTTTTGGCAAAGCCGCGCGAAATGGGTGGTTTTTCTAAACCACCCCGCGCTTATGTGTTGCCACCACGTTGTATCGCATTCAAAATGCATTTTACCACTTACCGCCCTTCACCTATGCGAATACCACTGGCGGTATTCCCTAAACCCAACCCGCTTAACCACGATTTAATGTTATTTAACTATGGTTTATGACATCGGTTCAATACGTTAAAGTTTAAAGTTTTTATTAAAATTTTCACCATTTTCTTTTAAACAAGTGAATGCATCCGTAAACCATTTTCTTCGAATTTGCGCCATTAAACCCTAAGAAAACCACGTAGAGCCTTTTTTCAACTTACCTTTGCCATTTTTCAACACCCATTGCCCTGAATTTCAATTACAAAGCATTTCATTATCCTCTAAGAAGCCATTTTTGAAGAATTGAAGACTATGCACCTCTGCGAACGTCTTCAACCAAATTTCACTAGTTTTCCAGGTACTTTTCTTCGATCTTGCCCTCTAAGATTTCAAAATTCTCGTTATTTTCAAAGAAATTGCCAAAATTTTCCCAATTTAACTACATAAAAGTGTCCATTTTACAGGGGAAACTCCGTCAAAATTTCCCTGGAATCCCTAATTGCCCTTTTTCACATTTTTTTCCATATCCCTATTTGTTTCGCTGTTGAAATCAAACTTAATATACGTTTTGAGCTTTAAAACCCTTGCATTACCCAAAACCCTGCTCAAAAACCCCATTTTCCAGTAGAAATTCACCAAGAAACCCCTGTTTCTCATAAAGGAACTTAGAAAATCATTTAAGCTTGCTTCGTCCAGATTAAAAATGACTAATAAATAGGTAACCCCAAAGAATGGAGGCCCAAAGTCTCAAAAGAAGTCTTCTGCAAAAATCCCTCAGCCTAAGCCCTTCAAAATCGACAAGCCAACTTCTGCCCTCACGACTGATTCTACAGAAGTGGTCAGACCGGTCCAGCCTCCAGTCATTTCCCTAGAGAATAGCCCTTTAGTTGATTTGGACTATAGAATACTAGACCCTAATGTATAATTTAACCTGCTTGATGTCTATAATTGGAGCTATGGCAAATCAGTGGAAAAGGGTGACAAAGATATTCCAGTTTGGGAATCCAATCTACCAAGATATATTTTCCCTCTCACTCATTCAGTTCCTGACTTTATCAGATTATGCCAGGCCTATTACATGCTAGAACAAAGATGTATTGTAAACAAAGAAAAATAGATCCTGTTTTACATCATTGAAGAGTCAATAAATTCCATGCTGCAAATGAATCATGATCCCAATTCTGCTTCCCTATCAATAGAAGATTTAACCCAACTATATCTTGACTTGGATTTCAATACCAGATTCAAAATACACCAAACTTTTTGTCCAAAGCAAGTTGATATTCCTAAGTTGAATCCTCCTTTGGACACCTTTGATTTCCCAGATGAGACTAGACAGATTGTCTCAATGCTCTCCTTCATACTAGGATACACCAGTGATGAATTCACTGATGTGGCTATCCTAGGTTTTCTATCAACTCTAAGCTCTGGTTAATCACCATCCATTCTGTTCAATTTTGCTAGATTCATTGCTGAAAACATGCATTATTAGTTGTCAAGATTATCAGAAGAAGGAGTTTTCAGATACACTTCATATCTACTCCACCTCTTCCTATATCATCAAACAGATAAATTTCCCATTGAATGTCAGAAAGTGGATGCAAAAGGAAAAGTTTTGTCAGTAGTATTTTGGTCATCTATTCTAAGAAAATGGAACAGAGAGTTCAGTTTTTCATATTTCAATGATTCATTTATAGCTCCCGCTATGTATCTTTTGGAAAAAGAGGAGATCCCCAAGATCAATTATGAGACAAGAAGAATTCTACAGTTATCAGAGAGCTATAAAACTGGGGACTGGTATTTATATAAAAATCACACAGAAATCAGAGTGTATGGCTCATCTGTGGCCCCATATAAATTACCAAAATTTGTTACTACAAGAGTATTTTCTTTGGAATATTTGAGACAACTATTAAATGTATATGAAATCAACTTCATAGCTTCCAGGAAAAAGACCCAATTTAAGCTAAAAAAATCAAATTGGGCCATTTGTTGTGAATAATAGAGAAGCTGCCAATGAAATAAATGTCAAACTTAAAGAGTACAAGTTCCCATGTAGTTTTATATGGAACTATGACCCACATGGTATTTTGAGTACAATAAGGATAAAATGCAAGTTTCCTATTTACTTGCATGATTCTAAGACTCATATTGAAATATATGCTAATAAAATTGAATGGGAGCCAAACACCCTATTGGATGATGATTTACAGGTAATACAGGTAGAAAGTGGCAAATGCAAGCAGATTGAACAGACACAGGTGGCTTCCACAAGCCAAGAGACTGATAATGTACACAAAAGAGACATGGAAGGAGATAGTTTCATAGCTAATACTATTGAGGACAAAAAATTAAAAATTCCTTATAGTAAGAGAAGTAAGATGACAGAAGAAGAAAGGAATAAGGCTGTAAATATTGAAAATAATGAAACAGATGATGAAGCTACAAGAATAGTCACTGAAACATTAAAAGAGCTGCAAAATGTAAAAATTGGAACACATCAAAAAGATATAGTCATGAAGGAAAACCAGGCTACTGTTGATTTGCCTCCTTCTTCTAAGGAAATTGAAAATGCAGAGTCAAAGATTTAGATTAGATTCAGACAGATTAAAGAGAAGAATGAAGACATCAAGAATCAAGCATATTCTAGATTTCTTAAGGAAAAGCCTGGAAACAAAGATAGGCTTCTTTCAGCATTTGATTATTCATCTAATAAATTGGTAATGTCATTCTTAAAGCCTGCAGTGACTGATCCAAGATTAGTAGCAAATTATTCCAAAACAGATTTTGAAGTGGATGCAGATGCCATTCATGAAGTGAATCAAATTGAATTTCATAGGAGCAATACTGAAATGCTATATTCAAAAAATTTCAGTAAGACTATGAAAAAAATTAGGCTTGAGAAAACAATGCTCAACCTTCAGAATCAAATGAAGTTGGACAAGGCTTCACTATATGCTAATAATTTGAGGATCAAAGCACTAGAAGATTTAGTGATTGAAGCAGGAGCTGATCCTGCTAATATGGAGATTGCAAAAACTTTGATTAAACAAAAAAATGACGATATAGCCGCCCTAAGAAAGCATTTAAAGTTTCCCCAAAATGTAAATCCTCAAGCAAAGGAGATTCTTCAGCAGAGAAGTGAAATTGATGAATACAAACAACTTGTTCGTGATATGACTACTCAAATGAAAGAAATGGAAAGTCAATTGGAAACTTCCATAAGAGAAAATGAAGTCCTAAAGAAAACTCAATAGGTTCACATTCCTACAGTAATTCCTACTGTAAGTACTGCTATTCCATCCACATTAGCGAACACTTAGCACCGCAGGGAGTAATGGCCACTGCAGTACCAATTACCTCTCAGGAAATTTCTACCTCTTCTTCTTCATCATCACAGATGAGAACACTACAAGACCAAGCAGCCATGATCAAAGCCATGGAGGGCATATCTATTAAAGATAAAGAAATTCTTAGTTTGAAAGGCATTATTGAAAATCTAGAAAGTTCCAAAAACGTGCCTTGATTACTTCTAAAGGACATGATCAAAGATCCGATCAACTACAAGAATAGGTGAAGATTCTGCAAGCACAAATAAACCTTATAGATCAAGTGGCCTATATAAGAAATCATTTATGGACCAAAATTATTGAAGGAATTCATTCTCAATGGCCTTCAATTAAGATAATTTATGAACAGAGAGAATTACTTCAAGTTGCTGGTGCAGAAATTGATAGGACTAAAAGGGAAATTGACAATAAGCCAACCCAAGCCATCCAAATCATAGCCTTTTTAAACAGTAAAAGCAGGGAAGAATTGGAAGAATTGAAAATTATTGATAGAACAGACACCATTCTTCAAATCAAAAAGGTCCCGAACAAAAGAAACATAATGAGTAACCTAGAGGACAAGTGTAAGGACATGAATGTAGCCATCTCAGGATTTTCAGCCAAATACAAAATATTATCAGAAGCAGGTTTTCCTGACATTCATGCATTGAATAAAAAACTAATGGCATAGAAAGACTATCATCAAAAAATCAGAAATTATGCAAAGGAGCAAGTCAAACAACCCCTGCCACTATTATCACCAACTAGAAAAATACTTCTTCAGTATTTTGAAAATCTGTTCTTTTTGGATAATGAGATGAAACATATGTTCACTATCAAGCCTAACTTTGCTAAGTATATAGAGGCAGATGAAAGTTACAGAAAATTGAAGACTATGAAGATCCCCTCTGCAGAAAAGTGGCAAGAATTCACAGATCTGCTGTGAATTTAATGGATAAAAAAACAGAAAAATCACTTGGAAATTCATTTTTTACTGTTACATCAAAGGTAAAAATTAGAGGGTTAAAGTGTATTAGTAGGTGAAAGAGTATCAGTGAAAATAAAATTACTGTTGGTTACTTTTTAATTACCACAGTAAGACAGCTCAAATCAGATGAATAAAGAGTATCAGTGTTAAAGGTTAAAGGAAGGAAAGTCCTTTAACCACTTTCCACGATAAGATGCACTTAATTCCAACAATACTCATAGCACAACAACAATCAGTTTAAATTAGAATAATCAGTTCTATTTTTGCATATAGAAAGGGAACAGCTTGCAAATTTTTTTGCAGTTGTCCCTCTTATTATCTTTTCTTTCCTATTTTTTATTAAAACATTATCTCAATGTCTGAGATATTTTGTAAACATTTTTTTGTATAAATAATTCACAATTCGAAGTATTCAGTGTGAATCAAAATCTCTCAAGATGACTATAGTATTATTTTCTGGTTATATTGAAGTTGGTGAGTCAATTAGCAAAAGCAGCAGACTGGAAAGAGATCAGACACATCATAGCTCAGGATTCTCGTGGTGACAAGATAAGTCTCGTTCTTTCCTTGTTTTCAGTGTATTTCTTCAAAGTTTACATTCATTCATATTATGTGTTTCTTATCTGTAATGATCAATTAAGGAGAAATTAAATAGGATTAGTGATAATAAGCTCGATGTTTTAAACTTGTTGGCATTTTGATGTTTTCTACTTGATAACCGGACCATAGAATTCTTAATTTCTCTAGGTCCCAGTTAGATCTCCTTCTTCAATCTTCTTATCTGTAGCTTAAGGATTCTTAAGTTCCCTTTTGCTCAGATTCCACCCACTCCATCAAATCAAGCCTATACAAAGCCTTAGAAGGTCACCTATCTTGCCCTTAGCACATTTGCATCTCTGAGCCTTATTTCCTAGTTCTGCTTGCCTAGAGATTTGACTCCATTGCCCAATATTCTGGTAGATCCTTCTGGTTTACCTTGAAATTTCTTTATTCCCACCAACCTTTTAAAATCAAACCCAACTGCACAAGCATAGCTAGCCTAAAATATTTTACCAAAAAAAAAGCTAAATCTTTAGGAGAGATCCCTCTCTGGAGCTCAGGAAGGCCATATTCTGAATTCCCAAAGTGGTTCTTGGTTACCCCTGGTGTTCTTAACTACAAAAATCCCCATCCCACAACCTGAGAATTACTAGGGTGATAACAAGTCCCACCCCACTATGAGGTTGCTTCCATGCAAAGGCTCCTCCACCATAATTATGTTGTCTCTATGTGCCTTACTCATCCTTTTACAACACTGTTTGATTTAGTCAACCTTGACTGAATCTTCATTCCTTGTACCTTTTCACACTCAAGGTGTCTTCATTTTAACTAGTTGGATTGATCCCTATTCACATTGAGCTGTCTTTATTTAGGATCCACTCTTGGAGGATAAATCAAGTTGAGTTGGTCAAACTTGACCTTGTCCACATAGTTTAAACCTTGTTCACACATGTGGATGCTTGATCTAGTTATTTCATGATCCCTTTTCACACTATGAGGGATTTTTACACATAATTAAGCAACTTATGAGCCCCATTGCCCATTTATTGATTCAATTGGATTTTAAAGGAAAAATTAATATTCCTATTAGCTGTAAGCTAATTTAGGAATATTACACTCTCCCCCTCCCAAATGTTGCTTGTCCTCAAGCAACTACAAGGGTGCTACAAAATCTTCCCTCTCCTTCTTGTGGTCTCCTCAAGATAGAAGTGATGAAAATCATGGGGAATATCACCATCAATGAAGGCCTTCCACCTCCATGCTATCATCCAAAAGAAATGAGCTACATCCCAGCTTGGTAATTCATATAAAATCTCCTCCCAATGGCTCATGAGAGGCATGCCCGAAGGGCTACAACCAAACATATGGTCCACATCATAAAGAAATAAGTGGTATACAATACTGGCCATATAGTTTTCCATGCTCCCCTTAGAACATGTAGTGCAGAAAATGTAGGGACTTTCTTCCCCCAATGACACATCCAACAAATGTGTCTCGCCTCCAACCATGTTCCCAACAAAGATAAGAACATCTTCAGCATATGGAATCAGAATTAGAGTCATGCTAGCTTCCATATGCAATAATGGAGAAGGAAAATGGTCCCTCAAGTGCAACCAATGCAGTTTTACTCCTAACTGTCATAGGATATGATATGACAAGTGTTTTCCCCAACAATTTTTTGCTGGCTCATCCTTCTTGCATGCTTGGAGAAGGTGTCTGATGGTTGGTGTTGATGAATATCACCATGAATATTACATCATCTCTCCAAGATCTCCCAAGGAAAGGCCAACATCACCATTTCTCATGGCCCAAAGTGGTCCATGAAGCCCATAAGAAAAGGTGCCCCCTCTTGGAGCCAAGTCCTGCACATGACTGTTAATAAAATGCAAGTATATTGTAAATACATCATGAGGTTCAGCAATAAAATGTCTATCATACACTTGTTTAAAATCAGGAAGGTAGCTCATGGATGAGCTCCCTCCCACACTCAATGAATAAGAAGGTGGTAATGATAAATCTTCCCAAGAGCTATGTTCCTCCTCAACCAGAAAATGATCCATGCACTTACTCATATGAGAGTGCATCTCCTCCTTGAAATTTTCCCACATGAATCCATCTAAGATAGTATGATATGTTCTAATGAAACCAGTGGGGTTTGAAAACAAGACCTCATAGGTTGTGTTAAGTAGTTTATTCTTGAGTTTGGAACCTTTAGTTAAGTAGATCTGATCATGAACATAAATGATTCCATTAACTACCTTATACTTCCCATCCATTGCTTTCCCATCAAGAACCTCACATGTGAATAGGTCCTTAGAATATTCCATCAAGAGTTGGGACTCCCAATAAGGGTCTAGGCTTCCAAACATTGATAGCATTGTAGAAGTCTGAAATGAGGTAGCTTTCATATGATGGCTCTCCTCCCTGACATGTTGGATGTCAAGGTCACATGTTGGAGCATTCCCAACTTTCCTTTGCTGCCTCTCTTGTAGCTAATCTTTCTCAAGACAGGATTGAAGTTTAGGAGAGTCACCCTCCTTTTGAAAGGTTTTCTTTCCCCAAAACTTTCACAATTTTTCTCCTACATAAAAAAATGAAAATATCTCTTTGTTATGTTCAGAAATTTTCATTATATATTGGAGTATCCTTTGCTGCTCCAAAGCTATGGAGTGGCCTTTTGATACTATGCTCATATCAACAAAGATTTCTGAATCTATCCTTTCCAACGCAAGTAGATGAGTGGAAGATAGAAAAGTCAATTCCAGAAAATTGCTTAGCCTTCCATCAATGATTCTCAGCGCTGTAGTGGCTCCTCTCGAGGTTCCCTCTCTAGAAAAATATGTCGCTACTGCATATAGTTGAGAGAACACTTTAGATTCTTTCCAATCAGGGGGTCTCCCTAGTGGAATTCCAACCTACAAAGAGACATCAACGCATAGGGTCTCCCTCTTATTCTCTTCAATATTTAGATTCTCACCATTTGAAAATGATGGCACATGATGCACATGGATTGTGCCACACCCTTCATATGTGAGACCCTTTGGAACTCCTTGCAAGAGTGCAAGAGTTACTCTTCTTAGAGAAATTGCTCCTGCCTCCCCTCCATGAAGTTCTAGACGTGCTCTTGTCATGACTGCACTTTTATCCCCAGCCTTCTCTTCCTTCTCCTCAACAGTTAAAAATACCTCATCATCAACAAGAGACCTTAGATCTTGGTCCCCTTTTGCAGGAGGAATCTTCATTTCTTCTTCTTAAGAAGAAAAATTTTCATTTAATGGAGATATTTCCCTTGGCAAGGTATCAGACAAGTTTACATCCTCTTCAAAAGTTTCCAGAAATGGAGTTGGATTTATATATCCTCCCCACCCATGCAAAAGTTTTGTTTGATATGGTTTGATAGCTTCTAGAGAAAGTGTTTTACATGATTCTCCATCAAACCTTTCTACTATTATTTTAATGAACTGTGCATAAGTAGATGTATTTTTATTTCTCAAGGAAAAAGATTCAAACAACCACCAAGCATAAACCTTACCCTCAAAATGCAGCGCTGCTACTTTGACTGCCTCATTTTCTGAAACTTGATGTTGTTGCACATAGGTGTCTAGCTCCTTCACCCAAGCCCGAGCTGGACATAGAGGTAACCCATAAAAAGTAGATAGAAAAAATCTACCTACACCATGCTACTTCCCCTTTGTGCTTCTGTCCTCCTTGATCTTGCAAAATCCTTGGAAGTTCAAGTTATCTTTGAACTCCTTAGATTGAGCTTCATACTCCTGCAAATAATCACCGAGAGTGTCTCTCTTTAGCACATCTCCTTTCTTCCTCTTCATGAAGAAATTGCTGATAGAACGTGGTAGATATGATGATATGGTTAGGTGCTCATATCCATAAGATGAGGACTTAGAATCTTCCTCTTGTATAGATCTTGTTGAGGGATCTTCATGTATTTCCCTCCTCATTTCTTTGATGCCCTTAATTTTTTCCTACAGATTTGAAAAGAGAAGCTTTGAGAACCTCCTTTATCCAGAAAAAAAGGGTTTTCTCTAATTTATTTTTAAAATCTCCTCCTCCCCATGAGAAGACTCCATAATTCTTGAAGCTCACAAGTTGAGCAAGAAAGTTGCTTTGATACCACTGTAATATCCCAAAACCGGGATTTTCTACAACAATAAGAATACCTTAAGGTATTCCAAAGTTGGAGAGTATAAATTAATCAACTCATATAGTGTATTTGAACATATAGCCATCATATAACAATCACAACAACAAACTATGCCTTTACACAAGTCACCAAGTGGGGAAAAGCAACAATTTTGGCCTCAAAAACGTTATTTTCTGAAGATCGAGTTATAACAGTGAAAAATAACGGTTGTGTACCTTATAATAGGCAATATAGGACATGCATGAAAAATATTTTCAGAAAAAAATTCTTTTAGCCTAGTTAAACAGGCCTCCCATGCTCAAAAGAACTTAAAATTGACAAAACCCCAAGACTGCAACACACAGAAATTGCTGCATAAGAGAATGTGCAGTCTAATGGAGGTAAAAATCAGAAAATAGGAAGATAAATCATATATTATTATTATATTACTCAATGAGGCATAAAAATAGAGATTTAATCTCTTTTATATAGATCCAAGAAGACCCGGCAAGGGTTTCTTGACAGAAATGATATACATGAAAGAGTTGCTGCAGATCTATAGTTGAATCACACTATGTAGCTAAGGATATGCATAAAAATGGCTGAAAATGCAAAGAAATGGCTGTAGATGCTTCCTCTAGCTTTCCCAAAGAAAGGCTGATCCTCCTCTTGGGAAACTAGCTCCTCAAAATGGGGTTTTGACCCCTCCCACTGCACACATAAAGGAATAACGTAGTTTTCTGAAGGGTCTACATTTTTGCTGAAGGTAAGTGCTTTTCCCAACACCAGGTACTAGAATATTTAGCTCAGAAATCTCCTCTCATATTTCTTAGACAAGATCACCAAGAAAGAGTAGGGAATTCCCACCCGGGAAAACACTTGCACTAAGCAGTGTAGCAAACTTAGCTAAACAACCAAAGTATGCAGGAAGTATAAACATACCACATAAAATATAATCTCCAATATCCCCATATGGTTTCCATCTCCTCCATTATATACTTGATAAGCTTCCTCACCAAGGGTCCCACCCCACTATGAGGTTGCTTCCATGCAAAGGCTCCTCCACCATAATTACGTTGTCTCTATGTGCCTTGCTCATCCTTTTACAACGTTGTTTGATTTAGTCAACCTTGACTGAATCTTCATGCCCTGTCCCTTTTCACACTCAAGGTGTCTTCATTTTAACTAGCTAGATTGATCCCTATTCACATTGAGCTGTCTTTATTTAGGATCCACTCTTGGAATATAAATCAAGTTGACTTGATCAAACTTGACCTTGTCCACATATTTTAAACCTTGTTCACACATGGATGCTTGATCTAGTTATTTCATGATCCCTTTTCACACTATGAGGGATTTTTACACATACTTAAGAAAATTATGAGCCCCCTTGCCCATTTATTCATTCAACTAGATTTTAAAGGAAAAATTAATATTCCTATTAGCTGTAAGCTAATTTAGGAATATTACATAGATGGATCAAGATCGAAATGGCTTTCAATGGCTTGAGATTGGAGTATGTAGTTGACGGCAGCTCTAACTATATTGCGTTGAAAGATAGAATGGAGGTAGTACTGGTGGAAAATGGGTTGAAAGAATTCATTGACAATGACATTCCAAAACCCGGTGCAACAAATGCCACAAATATTGATGCTTGGTAAAAGAAGGTTGCAAAGGCGAGGAGGATCTTACTGGAGGGAGTACGAACCCACATTGTCTCAAGTATCCATGGCGAAGCGACTCCATATGCAATGTGGAAGGCTTTGAGATATATGTTTTAGAGCAGAAGTGATCATAGAAATTTGGCACTGAAGTATAAGCTCAGGAAAATCAAAATGGAGAAAGGTGACACCATTATGAAATATTTAACAAAATTTTTCCAATTTCGGGATGAGCTTGGGAGTGTTGGAATTATTTTCGTAGATGATGACTTGGTGAGCCTATCTCTTCTAGGACTTCACAAGAGTTGGCATAGTTATCAGGACTTTGTTAATGGGAGGGAAAAGCTGTGAGATTGTGAACGACTTTGGTCGGATTTGGTGCAAGAAGAATTTAGGTGGAATACCAGGGATGGATCTTCATCTAAGTATGATGATGAAGAATATTTTTCTTTGGCTACCAAGGAAAATAAGGGGAAAGGAAATAAATTCCATTCCAAATCCAAGTCTAGAAAATATGGCAAGAAGTGCGACATGTCCAGAGTGAAGTGTTTTCATTGTCACGAGCATGGACATTATGCCACTAATTTTCCAGAAAAGAAGAAGAACAAGAAGGCTTCAGTATCTGCAACTAGTGAGGCTTTTGCCTCACAATTTGAGCTTGAATTCTTACTCATTGCATGGATGGTGTCAAGTGCAATGGTATCTATGTGGTACTTGGATAGTGGTGCTTTCTTTCACATGACGGGAGATAAAGAATGTTTCAGTAGCATGGAGGAGAAGGACCTTGAGATGCATATTGAAATGGGTGATGATGGGTGGTACAGTGCTACCGGGATTGGTACAGTTACCTTCTAGAGATATTCAAGTAAACCCTTTCTATTAAAATATGTAATGCATGTACCAAGCTTCAAGAAAAAATTAGTTTCAGTCGCAATGTTGGAGGAAAGAGGCTATGGTGTTGTTTTCAGTGAGGGAAAATGTTTCCTTCAACACAAAGCAACTAGACAATCCAAGAATATTGGGATTCGTGTGAACAATCTCTATAAACTTGATGTAGATGGCTGCACAACATTGATGGGTAAGGCGGAGAAAGTGGTGAGGTGGGATGAGGGTGATTTATGGCACAGGAGATTGGGTGATCTACACCATATATCCTTGAAGGTCATGCAGCAGATTTCTACGGGTCTTCCCAAGGGTAATATTGCATAGTCAGACACATGCAAGGGATGTACTATGGGGAAGTATGCAAAGGCCACTTTTCACGAGAAGGATAACCGAGCTTTAGATATCCTTGAGAGAGTTCACTCAGATGTGTGTGGACCATTCTCTACTTAATCGACAGAAAATCATAAGTACTATGTGATATTTGTTGATGATTTCTCTAGAAAGTGATGGATCTATTTCGTGCATAAGAAAGATCAGAAATTCTCAAAATTTCTTGAGTTCAGAGCACTACTGGAGAAAGACATGGGGAAGCATGTGAAGGCTCTTAGGAGCGACAATGGTGGTGAGTACATATCCAATGAATTCAAGAAATTTTGTAGTAAAGAAGGAATTCAAAGAGTTTATTGTGCCTCATAACCCACATCAGAATGGGGTCGCAGAAAGAAATAATAAAAAATTTGTGGGTGCAACACGATCAATGTTGCATGATCAGGGCCTACCATTGGATGTGTGGGTGGAGGCATGCAACACAATGGTATTTGTGCAAAACTGTTGTCCTCACTGGATACTTGGAATTGTTGGGTATGTGTTTTATTATTTCCACGACTAATCATGCGCGGGGGGGTAAGAGGGGGGGCGATAGCCCCCGCTGTCAAGGTCCGGGGCTGTGCCCCATCGAAAATTTTTGGTCCTTAATTTTCGGTGGGCAGTTCGTGCCCATGGCTTTGTGCATTATTTTGCACATGCTTTTGGGGTATGATGGTTTTCAGCCCCTGGTATTTTTGTATATCTGGTCAAGGGAACTACGGTTATGTTCTAATCGAGGGTTAATGGATTAGGGTTTATGTATGCTTCAGCATGTATATATATATATATATATATATATATATATGTGTTGTAACACTAAAAGGAATATAATGAAATATCAAGCTGGTCGTCCCGATTTGGGATCCAGAGGAAAATATCTGTGTTTATCTGTTTTATGTTTTATGCTCTCATTATTGTTTATTTTCTGTTATAAGATTCGTGTGTAGATAATTTCTATTCAGGGTTAAAACCTACATGCATGAGTACACCAGAGGAGGCTTTTACTGGTAAGAAACCTGATGTTTCACATATTAATATTTTTGGCTCATTTGTTTATGTGCACGTGACCAAAGATGCCAGGAAGATGCTCGAACCAACAACTGAGATTGGGATATTTTTGGGGTACACTGATACTCCCCACAACTATCAGGTGTATTTTCCAAATAGCAGGATTACTATTGTGAGACGGGATATAAAATTTGATGAGGAGAAAGCCATGCGATTGTCCCTTGAGAGGGAGCTGGATTTACATGCAGAGGAGGAAATCTTCGTTCCAGAGAATGAGCCTCAAGATGTGGAGCAACCACATGCAGAGGATCATGGAGTGGCAAAAAACTCTCATGCATAGCCATCCACTAGAAATGGTAGAAGGCGCAGCACAGAAGCTCATAGATTGAGACTTGATGCGGTAGAGAATGTAGGAGCACCTACTTCACTGTGCAGACAGAGACAGTCTCCAAACATGTTTACTGGATACATGGCTCTTATGATCAAGTGTATTGTGGTAGAACCATATTCCTTTGAGGAAGTAGTGAAGCAACCAATTTGGGTTGACGCTATGGTAGATGAGTATGACTCCATCGTCAAGAACATTGCATGGGAATTTGTCCCAAAATCGGTTAGAAAATTAGTGGTTGGATCTAGATGGATCGATAAGGTGAATCAAGTAGCATATGGGAGTGTGGATAATTACAAGGCCATATTTGTGGCCTGGGGATTCTCACAAGTTAAGGGAATTGACTATGAGGATACTTTCGCACCAGTTGCAAGGTGCTCTTCCATTACATCTATCCTTGCACTCTCAGTGCAGATGGGGTGGCACATTCATCAGATGGATGTGAAAATTGCATTTCTCAATGGAGTTATTGAGGAATAAGTGTACATAGAGCAGCCAGAAGGTTTTGAGATCTTTAACAGTGAGTCACATGTGTCTCGACTCAAGAGAGCATTGTATGGGCTGAAGCAAGCACCTCGTGCTTGGTACACTCAGATTGACAGCTATTTCACTGGGTTGGGCTTCACCAAAAGTGAAGTGGATGCGAACTTGTACCAGATTGTGGTTGATGGTAAGCTCTTGATTATCGCACTTTATGTTGATGATATAATTTTTACAGGTGATGAGTAGCTGATACATTCTTGCAAGAAGGATCTTCCAAGAGAGTTTGAAATGAAGGACATGGGACTTCTTTACTATTTCCTTGGTTTGGAAATATGGCAGCAGGATGGTGAAATTTTTGTTTTTCAAGGAAATTATGCCAAAGATATTCTGGATAAGTTTTACATGGAAATATGGTAACCCATTGAGACTTCTCTTCCAGGAAATTGGAGGAAATAGGATGCTACTTTAGGAGAAGAAGTGGACGCCACTGTCTACAGGTAGCTAGTGGGTTCATTGATGTACTTGGTGAACACTAGACCAGATATTTTCTATGTAGTTAACCAGCTTGATGAAGCTATGGTTAAGCCAACCAAGCACTTTTGGAAGGCGGGGAATCATGTCTTGAGATTCCTCAGGGGCACTATAGAGTATGGATTATGGTACAGATGGATAGAGGGAGTGAAGCTTCAGGGCTTCAAGGATGAAGATTGGGCAGGTATTCCATCAGACATAAATAACACATCAGGAGGGATCTTCAACATAGGATTGACAGCAGTTTCTTAGTACAATAGGAAGCAGTGATTTTTGGCACTCAATTCAGACAAGGTAGAGTACATGGTAGCAAGTCAAGCTGCATGTGAGGCGATCTGGATGAGAAAGATATTGGTTTGTTTGTTTTTTTCTTAGATGGATCCGACAATGATACATTGTGATAACCAGAGTTGCATTAAACTCTCAGTTAATCTGGTATTCCATGATAGGTCCAAGCACATATACATGTGGTACCACCATCTCAGAGATTGTGTTCAGAGGTGCATTATGTTACTTCAGTACATTCCCATAGAGGATCAGGATGTAGATATTATGACGAAGGCGCTCACGAGGAGAAAATTCGAATACCATAGAGGTAATATTGGGGTGGAAGATAATCCCTTTCTTGTTGAGAGGGAGTGTTGAAGTGACACAAGAAATTGTAGCACACACACTAGTGTGGGACCAATAAGTCCTAGCGATACATCAGTGTGAAGGCCAATTTAATTAATTAAATTGGTGCAGTGTCTAATTTAATTTTCCCTTAATTAAATTGGAAAATAAATTGTAATCTTATCTCATGATCACTTGTAATAGTTAACTGAGTGTGATAAACTCAGTTAGCTCATGTATTTCAAGTTGAGGATGGTTGGTGAGGCATGTAGAGTGATTCTATTAGTTATGGATTTTGAATTGCAATTGGAGCATTATTTTAATGCATGATTAATCAGTTAACTCAGTTAAGTGAGTTAAAGTCGGTTGAACTAGTCGTAGCTATTTATTACACTAGTGAGATATCAAGTGAATTAAATATTATTTAATTCAAAATTAGTGATATTCCATGCAAACAATGATTTAATATTTATAGCTTCATGCATGTCAGTTCCAGTGGAGACCTGGTTAAGACAAAGGTTAAAGGGAGGTTAACTATCTGTTGTATCATCAGTAGGTTTCCCACATGAAACCAATCCATTGTATTTCCCATGATTCTTGTGTAGTTTTGGAAGGAAAAAATTCCTAAATAATAGGGATTGCATTCATCAAGAATTGTGCAAGCAAGGCAGGCTATTTAAAGGCTGAGAATTGGCTATGTGTTGGTCTATTTTGTTTGGGATAGTGTGAAACAGTTATGAGAGTGTAGGATAATCTTGTGAGAAGAGTGAATTGTAATTGTTTCATGATTCCATGCTAAATATAAAATATAAGATAGAGGGGTTTTAAGAAGTAAGCTTTCCCTAGGAAAATATATGTGTTGTGGTTTGATTTGTTTCTTTCTGCACTTTTTGTGATTGGAGATCGTGTTTATTTTCCACAATTGATTTATATAAGGATTCAGTATATTTCTTTAGTACATTACATGATTAGATTGAATCCATTGGTATACACATGTTTGTATAATTTCTACAAATATTACTACCACGTACCTTATCATAATTTGAACCAGCAACATGAAAATCAAGAGAGTGTGAAAAACTAGCTAGCAGAATCGATTTCTCACACAAATCTTGGTACAAAGAGTCATGATCTGTAGATGATTGTAATATTCCAAAATGGACTGCTCAACAAAATAGGCCTGGAAAATGCATTTTTTAGGGATGTGTGATTTAGAAACCATTATCATCCCTTGGATTCCTTATATCTGATAATATAAGAACCAATCCCAAGAGGAGATTATAAATAAATCTTCTTAGGTGGGTTATACAGGTCTCCCACACCTAGTTGCCTTAAGAAAGTGCCCAACGAAGGACTAAAGCCATATCTAAACACTGTATTGGAGTAGTAGAAGAATAATAATGCATGAGATATTTTCAAAATAACTTTAATAACAGTAATATATGCAGCAGCAAGGAAAGGGATCTATTCCTTTAACCAAAAGTGGGGAAAGACAGTGATTTAAGCCCTAAAAAGGTCATTTTCAGAAATATGCATATAAAAGAGGAAAGTGAAAGTTGGATCTGTCATATTAGGTCAAGAGTGACTACCATACCGAATTTTAGCTCAAAAAAATCATTCTAGATAAGTTAAACATACCTATCACTCTCGAAATGGCTTAAAAACCCTGATTTCCCATGACTTAGAGTATGCAGAGATTACTGAAGCACAGAAAGTGTAATTTTCTAAAGGGGTTAAATATAATAGGGTCTAAACATTAGAAAATTGGATCAATGATATGGATCAAACAATTTTTAAGATAAAAACGGAGAATTTACATGAAGAATGCCTCAGATTGAGGTGCTGCAACAATAGATTGAGACAAGAAAGCTTAACAGCGTAAATTTCAGGAGGATGAAGAAATATTTTATAAAATTTCAGATCTAGGATATATATTCATATAAAAACATAGATTTATTACAGATCTTTAAGCCAAAGAGGCCCTTCTTTACACTCCCCTTGGGGATCTCAGCAAATGATGCACCACAGTGAGTAGATCTAAGATCTAAGTCACAGTTCTGTAGTAGTATTTAGGAATTTTGTAGTATATACAATAGTAATATATCATATATGAAGGGTACATATATTGGTTGGCCAATCCATGGATCACCTCAGTGAAAGGAAGGATCCTTTCCACTATAGATCTCTCCTCCAGGAGAATTTCCAAACCCCCTGCAACTCTGCTCTGCCAAGAGGACGTAGTATCTTCAAGGAACTACGAAAATGGTGATGTAGTATACTTGGCCTAATTCCAATATAAAAAATTGAAGCTCCACCGATGGATGCACTCTTCCAGGAGGAAAGACACACTCACTGAGAAGAGGTTCCAATACAAGCTAGATCTGAACAGATCTAGTTCTCCACTTGGTGCAGCTTACAAAAGAAAGCAAACCCTCACTAGATCTATGCTGTAGTTGGAAGTAGAAGCTTGGTCTCCAACCAAATAGTGGACAAAGCAAGACAATATCTCCTCCAAGAGCCACTCCATGAAGGGGAAGGGAATTCCTAAATAGGAAACCCTCACAATTCTCTGCTAAATAGCTAAGAGAATGCAGATTTGGCTAAGAAGATACAATCCTCTAAAATCATATAATAATCAACAACCTTCTTAGGCTACCCTCTCCTTCCTTTTATAATATTAGGGTTTGCAAAACCCTAAACCACCTTCATTCATTTAACCCTTTTCACATGGATGACCTCCTTCTAGAATTGCACTGATCATCTAGGAGGTTCAATGCATTTGGATTGTGTTGTGATTTGGTCCTATTGACCCAGTTAAATGGCTCAATCCTGTTTCACACACAAGTGGATTTTATTAAGACGGCCTTGATTTGTCTCTGTTCACATTGGGCATTGATTTATTTTGATATTTTTAGGAGTTTACATCTCCTCCTTTACATTTTATTCATCAAGTAAGAAAATCAAAACAAAAAGAAATATTCCTATTAGCTTGGGCTAATTAGGAATATTACAGTCCTCCCCTCCAAAATGTTGCTTGTCCTCAAGCAACTGATAAGATGAGTGTTGCAACACTTCTCTTCCTTCTTTGGTGACACCAACCTGAGATAAGCTCCCCCCATAAGCCAAGTGTTCACCCATCCATCTGTCCATGTCTTGCTCCTCCAAAGTTCTCATGAGATGTTAATAGCTCATCCCATAAGGAGACAGTAATTCATATGAAATAAACATGTTTTTCCCCATGCTCTCTCTGAACTGTGAAATATAAAATACATGGAGAGTGGTCATCCCATGAGGCACATGCCATCCTCCCTTCCTTCCTCCATACATTCCCATAAAAAGTATAAGTACATCATCAAGATAGGAAATCAAAATAATGTACATGAAAACAAAAAATTTTACATATGGAGGTGAGTCATAATCCCACATGTGGAACCAATGCAAGGCATCCCCTGCTTGCATCAAATATAGATATGGTAAGTGGTTCTCCCACCACTTACTTGCTCCCCACACCATATCACCATTGCTAGAAATTTGATATAGGTTTGGTGCTTTGGGGAAGCACCCATCAAGTTTCAAAATCTCCCTTTTTCTCTCAAGGGAGTGGCCCAATTCAGAAATTTTTGGGGTCCAATGTTGGCCAAGAAGCTCATATGATATAACATGCCTCCTTGAAGCCATGACCTGCAAAAACATGGTGTATGAATGCATGAAATCAGAATATAAATCATTTGTAACATGATCATTTTATTCACCAATAATCCTTCTCCTATCCAGGGAGTGGTGTAAGGGTCTATTCTCTTCCTCAATAGAAGGAAGAGAGGGCCGATATAACTCTCCCTTAGAGTCATGTGGCTGATCCATATTTACATTCTTCATGCATATTTTACAATGATGATATAGCTCTACTTCAAATCCCCCACAACAATAGCTCCTCAAGTTGATTTTGTTGAGCCTCATAGAAAAGGGTTAGATGAAATAGAACTCCCCCTTTTTTACTTCTTCCATGCCAAAGGTGACATGTGGAAAGTTTCCCTTCCCATGTTGCTTCTGCCACAATGCAGAATCTAAAATGAGAGTGGGTGTAGATGATGTTGAGATAATTCTTCTCTCCTCCTTGGGTCTACCCAAGACTCCTATTGCAGTGCCAAAATCTCCCAAGGTCTCAATTCCTCTATCATCAATGAATGATGCCCCAACATGTGAAGCATCCATCCTCCTTTGCTGATCCAGTGGTCTCCTTGGTGAAATGTCTCCATAGAGTGATACATCCTCAACATGGATGACTGAATATATGAATGGAGAAAACTCTCCATGCTTCCACTGCGTAATCCAATCACCTTCTTAGGAGCCTGCCATGGATAGGGATGAGGTTTACTTTCTCCCCTATCTCCTCCTTGTGTCTCCATGGTTCTACACCTCCTTATCAATGGCACATGTAGGTCATGAATTGTGCCTTGATCTCCACACATCTCCCATAGGAAGACACCAATTTCTTCACATATTTGAAGATCTTTGCACTTAATGAAATGTTGAAGTACACCCCCAATGGGATCTCTTGATGAGACCTCCTCCTCGTGCACGACCTTCCAAAACCAATGAGGTCTTGGATCTGCTGCAAGTAGAAGTCTCTCTTTGAGCTGTGGCATGCTCATTGAGAGAGTGTCATCTAGAGAGGAGAAAATGTTTCTCACCTCAGGATGTCTACCTTTTGACATCTCTTTCTTCATAGCTCCCTGAATGAAGTTATCATCTAAATGTTCCCATGAGGAATGGGTCCTTCTTTCTTCACTACTGTATTTGGACAACACAGTGCACCCTTGCTGCTCTAGATTAGTAGTAAGTGATGATCCTGGGTCATACAAAGACAAATCTCCAAGGCTTCCCCTTATATTTTCTAAAATGATACCAAATGAAAATGCATGCATACCTTGGTGAGTCTCAGGAATATTTTGTAGGGATGCAAGAGTTCCTCTCTTCACTATGTTGGCTGATCCAACTACTACTACAGATGGTTTCCCTTCCATGATGGTGACAGCGCTGGTACAAGGCTCTTCAATTGGAGAAGAGGACTCCTCCTCCTTTGGTCTTCTACTATCAAATATCTTGATTAATTGATGCATAAAATCAGCAAGAGTGGATATTCTTGCATGAATTACATGGCTGATCCACCAAGAGCTTACCTTTCCCTTCAAGTGCAGTGCTGAGATCTCTATAGCTTCTTTTTCCACTACTGGATGTAGTAGGAAAAATGCCTCTAGTTTCATCACCCAAGTCTCTGCTACATTCTCAAGTGACCCATCAAATGTAGACAACAGGAATCTGTTGCCTCTTATCATTCTATTACTGTATGGCCTCTTCTCTTCTTTCAGTTGAATAAACTGAGGAAGATCTAGAGTCTCTTGGAAGGTGTAGGCTGATGTTTGTACTCTACCAAGTATTAACTTAGAATCTCCCATTCTAAGTGCTCTTCAGGCTCCTCATCCTTCCTCAAATAATAGGAAGTGCATGGTTCTTATTCTTCTACTTGAAACCCTCTAGATGTCTCACTACAACTTTCTCCTCCTTCAAACCCTCTTGGAGTTCCATTGCATCTCTCTTCTTCCATTGGTTGAACCTCCTTGGAGAGGCTCTTGTTAGATCTAAAAATGGATGAGAGTAATATCATCCTCTCCATAATTCTAACCTTTATCTTTTCTTTATATCACTTTGTCTTGAAGCCCACAGGCTGAGCCAAAGATTTTGCTATGATACCACTATAATATTCCAAAATGGACTGCTCAGCAAAATAGGCCTGAAAAATGCATTTTTCAGGGATGTGTGCTTTAGAAACCATTATTATCCCTTTTATTCCTTATATCTAACAATATAAGACCCAATCCCAAGAGGAGATCAGAAAGAAATCTTCCTAGGTGGGTTATACAGGTCTCCCACACCTAGTTGCCTTGAGAAAGTTCTCAATGAACGACTGCAACCATATATAAACACTGAATTTGAGTATTAGTAGACTAATAACACATGGGATAGGTTCAAAATCACTTTAATAATAGTAATATGTGCAGCAGAAAGGAAAGGGATCTATTACTTTAACCAAAAGTGGGGAAAGACAATGATTTAAGCCCTAAAAAGGTCATTTTCAGAAATATGTGGAAAAACAGAGGAAATTTATGGTTGGATATGTTATCTTAGGTCAAGAGGGACTCCCATACCTAATTTCAGCTCAAAAAAATCGTTCTACATAAGCTAAACAGACCAATCACTCTCGAAATGGCTTAAAAACCCTTATTTCCCATGACTTAGAGTATGTAGAGATTACTGAAGCACAGACAGCGTGATTTTCTGAAGGGGTTAACTCTAATAGTGTATGAATATCAGAAAATTGGATCAATGATATGGATCAAACCATTCTTAAGAGAAAAACAGATAATTTACATGAAGAATGCCTCAGATTGAGGTGCTACAACAATATATTGAGACAAGAAAGCTTAACAACATAAATTTCAAGAGGTTGAAGCAATATTTTATTAAATTTCAGATCTAGGATATATCTTCATATAAAAACATAGATCTATTACAGATCTATAAGCCAAAGAGGCCCTTCTTTACACTCCCCTTGGGGATCTCAGTAAATGATGCACCACAGTGAGTAGATCTGAGATCTAAGTCACAATTCTGCAGCATTATTCAGGAATTTTGTAGTATATACAATATTAATATATTAGATATGAAGGTTACATGCATTGGTTGGCCAATCCATGGATCACCTCAGTGAAAGGAAGGATCCTTTCCACTAGAGATCTCTCCTCTAGGAGAATTTCCAAACCCCCTGCAACTTTGCTCTGCCAAGAGAATGCAGTCTCTTCAAGGAACTGTGCATATGGTGATGTAGTATACTTTTCATGATTCCAAGATAAAAAACGGAAGCTCACCGATGGATGCAATCTTCCAGGAGGTTAAAACGCACACTCACTGAGAAGAGGTTCCAATACAAGCTAGATCTGAACAGATCTAGTTCTCCACTTGCTGCAGCTTACAAAATCAAGAAAAAAATTACTAGATATGTGTTTCAGTTGGAAGTAGAAGCTTGGCCTCCAACCACATAGTGGACAAAGCAGAAAAATATCTCCTCCAAGAGCTACTCCATGAAGGGGGGGGAAATTCCTAAACAAGAAACCCTCAAAATTCTCTTCTAAACAGCCAAGAGAATGTGGATTTGTCTAAGTAGACACAATCCTGTAAAATCAGATAATAATAAACAACCTTCTTAGGCTACCCTCTCCTTCCTTTTATAAGATTAGGGTTTTCAAAACCCTAAACCACCTTCATTCATTTAACCCTTTTCACATGGATGACCTCCTTCTAGAACTGCGCTGATCATTCAAGAGGTTCAATGCATCTAGACTGTGTTGTGATTTGGTCCTGTTGACCCAGTCAAATGGTTCAATCCTATTTCACACACAAGTGGATTTTATTAAGACAGCCTTGATTTGTCTCTGTTCACATTGGGCACTGATTTATTTTGATATTTTCAGGAGTTTACATGTCCTCCTTTACATTTTATTCATCAAGTAAGAAAATAAAAACAAAATGAAATATTCCTATAAGCTTGGGCTAATTAGGAATATTACAATGACAGGGTATAATAGAAATCCAAATCAGATTCAAGACACAAATTATGAATAGTAACATCGTCATGAAAAATGGAGGATTTAGTCTTCACCATAGGATTCAATAGCCGTTCTGGAATATCCTCCATTGAATTTGAAATGTGAAAAGCGAAAGAAGAATGAGAATATGCATTAGGAATTTTATTTGTAGATTTCCCAACTTTACAGTCACCGCAAGGAGGCACCCACATCGGGACTAGAAAAGGAGGAGGACAAGAAATAAAAGGAATAATATTTTCCTCCTTTGAAATTAGAGGTGTCTCACGATTCACAAGAGTTGGGGAAGTGAAATCATCCGGAGGTTTATATTCAGACTCATTCAAAGAAATATGAACCATATGTTCAAAAAATTTCTCACATAAAACTTGATTCATATCTTCTTCAAGAAAATCATAACATAAGTGAAGGAATCTATTATAAAAATCCTCAACCGATTCATCAGGCTCCATTCTGAGTTAGTTGATTCTTTTATGAACATCTTCGCTATCATACCAATCAAAATCTTGATGAATATCCTTAGTAAAATGGAAAAGATAATGAATTGAAACATATGGTAAGGTATGTCACCATAGCTTAACACGAACTTCAATAGTGAGGGTGAACAAAAGACACATAGCATCTTCATCATCAATTTGGAGAGTTTTTAAAAACCCAAGAAAATCATTTATGTGTCTGGATAAAAATATACCACCCTCGCCATTAAACTTGAACTGAGAAAAGGCATGAAAAAATTCCATGGGGATTGAAATTTTTCCACGAGGAAGGTTAGAAAAACACTCTGGGATTATGAGTTGGGAAAGATCCATTTATGACAGTGTTATCATTCTATAATTTCTAAAGGCTGGAGACAGAACCACAAAGTGAAACATGAAACCACTTTGGAATCCAAGACCTAGCCTTCCTGGACTCAGAAAGGGCTCTCTCTGTTAGATGTAGCTTGATAACTATAAGTGTTGATATTAGGCTAGTTATAGAAATGAGGTTTGTTTGAAGATGTTTGGTTGAGGCAATAGAAAATGGGCCATTGGGATATGGAGTCATAAGTGTGCACAAATTCAGATGGATGAATAACTAAGGTCAGGTGCAACCAGGAAAGCTAACATGTCAATGGATCTTAACAGCTTATGAAATGGAAAATAGGAGGGGATTAAAGGTTCAACGGGAATGCAGAGTGGACCGTCTTTGAATTCTACATTCCAGTCTCAGAAGAAAACATAATGAACTATTTCAAGACTATGCAAGGTACCCTATGGTAAATCCTACACAAAATTTTCTATCCATAGTTAAGAAAATAAAACAGTATGAGAAAACAAGAGAATAAAAATTTACATGGGAAAATACTTCACCATAGAGCATAACACAAGAATTTGGAAAACAACATAATCCTTTATTCACCCAAAAGAGAGTGGTTACAATAGAATGAATATATTACAATGTTTTTTCCCCTTCCGGGCCCCTTCAATACTACTAATGCCTACAATATTTATAGAAAACTTAAGTCAGTTAATATTTCTACTACAAGGATTACATTTAAGCAGAAAATGGACAAGTGGATACATGCAGGTGGTGATAAGACATCTCTCATAGCAACACCGCCTCTGGGATTAATTATGGGCAACTCTTAGTAGATCCAAATTCTTCAATGGCTCCTCAGAAGATCAAACAGTAAGATTTGGAGGAAGCTGTGATGGTTTCAACCAATGGAGGTTATGACATTTGGCTTTGTTATTTGGACCGCCTTTTCTAGATGATAAATTCCAATGCGGTGGTGGCACTGTCGCTTCTCTGAACTTACCCCCCTTTCTCTGTTACAAACTTATACCAATCTATTTGGGGAAAGTGGGTTTTTAAGGAGACAAATGGTATTTCGAACTCCCCTTGAAGTGGTAAGCGGTAATAAAATTGGGGGGGGGGTGTAAATTCATGAGAGAATGACACATAAGGGGTCCCTTTCTTGAAAACAACTCTTTCAAACACCCCCCCCCCCCCCGAGTAACGATAAAGTTAGGATGGTAAAAGGGGGGTCAGAATGAAATGTAGGCCATCGGATTTAAAGATGATGGTGGCATGATGAGGTGGAAAGCCTTTGCTCCTTGTCGGGTCTTTTGGCCTATTTATTAATGCAATGAGCTATAAACCTCATAGGCCCGACTTGACCTATTATGCACACAAAACATTGTGAAAACTCGTTTCACTCGGACCTGAAATACTTCAAATTTCAATTCTGAAGTGCATCATATCCATGCATTTCGCAACCTTTACAGTTTAATTCATAAAGAATATGATCAGCAGTGTGATGCAAAGGGGAGGTGGCGTGGAGGGTAGGTGACGCGGAGGGTTGGTGGGACCAGACCGCAGTGCATATCACAGCTCGTCACATTTATTTATAAGCACATATGGTATAAACACTAAAGAGTGCGAAGGGCAATGAATGGGGGAGGAGATGAGTGACATGGCAGGAAATAAGGGGGACTAGATCGCAGCGCAGATTGCATCTTTTAGCTTTTAGTTATAATTTGTGAGGGTTAACTTTTTAAATTTGCGAAATGTGGGGAAGAGGGACCCACTACCTATATGGCAGAGTTTTATGAATCAACAAAGGTTTAAGCGGTAAGTGCTTTATGAAGTTTATGTGGTATATCAATGTATTGTGACGGTTATGAAGTGGGGGTGGAGCTACGGAGGTGGGGGTGGAGCTGCGAAGGTGGGGCCGACTTACCACATCACTAAATAAATATGATAGATTGTGGGCACTCACAAAGGTAAGCCACATGTGATGTGATATCACAAAATTGGTGATTGCATTATTTAGAGTTTATTTTCCAATGCAAAACACGTAAAAAGTGTGAAATGCAACGAGGGAGCCCACTTCAATCATGATCGGGAAATGGGAAGAAGAGTAGGGGAAAAGTGATGGAAAGTTACCGTTTGATGTTTTTCAAAGGAAAATTAAATGAAAAAGAAATCACGGTGGGGATTGGATCCCACTTCACATCACATTAGAAATTTATAAGTTTGGTATTGGATTGTTGTAGCAAAGCTTTGCGATGGCGATATGCGATATGGAACAAGGGGTCCCACCAATGGTCTAAGAAGCTATATGATATGTGATATATATAACAGTAAGGTTTAAGTTTCATATCATACGGTCGTTCGAAGGGTTGTGGATCTTATAACATTTAACACTTTAGGCCTTTTATATAAGTGGGTTTATAAAATAATAAGCCCCGAAAGGTTATATATGTGGGGTTTTGGGGGCTTTGAATGGGATTTAGAGCATGGGATAATATGGGGGAAATGAGGGGAGAAAAGAGGGGGAATGAAATGAAATGGAATGAGGGAAGAAATGAAGTTTGATCCCCATCACACCTTTTTAGCAACACTTCCTTCCTTCTATTGGACGGAGAGGCAGACTGATTCCTTTGAAGCTCTTTACAATCAAGAGTTCCCTTTCTTTTCTGTAAATAAATGATAGTCATGGAATATTATTTTTAGTATGAAAAATATACGAAATAATCAGTCACCTTTTGATACTATGAAATACAGGATTCTAACAGTGGTTCTAGCTGGGGATGGCAGCTCCTTCAGGAGGTGTCAAGAACACCGTAGACTAGTGGCCTGATCCCAAATTTGAAACTCAATATGATATAAAACCTCTGTGACTAAAAATGTTCAAGCTGAAATTAACACTCTCTAAAAAACTAAAGTCTGGAACACACTTGAGCTGAAAACAAAACAATATTTTGAAACTACAACTGGAAATATGATCAGATTACTGAGCTTATTTGCACACCTTCCTACCCTACTCTACTGAAATTGTTGCTTGTTCTAAATGATGCAATAATGCCAGTGCATCTAGTCAAGTAGCAATAGAAACAAATGGACAACTTGACTGCTTTTCATGAAAATCAATAGTATAACTTGATTATGTGTCCTCATAACCAAGGTTATAATATGAAATGGCAACTGCTGATGTATTTGATCTTTATAAAGAGTACCTGTTTGAAAACTTGGACTAAGAAGAGCCTCCATATACTCTGCTATAGGATCAATAAAAGCATGATGTATGATACCTACTTCTAGGCCTTTAATGACTAGTTGATCAGTTGTATCCCCAATATTAAACCTTGAAACCTCATCTTCAGTTTGGTATTTGAAAGCACAATCATCCTCAATATGTAAGCCAAGAGATAGTACAATTTCCTCTTGCTTAGGAGAAGGAATATTTTCTGAGAATTCTTTAGGGTCTCAGAAATTATATGACTGAATTTCATAATTCAACAGTTTAATACCAGTTTCATATCTTTCAACAACTATCTCCAGAAAACATGTTTTAGCTTCAGGTCTAAATTTTCTTGATTTCAAAATAAGTAAGACAGCCCCTAGAAAATCGTCATCAAGCTGAAATTCTAATAATTGATTCCTGAATGCATTTAAAACTTCACTAGATAGAAGGTCTGCCACAAAATTTGTCATCTTGTTCAACAAGAACTCTGATCAACCTATTTTGGAGTCGCCATGAATTCTCAAAATTTGGATTCTTTGAATCGTGGAGTTTCTAGGTGAATAATGCAGCCTTCTTGTGTCTGGTCACTGTCCACCATCAGTAATGAGATCTGAACTTTGATATGTTTTGTGAGTTCTAAAGGAACACTAAGATTTTTCAATAAGTGTCCCCAGTATGGTGGCCATTATGTTATCACTCTGTAATTTCTGAAGGCTGGAGAAAGAACCATGGAGTGAAACATCAAACGACTTTGGAATCTAGGACCTAGCCTTCCTGGACTTAGAGAGGGCTCTCTCTATTATATGTAGTTTGATAACTATAAGTGCTAATATTAGGCTAGTTATAGAAATGAGGTTTGTTTGAAGATGTTTGGGTGATGCAGCAAAAAGGGGGCCATTAGGCTATGGAGTCATAAGTGTGAACAAATTCAGATGGATGGATAACTGATGTCAGGTGCAACCAGGCAAGCTAGCCATGTCAATGGAACTTAACAACTTATGAAATGGAAAAGAGGAGGGGCTTAAAGGTTCAATGGGAATTCAGAGCGGACCGTCTCTAAATTCTACATTTTGGTCTCAGAAGAAAACATAATGAACTGTTTCAAGACTATGCAAGGTACCCTATGGTAAATCCTACACAAAATTTTCTATCCACAGTTAAGAAAATCAAACAGTATGAGAAACAAGAGAATGAAAAATTACATGGGAAAATACTTCACCACAGATCATAACACAAGAATCTGGAAAACAGTATAATCCTTTATTCACCCAAAAGAGAGTGTTTACAATAGAATGATTTTATTACAATGGCTTTTCCCCTTCCGGGCCCCTTCAATACTGTTAATGCCTACATTATTTATAGAAAACTTAAGTCGGTTAATATTTCTACTGCTATGATTAAATTTAAGTAGAAAATGGACAAGTGGAGCCACGCAGGCGGTGATAAGACATATCTGACAGAAACACCGCCTTTGGGATTAATTCTAGGCAACTCTTCGTAGATCCAAATGCTTCAATGGCTCCTCGGAAGATAAAAAAGTAAGATTTGGAGGAAGTTTTGATGGTTTCAAAGAGGCAACCAATGGAGATTCTAACATCTGGCTTTGATATTTGGACTACCTTTGTCGAATGATAAATTCCAATACGGTGTTGGCACTGCCGCTTCTCTGATCTTACCCCCTTTCTCTGTTACAAACTGATTTGGGGAAAGTGGTATTTGAAGGAGACAAATGGTATTATGAACCCACCTTGAAGTGGTAAGAAGTAATAGAAGGGTGGGGTGTGAATTCATGAGAGAATGACACATAAGGGGTCCCTTTCTTGAAAACCACTCTTTCTAGAACCCCCCCTACAATGATAAAGTTAGGATGGTAAAAGGAGGGTCGGAATGAAACGTAGGCCATCGGATTTAAAGATGATGGTGGCGTGATGAGGTGCAAATCCTTTTCTCCTTGTTGGGTCTTTTGGCTTATTTATTCATGCAATGAGCTATAAACCTTGTAGGCCCGACTTGACCTGTTATGCACACAAAACATAGTGAAAACTTGTTTCACCCGGACTTGAAATCCTTCAAATTTCAATTTTGAAGTGCATCGCATTCGTGCATTTTGCAACCTTTACAGTTGAAGTGATAAAGAATATGATCGACAGTGCGATGCGAAGGGGAGGTGACCTGGATGGTAGGTGACGTGGAGGGTCAGTGGGACCAGACCGCAACGCATATCACAACTCGTAACATTTATTTATAAGCACATATGGTGTAAACACTAAAGAGTGCGAAGGGTAATGCGCGAGGGAGGGGATGAGTGACGTGGCAGGGAAGAAGGGGGACCAAATCGCAGCGCAGATTGTAGCTTTTAAATTTTAGTTATAAGCTATGGGTGTTAACTTTTTAAATTTGCGAAATGCGGAGAAGAGGGACCCACTAGCTATATGGCGGAGTTTTATGAATCAGCGAAGGTTTAAGTGGTAAGTGTTTTATGCATTTTATGTGGTATATCAATGTATTGTGATGGTTATGAAGCAGAAGCGGAGCTGCGGATGTGGGGCCAACTTACCGCATCACTAAATAAATAGGACAGACTGTGAGCACTCACAAAGGTAAGTCACATGCAAGGTGATATCGCAAAATCGATGATCGCATTATTTAGAGCTTAGTTTTCAATGCGAAACATGTAAAAAGTGTGAAATGCGATGAGGGGCCCCACTTCAATCGCGATGGGGAAATGGGAAGCAGAGCACGGGAAAAGCGATGAAAAGCTAAAGTTTGATGTTTTTCAAAGGAAAATGAAACGGAAAAGAAAGCGCGACAGGGATTGGGTCCCACTTCACATCGCATCAGAGATTTATAAGTTTGGCATTAGATTGTTGTAGAAAAAATTTGTGATGGCGATATGCGATAAGGCACAAGGGGTCCCACCAATGGTTTAAGCGGCTATATGATATGTGATATATATAATGGTAAGGTTTACGATTCATATCATAGGGTCGTTCGATGGGTGGCGAATCTTATAACATTTAACAATTTTGGCCTTTTATATAAGTGGGTTTATAAAATAATAAGCCCCTAAAGGTTATATATGTGGGCTTTTTGGGGCTTTGAATGGGATTCATAGCATGGGATAATATGGGGAAAATGAGGGGGGAAAAGAGGGTGAATGAAATGAAATGGAATGAGGGCAGAAATGAAGTTTGATCCCCATCACACCTTGTCAGCAACACTTCCTTCCTTCTACTAGACTAAGAGGCAGACTGATTTCTTTGAAGCTTTTTATAGTCAGGATTTCCCTTTATTTTTTGAAAATAAATGGTAGTCATGGAATATTATTTTTAGTATGAAAAATATAAGAAATAATCAGTCGCCTTGTGATAATACAACAAATGAATGACAAAGGTTTGTCTAATATCTTGTAGAATAGTCCATAAGGATGTGACAACAATACCAACCATTACAACACATTCTCAATAAGATAAGTACTAAAATAACTAAAATAGTTCAACTACCTTAGCACATGTGAAAGAAAACATGAAATACAAACATCCGCAAAATAGTCTAACAAACATTCATAATCCATGCATGAAGAACGTGTTGGTTGTGAATGCTTATGTTATTAAGTAAAAGTTTAAAGACATGTGTATACAATGAACATCACTAGCTCCAATAGTGGAGCATTGGATTCATTCCTTCCTCCAAAAAATAACTAGCTTATCTCTCTAATGCTTTGCGGGAGGAGCCAAGGTGAAAATTCAATTTCTCATACAATGGGGATGTATATATAACCAATGGGTGATACTTCACATCCCTTGTGACTCTTTCACTACCCTCATGACTATTTTAATTCTTATGAATTTTTGATTTACATGACTCTTCCTATTCCGTGTGTTTCCTTTGGAATTCCACTTTACAATACATTTCGAATAACAATTTACATGATCCACAATAATAATGTAGCATATGATGACTTGTGAGAAGACATGACATGACACTCATGACCTAGACTTCATGATGATATGACAGTGCCCAGATGTCCTTCTTGTCACTTCCTACTTTGTGTCTTCTTGAATAGATGGTACATGTTCTTCTTCTTCCTCTTTGTTATGACTTGAAGATGAGGAGTCTTCCATGTGATCTTGATCTTGATCTTCTGTTATAGTTCGTTGTTCCTTTATCTTCTCACCTGTTGATCATATTATATCTTCAAAACCATATGTGCCTTCTAACATGTCCTCATTCTCGATCTCCTTCTTGGGTATATTGCCACAATTGATAGAGTTCCTACATCTGTAATTCACTAATGGCAAGATGACATCAGTCTAATAAACCCCTAGTTTAAGATGGTCTGCATTGATCCATTGAATTAGATGGAACCATGTGATAGGATGGGAAAGAGGCTCAGTACTTGTACAATTGCGCAACTGAGGAAATCAGGGGTGAATATTGAGCCCTGAGATATTTCAATGTGTAGTTCAAGCTAGGATGAGGAAGAAAAATGCACAGTGTATGATCTCAGGGTGACAGTTTGAGGGATTTTTCACTGCTTCAACCAATTGTGTTGTTCTGGAGGGAAAATGATCCCAATGGATCCGGATCTTGGGGGGAGGCCCTGAAGATCTAAAAAATTGAAATGGAACTTGGGGGTGAGGCCCCTAAGATATGAAAAATTAGAATGCGAGAAAAAAGAGAGAACACATAGTAAATAAACCATAAAGAAATATTTTTATTAAAACAAAAAATAATAGTAGAAGATACATTGTGGTGGAGAATGTGTCATTTTACAAGATGTGACTTGTTACTTATAGAATTTTTTAGTTACAATACCACGGGTAAATTCCATGGGTGGGTAAATACCATGACAAGATGTCACTTACAATACTATGGGTGGGTTCCATTTACAATACCATGGGTAAATTCCATGTGTGGATGAATACCATGGGTGGATACATACCATGGGTGAATTAATACCATGGATAGATGTCACTTACAATACCATGGGAGGATAAATACCATGGGTGGATGAATACCATGGGTGTAGTCCATTTTCCATTCGAATCATTCCTCCCTCCTTAAGAAGAAATGGTCCCCATGGCATGAAGTCCCCCCCTAAGAAGCCTTTGTTGAATATGAAGAGCCACTGAAGAGAAGGGTTTTGTGTGGTTAACCCATAACTATGATGAATGAAGATTCGAGGATAGAGATACCTTGTAATTCTTGTGACCAACTGTGATACCAAGAGTGTGCATCCTATCAAATGGAATTCAATAAAGTGTCGGTTTTTGGATGACCCATAACCATGAGAAACGAAGATCCAAGGATAGAGATACACTGTAATGCATGTTGTCGGGCCAGAATTGTAATCTACAGATAAATTACACTTCCCTAGACAGGTGCTAGTCTAGAACAACAGGTGAAATACTATACTACCATTTCTCATAACTTAGAATATATACATAGAGAGGATTGGATGCTTACTTGTTCAGTCGATTCCAAATGGCTCCTTTTGTCGCTTCTGCTTCAGCTTCAAATAATTCAAGCGGTTTGTGAGCTGAATGCTTCCTGCAAGAAAGAACACTGAAACAACAAAAGATGCAATGATATATATATCTATTCAATCTAGTTAGCTAAATCAGTAAAGCATAAACTACATCATCAACCAAGATCTTACAATATGGAAAATCAAAGTTAACATAGATGCATGTAGGGAAAAATAAGAAGTACTCTTTATTGATGATAGAAGGAGAGGTTACAACCTAGTGACTGATTTGAAGTGACCTTCCAGCAAATTTCCCAAGTCTCATCATAGCATAAATCTATCCAGCAATAGCTTCACAAACCAAGCTCTCAATTGAAAATTCTCTAGCATTTCTCTACTCAAATTCTTCCTTCTCAAACACTTAGATCTGTGTTCAATTTATAGATGAACTGTACGTTGTTTTACAATTAGTAGCTTTCCAAAAATAGTCAAGACATGTTTCCAGTCATGTAGATGTCAAATGGACACTTGGATTCGAAGCTTGACACATGTGAACTCTTCTAGAAGGCACTGGCCAAGTGGAGAGTCCGGAACAATGAGAATTTCGCTCCCAATGTGACCAACGCACTATGAATGTCGATAAGTGCTTTGCAGAGAAGCCTTGCATGGGGTTACCTGCATATGCAATTCACTTAGGCCCCTTAGAGCCTGCGTTGGTGATCTCATATGCTATACAATAAGCTTCAAACCATGGAAACCTTTGCTTGATGAAAGTCTTGCTTGATTTGTCTTGTTTCTTGTCTTAGGGCATGTAGCAACTGAAATGATAGGGAATGATAGGCTCTTGATAATTGGTCTTGGAGATGATGTCCAGTTAATGAAGTCATTGGGAATGGTTCCCAAATTGACCTATAACAATTTCCCCCTAAAGAATGAGATCCAAATAATAAGAACATTTGATTGAGATGCTTTATGCCGTGATCAACCTGGAAATGAGGCGGAATGGTAACCTGCATCAATATTACAATACATTTCATCATGATATGTCATCTGTTGATCAAAATTGCTGAGGGTAGGCATTCCCATGTTCAGCACATAAAAAAATCTAATAACATGTACATAATTCAGAAAGTCATCTACATTGGAATGTTGCGTAGATGCAGACACGCATACAGATATAGGCCAATATTTGGATGAAAATATGTATGTAAAGTCACTGTATAGATGATGTGTACATAAATCCTGAAATCGCAGCCCAGATGGATGAAACTAGATCCAGGGTCTTCTTATCTCGTTCACTCGATCATTCGGGTACAAGTCTAACCATGCAAATATATGATTTTTCGTCGAACATGGAAAGACATCATTTGATTACCAGCCAATGATGTGAGCTATTAACAAATGTGAGAGAACCACCATTAATGTCAATGGCCCTCAAGGTACTGCAATACATTTTTTAAGGCGTGAATAGATGATTTGATGTCAAACGCCAAACAAAATCTTTCGGTCAAAGGTCTAGAAGCGAGGATCTTGTCGATGCTGTAACAAGACTCATGGTATTGGAATCTAATGTTTCTAGGTGAACTTCTTCGATATTGATTTGTTGTCGACAGGAAGTCACCTTATTTCAAAACAAGAGTTACTGATTTCAGAGACAATGGTATGACTTGATATAGCAATTTTCAGGGATGACAGTCATGAAAATGAAGGTTTATGAGTATTGCAAATGGATGAGTTTTTAATCACTCGATGACTTCTCTTGAACATATCGGTGACACTGTGATGAGTTGGCAGCATTGACCTAAAACTGAAGTGAAAGTATGATGAACCATAGGTGTGAATGAACCGTCAAGATGATTACCCAACCCAAACAGTCATGGACATGGAGTGAAAGAAGTGTCATGTTCAAGAGCAACTTGCTACCAAAATGAAACTTTATTTACTTTTCCCAAATTTTCCCCGGTCATTTGTCGACCAGTACCTCTGTATTTTTTTTAACAAGCTTGAGGAGGATAACATTTTCTTGATCTATAATTCAACCCTTTGGGTGAATAAAGTATCGCTATTTAATAATTTAACGAGTCTAGCGATGAATGAAACTCGATTCTTGCCATGATCGAAAAGCTCGTCGCTATTTTATTTTTTGACGAGCTTAATGACAGTGATAGCCCGGTCCTTTTTCATATTTAGAGAGTCTAAAAAATATGACGAAAGAGAACTCCAAAAGTAATTTTTCGTAAATTTGTCTCTCCGACCCGAAAAAGTGTAAAATCATATCTGAAAGAACCTCTTTAGTCATGTTTAACCAAGGTATTCCTTTTTCGTAAATAATCCATCTCAGTCTGGAAAAGGGTTAAACTTATACTGAGTAGATATCAATTCATTTAATTTAACGAGCTCGAAATGACAAGTGCTCGACAATATTTTCACATTATCGAAGTCTGAAAAATAGTGAAAGAAGAATCCAAGGGTTCCTTTTGTGATGTTATCGAAGCTCGAAAAAGAGATAAAAGTGCGCTTCAAATCCTTTTTTCGTTTTTAACAAAGCTCGAAAAATAAGGAGAAAAAGTATGCTTTGTGGTCAAGTTATTCTTTAAATAAATCTGCACGACTAATCTGTTCATCAATTGTATTTCCTATTCAGAACAACATCAAATGGATTAAAAATACCTATTTCATGATAAAAACATAATAAAACTATAGTCATAGTAATAAATTTAACTTGCAAACAATTAAATGACTATAAAAAGTAGTTTCACTATTCATTTTTACCATTCCATAGTTACCATTTTCATTTTGGAGCTCTGAACCTGATTTTTCCCCCGAACTTCAGTCGTTGATTACGGTCATTTCTGTGGACGGATTTCATCGTCGTTTGATCCAGGTTAGTGCCATGAACCTTCTCTTCCCTTCAGTATTCATTTCATTCCCATTCTTTGCAAAATTTTAGGGTTTTGAGGCCCCTAGGGTAAATTCTACCCAAAATGAGGGCAACGCACCCCTGAATGTTCGAAACCTGCATTTCATAGCAGGTAAAGTGAAGGGTACCTGCATGTGTAATGCACTGTCTCAGCCCAGGGAGTGCATTGGGCACAGTTGAAGTTTTTGGTTTTCATGTTGTGTCCAAAATTTGCCTAGTTTTTTACAATGAATGGTATCTATTGGATCTTATGGTTTATTTTCAGGTTTCCATCGGATTATAATGACGATTACATGGAGAGAAAGAGAACATTAAGAACAATATATGATTGCCTTGAATGATCCAGGAACTGTAAGAGCCTTAAGAGATTATGGGCTACTTAAGTACTTCAAATTTTTAGGAATGAGGAAAAAAATAGAACTCTTAGAGTTCTTAGTTCGAGCATGGGATCCGACGATAGAGGCATTTCACATAAAAAATCAAGTGTTGTCCATAACAGTTGAGGATGTGTATTTTCTCACAGGTTTGTCAAGAAGAGGTTTGGCTATTTCTCTCATAGGGTCTACCATTGGAGGAGAGATAGTGAGGAATTATGTTATTTAGTATTACTATCCAGGGTCAGAACCTAGCAAATATGGGAAAATAAACATCTAGGATGTCAGGGATTTTCCTTTGAGAAGCATCCTTTTCATGATCGCAAAACTTGCTAGCACTGTTACACTCCATGTAGCGAACCGGTCGTATATGCAGTATGTGCTAGAGTGCTTAGAGCCAACAGTATTCAATTGGTCTGAAGTCGTTCTATCTCAGATAAAGGGAACAACTAAACAAAGCAAAGGGAGGAAGGAAGAAAAATTTCAGCTATGGTTCAATCCTTATCTCCTTCGCTTTGGAACAGATTCCACTGATGCAACCACAACATGTAATATTGGATATATCTAGTCCTTGAGATCCTTGAATGCAGAGATGGGTAGAATTCATGGGTTGGCATGCAGGCCAATCGACCGTTGTGTTCTCGATTGCATTCTTTACCTGGTTTCGGTGATAGATCGTCACCATCGATGAGTATGCATACGCAAGTGTCAACTTTCGAGGAGATCCAGATCTAGTATTAACAGAAGGCGCTTAGTGGGGTGCAATGGGTAAGAATGAATTGACCATGTTTTTTTATTTTTATAAGGTTTATACAATTTTTTTGTGTTTTGATTTCTTTCCAAGACTAAACTAAATGTTTGATGTAATGCAGATATTGGTTGCGTTCAATGAGTAGAGGAACCAGAGCGTGAAGCAGATGCGTCAGCAAAGAGGGTTGTCGGGAGAGCAGTACTTCAGGACCTTGATATGGCTGAGACTCTAGCTGAGCTTCAACAACACATAGAGGGATTGACCTTGGAGATTCTAGATTTCTGGCCCAAAGAGTTACCCATGCGACTACAATGACACACTATTGGGGTTCCTAACCAATGGATGCGGTTGCTCCGTAGAATTGCTAGATCTATAGCATGTTACCATGAGCACCACTAGTTTACTTGTGATATTTTTGCATACATTTTGAGGTCAAATGACCTATGTTTCTTGGGCACAAATTTTGTAAAAAACCTATAACTATCTATCTATATGTTTTCAAAGTTTTTCCTATGTTTAATGTGCAATCCTATTCAATGATGTGAATTTTTTCTTTACCTATGTCGCAAATTTCTATCTAAAACTTGATTAGCTAATGAATCAGTTAAAGTGTTCATATTTCTGGAAATGTGTTGATATTGAATGAAATCAAAATTTCTCTCCAAAAGTCGAACTCTTAGGAACAATCTAAGAAGTGTTGGATTTCTAACAGTATAAATACTAGTAAGTTGTAGTACCACAAGTTGTGAGTCTAACCTTATGATTTTGTGGTTAATACCAAATGAAATGGCATCAGAGAGAATTTCTATCAATGTGTTATACTCAGTGATATTATTCGTCAATCTACCGATACAAATCCATTGAAAACTCACTAACTCGTCGTTCGGAGCGAAAATGGTCCACGCTGTAGAGGATAGATTTTGCGTAATACGACTAGCACCATCAAAATATCCAACAAATGGTTTTGAAGATTCAGTCATCTGCGATGAAATGAAAAGCGGATTACTAACGTCAAGAAAACTCTAAAAACAAATTAAGATAGCGAATGTAAATCAACAACATATAAACAATATAATACAAAAAATTACTACACTCATGATTAAGCATAGTAGCATTTCAAATACAACCCATTTCTAGGCTGTGCCAATGGAATCCCATCGTATTCAACTAACTCGTAGGAACCCTTAGCAAGAACTCTTTTGACAATATAGGGGCCATGCCATAATGGCTCAAATTTCCATGTACCTATTACATCAGCTTCTTGATCGTAAATAATGACCAAGTCGCCCTCTGAGAAGATGTGAGGCTAGACATTTTTATCGTATTGCACCTTTATACGTCTCTTATGCACTTCATTGGCTAATTGGGCTTCACGACGCATTTCATCTAGATGGATGAGGTTAAGGAGATGCACTTCTTCTTCTGAGGTATCAAGTAACAAGTCTATCATGAGTTTTAACGATGATATTTCACATTGGATTGGTAAGATAGCTTCCAGACCATACACCAATTGAAAAGGGGTAAATCTAGTCACATTTCTCACCGAGGTTCGATACGCCCACAAGGCGGAGTACAGGATCAAGTGCTAGTTCCTTTTACGGACTCTTATCATTCGTTGAAGCATTCATTTAAGAATGTTGTTAATAGCCTCAACTTGTCCATTTCATTGTGGATTATTACAATCCTAACTTGGCTGTCAATTCAGACATCATATGGTTGCGAAAATGCTTCCCATGATCCATAACTATAGCCTGTGGGACCCCAAATCGTGCAATACTATGGTTGAAGAAAAACAATGCATATGTTTGTCCTGTGTTGTTGAATGTAGGCATCGCTTTGGCCCATTTGGTAAAATAGTCGACTGTGACAATAATATAACCATGCCCCCTGGACGAAGGAGGGTTAAAATTCATGAAGTCAATACCCCATTTCGTAAATGGTCCAGCAGAAACAATAGGATGCATTGGTGCTGATGGTTTGCAGATTTTACGGTCATAAGTCTGGCATGCATGACAACTTCTAACTGCAAGGATACAATATCGAAAAATAGTAGGCCAAAAGTAACCGACGTGGCATATATTCTGCGTGGTAGCATATCCAGATAAATGTCCACCACAAGCCCCATCATGACAATCATTTAAGACTTTTTTGGCCTCCTCATGAGTGAGGCACCTCCTTAAAACGGTATCGACACCACGATGATAAAGTGTATCACCGATGATCAGATAATCTTTGGCTTGGTATCAAATACGTTGCTGATCAGAGTGAGAGGTATTAGGTCGAAAATTTTGGGTTTGGAGATAAATGATGAAATCTCCATACCAGGGATCAGATGATCCAATCAGAAAAAAAAGACTTCATCTGGAATAGATGGTTTCGACGTAGTTGCAGTACTATCAGAGGGAAGGTCACAAAGAAGCTGAGCCAGAACTAAAGACTTATTTGACTTGGATTTGATGAATTCCAAATCAAATTCCTGCAAAATGACAATCCATTTTGAATATTTCCCCCCCAGTAATTGACGTGATAAGATGTAAGTCATGGGGTTTCAATCCAAAACTATTGTTATTTTTTAGAGCAGGATATAATGGAAAAATATTTGGATAGATTGAACAACTGCCAAGGCAATATTTTCCACATACGAGTACTTAACTTCCATATCATTGAGATTACGACTCAAATAATAGATCGGATGTTCAATTGCATTTTCTACTTCGACCAAAACCATAGCGATGGTCGTTTCAGTGGCAGAAATATATAGGACATAATCATTTTGATAATTAGGAGGATACATTAATGACGCTTGGGCAAGATGTTCCTTGACAGCATCAAAAGAAGCTTGCGCAACTTGGTCCAAATGGAAGGGAACTCCCTTTTTCAATAATCGAGTAAATCCTTTAGCCATTTCGGCGTATTTTGGAATGAGCCTTCTCAGGAAGTTAGCCTTTCCTTAAAGTTTCTGTATCTGAAGTAAGTTTGATGTTGCAAGAAAATCAAGAATAGCCTATACCTTCAGTGGGTCTATTCGAATTCCTTATTTTGAGACTATGAATCCGACCAATCAACCAGAACCTACAAAAAACACACATTTGTGCAGATTGAGGCATATTTTGTAGTGTCGGCAACGTAAGAAAATGGCTCTCAAATGCATCGGGTGATCAGTATGATCTTGTGAATGCACTAGTAAATCATCTATATATGGTTGAACAATGTGCTTGATGTCATTGAAAGCATAATCCATTGCTCTCTGAAAAGTTTCCCCAACATTCTTTAAACCAAACGGAAGTTTCCTATATGCGAATGTGCCCTAGGGATAGATAAATGTTGTCTTATGTTGGTCATCTGGGCAGATATTGATTTGATTATAGCCGGAAAATTCATCCATGAACGAAAAAATTTCGCATCCAGCACAATCGTCAATAATCTAGTCATTAAAGGGAGTAGGATAGTTGTCTTTTGGAGAAGCCTGATTGACATCCTGATAATCGACACACACTCTAATGGTTCCTTGTCTTTTCATAACAGGAATGATATTGGAAACCCACTCAGTTAGTGGAACAGGGTAAATGAAACCAGCACGCAAAATGTTTTCAACTTCTATTTTGATGGTAGTGGATTTCTTCAGATGAATAGGATGAAGTCGTTGACGCATCAGTTTGACATCAGGATACATATTAATAGTGTGTTCAACTATACTAGTATCTATGTCTAGAATTTCCTCATAAGACCAAGTGAATATGTCACAAAATTCATGAAAAAGAGAGCGACATGAATCAAGTTCTGATGGAGAACAAGATACACCGACATGAATATTTTCTACAGTGCTAGGTTTAGTGGAAATATCGATAGAATTTTTTTCTTTGATATTTGATAAATTTCGCTCAGATTCAATCGCATTAATCGGAAAAGAATTCGAAAATAAAGTTTGAGTGGATGGGTGATATAGTTCACTAAGATTATTTTCTTCATAATCAGGAAGATGGGAACGATGATGATGATCTTCCCATGGTTCTCCTTCTGACATCATAGCTTCCAAAATATTTTCATTTGTCAAAAATTTTGAGGAAAATGGATCAGATGGAGTACCAAAATCTAATGAACGATCAACCCAAACACTCGGCAACGTTGATTTTGGATTTGTTGCCCAATCCAAATAGATTGATTGCTATTGTAGCTCAATAGGGCTAGGCGGTAAAACATCATCCAACGTAGAAATATCAGAATCACCCGTACTCTCCCTTAAGCTAGATAGAGTGGAAGAGATCATGTAGTAGGTCTCTATGCTTGCAATTTTTTTTGACATCACAGGAAGCGGTAATGCAAATAAGAGTGGAATCCTTTAAGATTCCTACACCAATGTTCTGAATTTCTAGTTGGGGTAAGTGAATATACGGAACGCTTCGAGTTAACAGCGAAGCGGAGGAAAAAAAGGATAATTGATTAATGACTGTAATTGTACCTTTATGTGGAAAGGAAATCATTCTAAAGTATGTAGAAACAATGGCAGTCATCGCATATACCCATGGTCTTCCGAGTAAAATATTATAGTCAAGGGGTCCATCAACAACCCCAATATAAATACTTATTGTTTTTCCCCCTAATTCAACTTGTAGGTTATTAATAATACCACAAGGTTTATATGTTCTTGCATCAAAAGCCTTCAACGTCGTTGATGATTGTGATAATCGTGGCAAGCCAAGTGACTTCCAATAGTTTAGAGACATAATGCACGTAGATGCTCCCTCATCAATAATAGTGCAATGAACAAGGTGATTGAGAACATTTACTTGGATGGAGAATTCCAATTCCACTGCTAATTGTGGCACATAGCCTGTATGATTAAAGATGACAAGATTAGAATCAGTTGGATCAATTCCACCAATTGCCGACAATAACGCCTGCTTATGGGAGGGACAATTTTGTAATACCTCAAGAGAAGACATAGCTAAAGGGGATTGAGCCAAATCTTCAACTATATTATAATTTTGTGCTGCTCTTGCTCGAGGATTATATGTCGATTTATGAATTACTCCCTTTGGTGGCTTAATCGTCAATTCAGGAATAACATGAGGTGGTACCAATTCATTAGATGGATTCGTTGTCGAGGTAGTAGGTTGATCAATAGCCAGACTACCATAGTCTTTATTTCGCGTCGACACCAAAATATCTTGTGAAGGTTTTGTGGTGGATAACATTAACACTTGGGAACTAGGAGCTGGATCCGTAGCAACCAAATTTGTTTCCAAATTTGGAAATGGGTTTGTCTTGATGATTTTTGAGACTTCAGCACGGTGAGGAAAATCCCTAAAAAAGTGTTCCTCATTACAGATTATGCATGGATAACGAGGTTTCTGTGGTCCAGACGGTTGATCAGATGATCATTACTGCGGGTTAGAAGTTTTCTTTTTCTTTGATTTCCCCTTTTTCTTACCTCCTGGTTACTTGTCACTTTTGCCTTTGTCAAATGACACGGCATTAATTTTGGAAGTAGGAGCAGGATCATATGTAGTAGTGTGGTGTGTGTTGGCAGTGCCTATCAAGCTGTCTCTGTCATGAGAGTCCTTTATTTGAGGAGGAACATTGAATTAGATCGCGGCGCATTAGGAATTTTTTCATAGAGTGTGCGAGACTGAGTAGAAATCAAGTCTAAATATTGGGCATGAGCGATAAATTTCTCTTCTGTGATGAAGCCACCTTTAGCCACATCCTCAGTTATAGATGGTAACAGGGACTTAATGAACCATTCAACAACGAGCTGATCGAGCACAAATGTCTTAACCATTCGTCGACAATGACGCCACTCATGAATATGATCGGAAATGTGAGTAGCATTAGTCTGTTCAAAATTGGTCAAGAGTTTCGTTCCAGTTTCGTATCTGATCAGTAACTGGAAATGGGTCAAAAATAAAATAGCTAAGGCAATGAAATTATCAAAAGAAGCTCTAGGTAATTCAATGTACCATTTAGCTGCTAGACCTGTGAGTGTTCGCTGGAAAAGACGTAATCGAAAAGAATCATCATTTAGGGAATTTGATGAACACCATAAATGATAAGTCATAACATGAGTTGATGGATCTTATCCAGGGTTTCCATTGAATTTAGGAATGTCAGAGGGTAATTTATGAGGTATCACTGGCCACCAAGGAGCATAATTGATAGGATCATTGGTTAACCGTTTAAATCTGGTAATTCCAAGGTTGCAACAAAAGGCAACTGTCTATTAAGGTCAGGTTGAGCATAGCCACGATAAGATGGAATTTCTTTGGAAATAGGTCGTTGAGCACCGGCATATGGAATTTGTTGTTGGTAACCCAGATAGGGGTTGTTTTGCATAGAAAACGCTTGATAATTCTGTTGACCAAAACCTGGATATGATACTTGTTGAAATGAATTTTGAGGCATATGCACCTGTGGCTGCCAAGGGGTATGTCCACCAATGTTATAACCCAAATTAGTATAAGTTGGATTCGGTTGATATGTATAACCAGGTTGCGTTTGTGACATCCCATAAAATGGTACACCAACTTGTGAATAAATGATCCCTGATACAAGTTGTTGTAAATTAACCAAAGGATTTTGAGTCTGTTGACCCAACATTTGATGATATTGAGTTGAAGAAATTGCCTGATAAGGTTGATGTACAATATTTTTATTCTATTACTGGGATATAGATGTATTAACAAGCAGTATTGAAGTGGGTGTAATAGGTTGAACTAGTTGATACAGATGTACAACCATTTGTGGTTGGATAGGCAGAGTGGGCTGCCATTGACAAACATTCATGTCAACATTAGTTTGACCAAAATGTGACTGAGTACTATCGTATTGGGTGACCATATATTTCCCCCAAGCATAAGGAGGATAATAAGATGGAAAATATTGTTCCCCGAATTTTGGGAGTCCAGTTGATATGGTACTTAAAGGAATTGACCCATAAGGACTAACTTGATAATACCCTGATGATGGATGTAATGAATCAAGTCATTCAGTACTAACTATAGGACTACCAGTTAAAACACCAGATGATGACATTGGTAAAGACCATGGTCTTCAATATGTACTAGAGAAAGTGCCAGATAATGATTTGTAACCTGTTGGGACCGAAGGGCCGCCGTCAAATATGACTCTGGTGAGGTTGCGAACATCGATAGGGTAGCGAGGGTAGGAGTTGACGCAATTGGAATAGAAAACCCAACTGAAGATGTTGGTTCATACATGGTTGTGTGAACAAATGTATACTCTCCAAAATCTATGGGAGATTGAATGGAAATGGGATCAACAAAAGCATATGAAAATGATTGAGGAAAATACTAGTACAAGTAAAGGTCTCCCACAAAATGGGTTGGACTTAAAGGTGTATCTGGTTGTGGTATTTCTTCAATCACAATTAAACTAGGAGGAAGAACTTCACCGTCAGGCCCAAAATATATTTTAGATGGCTGACTGTGTGATATAGGAGTTTCAGGGGCTACAGAAATTTGTGGGGTGACCAAGGTAGGAACAACTTCCTATTGTTCAACTTCAGGATTCAGATGTGCTGGAAAAGAAGAGAGAGGATTTGGATCAATTTGTGATTGAACAACGTCGGGTCCAGGAGGTATGGTCTTAGTGATTGAATGGATTGTGACCACAGGTAGCTATGAAGACTCTGTTTTGACAACAGTAAATGAACCGGGATGTGTGGAAACAATTTGAGCTAGCTCTGGTTTAAAATATGATGTTTCACCAGAGGTACGAATTGTACTTGATTCGGCAGATCGTGATCGCCTTCGCCTACTAGAAGTAATTTCCAGTGGTAAAGGTGGTTTTAAAGCTAATCTACGTGAACGATGGGGGATAGGATTTTGTTCTTCCATGATTACTAATTTATTTTAACCAAAAAAGAAATAAACAAAAAGAGGATAATACTAGGCAAAAGGGTTTACCAAGAAACTGTAAACTACAGAATACCTGCTGACAAACCAAGAAGTATGAGCAGGTAATCTCCCCAAATGTTGTGTTCAGTGTATCACAATTTCAGGGCAGCTGACTCGGTTCACTATGAATGGATAACACCTAACAGATTTCCTCCCAAATATACCCGAAGGTACGTGGAGGCCCAAATCCGTATTAGCATTTTCTGATGCGAAACCGCACATTGAGAGCACCCCTTTATACTTATCTTATAGTAACACTGCTCGATACACCTGAGAGTACATGGATGAGCTATGATATACTTACGTACGTGGAGTGAGGTATCACACTTGGAATGTATCGCAGACAAGTTAACGACAGCTGCTATGTTTTACGACGTCGGAACACGTCTCTAGCCTAGACCTTCTAAATCTTATCGTTATGGTTCCAATGCGTTGTTAAGAAAATTGAGATTTATTTTATGTTGATCTTGCTTAACAATTTTCCTTTCAGGTTCACCACGATGATGTATATGAAATTCCTAAAATGCAAGCTAATAATGATAAACAAACTTTCAATTTTAACTTTTTCAATGAAGAACCTAGCTACAAAGGGAAGAGAGCAAATAGTTTGTGAGCGAACAAATCAATGAACAAAAACAAAATCAATGAATCACAAGCTAAATGCAAATTTCCTAATGTTCCTTTTGCAAAACACACACAATCCTACATGCAAATGCAAGTTTTTATTTTCAGTTTCCTTAATGATATGAATGCAGAAAAGAAACTAGGTGCACTAGATCAATAATCAAAATGCTTTTTACTTCCGAGAAACGAAGAATACAAACAACAATTTCTCATTTGAAGGAAAAACGAGGATTTCAACAACAATTTATCCTATCAAGGAAATGAAGATTTTATGAAAATTTCCTATTTCGAAAGAAAATGATTCTTAATGCAACCATAAAAAATACTTTGAAATCAACTTTTCAATGATAAATAAAAAAACTTCTAAACAAACATTGAACAAATTTTCAGCCAAAGGAGGAAGAAGTATATAGAGTCACTGGTCAATTGAGCATCAAAATTTTCAGAACATAGCAGCAAACAAAACTGAAGCAAGTTGCAAAGTCAAATTCAAGGGAATTTGGTCACTTTCAAGAGTCAACGCAGTCTCCAAGGGGAGACAGTGCTCTGCAATGTAGGCTTGGAAGGGAGACAATGCTCTGCAAAGCACTATGTCCAGTCTAAGGGTGCGTTGGGAACAGTAGAAAAGGAAAAATCCTACTGTTTAACTCACTGTCTTTGCAAATTAAGCTTTGAGAAAGTCTAATATTTATGTGTAACAACTACTGGGTGGATTTACAAAGCAAATCAGACACTAAAACACCTAGAACTAAGAGAAATTCTCCCCAGTGGAGTCGCAAGTTTGTTGGGCCTAGAAAATTGACCAACTGTGATGCTACAGTGTGTGGCCTAGAAAATGGACTTCAATGAAATGTGGGTTTGTAGATGACCCATAACCATGAGAAATGAAGATCAGAGGATAGAGATACCATGTAATGTTTGTGACCAACTATGATACTAACAATGTGCGGCCTAGCAAATGGAATTGAATGAGAAGGATTTTGTGTGGTTGACCTATAACGGTGACGTTAATTGTTGATGAAGTAGTAGATGCCTACATAGCCTGGGGTGGAAGGGCACGTCTCTAAAGAACCCAAGATTTTTTATGTTATTCTGAAGCTGATGAATGTGAAGCAGGTGCCTACTAAAGTGGTGTGGGAGGGAAATTTTCCGAAGGGAACCCACTCTAAATGTTGCTCCAGATTTTTTTTTTGTAACTTAAAAATTTTAATTCACAGTGATAGCCAAGGATTACATAGATAATTAGAAGAATATTGGTGTGAGAGGAGACTCAGCACCGATAGTCTTTGCCAAGACCACTGCCTTGGACTGCATTTTTCCCTCTGGGAGTGAATTTACAGAGGAGAATTCATAGGGGGAAACCGAAATAGAAAAAATGGAGACGCAACTCCAGAAAAAGGCATGTCCGCATCTCTGATGAAATTTTTCATAGATATATAAAATAGAGAAAAGGAACTGTAATGACTATAAAAAAACCTAGGGATATAAAGGCTAGGTTAGTCCAAATCATCTCCCGAGTGGTCGTCAACATTGATAAGGCACTCTGGAGTGCTTCCATAGTTAGAAGTGAGCTGAGATTTACTGTAAAATGAGGGCCCAACACCTGCGAGTTTGTGCTGCTCATGGAGGAGCTTGCTGGTGGAGGGGCTGCTTGCTTCGTCTTTAGGTTCAAGATTGATATGGTGACTGGAAAAGAGATTATTGAGGAGGGCATAATTGGGGGGATTCTTCTCAATGAATTTTCAATTATGAATGTCACCCACGTAAAGCACAAATTTAGCAGTTAGATCATCAATATTTTTAGCCAGGATGTTGTTGTTGTCCATCTATTCTTGCAGGACCATAACCATGAGAGTCTTGGTTTTCCAATTTAGCCTGATTTCTTTGTTGAAGAGGTTTTCTCTAGCATGGGTTAAATTTGGGTCAGGGATCCAGTTGAGCACGTCCTCATCTTCCTCAGTAGTCACTCTCCCAAGAGTCATTCAGACCCTAGCTTCCAACTTTGAATTTGATCTTTGGCGGGTTGACTGATTTTTGTTTCATAAACCAGAGTAGCATTATGAGCTTCTTCTTTAGCGCACATGGTGGGATGTCTATTAGAAGAGGTCCAGTGTGAACTGCGGCCTCTACTGCACCTTGCTGGAGCAGAAGAATTGGGTCAACGAGGAGCCATAACATCTAGCTGAAGACAAAGGAACATGGAGTCAAGGTGGATGAAATGGGAGGGCACAAGGAAGAAGATCAAGGGGAGAGATGAGGCAGGGCGGCACTGAGAAAGTGGAAGTGAAATGGAGGCCATAGAGTTCACATATGGATGAGGCAAAAGGAATGAGGGCCGAGTTTACATAGGCAAAGGAGGGAAGGAGATGATGCCGAGGTAATGGGGGAGCAATTATGGCTTGGAAATTTGAGGGTGGAGAGGAGTGAATGTAGTAGGTGCTCTTGGCGTTTGAGAGGCCAAGAGGGTGGCTGATAGAGGGAGTATTGGGGGTGATCGTACTATAATATTCCCAAATGGGAAAAGAAGGAATATTGTGCATAAAAATGGAAATATGCAGAAATATAAATAGATCAAGGTATGAGACAATAGTAAATCCATTCCATTATGAATATAATAGTAAAATAGGTACAAGATCTTAAGGATAATATCACTCAAGTTGGGCAAACATGCCTCCCATGAAATCATACACCTAGATCTAGAGTGTTGTTATTACATGAAGTACAGGAATGAAGAAAATTGCATTGTATAAGAGAGAATAGCAGCTGAAAGATATAAAAATGTATTTTTGTTGATATAATGCTCCCAAAAATGATAAGCCTGGAGATTCATGCTCCAAAACAGATTTCTAGGACAACCCAGAAAAGGTTTCCATAAATACACACTATATAAAATATAGTAGATTTGGCCCTAGGGCTGAATAATCTCTACAACTGAATCACTGATGGGAGATGCTTGATCCTCCTCCAACAGGTCTCCTAAATTAAGGTTGATCCCCACACAGGAAACCCAAACACTCCAAATAGGGCAATGAACCCACTGTTACAACTACTCTCCAAAATAACACAGTCGTTGAAGGAAACTGCGTTGTAGTTGATGACTGCTACTTGGCCTGGTGCCAAAATATGTAATGAAGCCCTAAAGTTTTCTCACAAGCTTCTGGATGAAAGGATGATCCCTCCAATGGAAAACTAACTCAGAAATTGGAGATTTCTCTCCTCCACTGCTACACCCTTGAAACACAACCCAAATCTAAATAGAATTGCATTGTACATGAGACTGAAGCTTGGCAAAATTCCTAAATGTGGAAGTATGGTGAAAAATCCTCCAAGAGCTTCTCAATAGAAGAGTTGGGATTCCCGATCAAGAACACCCTGTGCTAAACAACACTACAATCTTAGCTAAACAACTGAAGAAATCTATATGTATAAAAATACCATATATCAAAACATAAAATATATCAACATAATGAATATGGCTACCATCCTCTTCCTTTTATAAGATATGAGCTTCCAAACCCTAAGCCCTGTCCATTAATGACACTAATTCCATGCAATGTGTCTCCATCTAAAACTGCGATGTCCCCCCATTAATGTCAACTCCTCCATGATAGCATTGTTGATTTGGTCAAAGTTGACCTAGTCAAAGTGCTCCAGCCCCGGTTCACACCTTAGGGTGCTTTATTAAGCTGACAATAGGATCCACTTTCACATGAGAAGTGGTTTTATTCTTCATAAATAGATTTATGGGTCTCCCTAACCACTTATTCACCTATCTAAATGACAAAACAAAACTTTAATATTCCAATTAGCTGCAAGATAATTTAGGAATATTATATTCCTCCCCTCCAAAATGTTTCTTGTCCTCAAGCAACTGCAAGGATACTACAAAATCTCCAATGGATATGTCCCCTCCCAAGAATACAATTTTGCCTTTGGTGAATAAACCAAATAGCTCTCATCATGAAAAAGTGGGAGATATATGGAAAGAATTATATGTTGTCCATTGGCCTTCTCAAGGCATGAGAAATGGTAAAGTTTGGGTGCCTCAATCCCAATGAGAAACTCCAATCTCCATGCTATCATCCAAACAAAATGAGCCATCCTTGGTAGCTCATAGGAATAATCACCAATCCCCTACTTCTACAATGTATATGGGTGCATGGATGAAAATGAAAGATAAAATTTTCCAACTTAAGTTGTCTCTCTCTCCATTTATGATAAATTTGGAGCTGTTGATCTTGGGCTACAATAAAAAAGCTCTCCTGAAGCCAAAATACACTTGGAATCTCATGATCACACTCTTTGGTTCCAAGAATCACTCTTGCCCAATCCATCCTACATATAGTGAATAGAGTATCATCACCATATGGGGTCCAAAATAAAAATGGACTATGTGTCATATAGCATGTTGGATGGTGATAATAGTCCCTCAAGTGAGACCAACATTGTTCTTCCTCTTGCTGTCTCAAAATATGATATGAAGAGTGGCCATCCAACCACTTTCTTGCTGCCATAATCTTCTCAAAATCTTGAAAATAGTAGAGGCCGTTAGGTGTTGGCTGAATATGATCCAAGAAAAACATATATTTCCCAAATTCCTCTATAAATTGGTCATTCCCATCACTGAATGTAGTCCCAAAAGGACCATGAAATCCACAAAGAGGCTTTCTCTCTTGTGGAGCAATGTGTTGCAAATGTATGGTAAAAGAATGTACATACACTGTTAATTGATCAATGAGAATCAAAACACAACACTTACCATATATTGTAGACAAGTTGGTGAAGAGGTCCTTAGATGAACCTTCCCATATCTTCATCAAAAGGGGAAGTGACTGAAACAACCTTACAAGGTGGTTTCTTTCCTCCTCATACAGCAAACAAGCTACATATCTCTTGATATGTTGGTGCACATCTTCTTTGAGATCCTCCCAATAGAATTCCTCCATGATGGTGTTATAGGACTCAATGGAATCCCCATTGATGCTACCACAGTAGCAAAAACCCACAATATGCATATAAAAATGCATGGTTCATTCATAAACCAAAATAATTATCAAACTGGGGCAAATTCTAATGCGGAAGCTTTTCCTTTTACCAAACCTATGGTTAAAACCATAATAAAATTCACTTTCGAGCCAACAAATAGTAATGTAAAATTTCAGGCCCACAACTTATCATTTCATTAATTTTAGAAATTCGACTTTGGTTAAAAACCCAAAGCACCAAAATAATATTATGTTTCGCCCCACAACTTACCAAGTCACCTTTCCGCTTTCCTCCGAATAGCTTTACACCTTTGATTTCAACCGTAGATCTTCAACTCCTCGATCTTTACACCGTTAATATTAATACCTATCAATCCATGGCTATCGCACTTCAAAACTGATCTATGCGTACATCCAATGGGTACCGCATTTGAAGATGCATGACATTTAATGTACGTGTTTACACCGTCGGGTCCACACCTTCGTTAACCTCTGCGCAACTTCAGGTGTGAACACCGTCGGATCTCCGATGTCTATGATCATACGGTTATCACGTTCAATTTACTCTAGCACTTTATTGCTCCAAAGCAACGTGAAATCAGCGGTATTGAAATTCCGTCAGTGCTACGTGTCACACGCTGAGGTCTATCACATAAATTTCTTCAATATCGTTTACCACTTTATAATTGCGCAAAAACCATTTATTGTTTTCCGAAACCGCCTTCATTGTTCTGTTGTGTTGTTTCTCACAGTTCTGCTTTCAACCCTTCAATACGGCATCTCCATATACTTGGTGAAACATTTAAACAATCCATCGATTCATTTCACTGCACTATGACTTGTCCTTTACTCCATCGTTCTGTTTTCACAATATCAACCAGTCTTCAAACCCTCTCTGGCATTCATTCCACACGTGGTTTAACCTCTATATTCAATTTCTGTGGTTCTTATCCATCGATTATAAATACAATAAAACCTCAAATGTGACTTCAATCCCCGGATCTCACTGCACTATGTATTCACAACAGAATGTCTAATTTCTCCTTGAAATTCTTTATACGAAGTCAACCCAATTGCGAAATACATCCAGGTTTTTTTAGAAGTCCAAGAAATTTATTTAATGGCATCAATCCATTCTGTGATCGATGCTAATCTCTCAGTATTTACAAATCACACAGAATCAATAAATGAATAATTAACCTTTTAAGAATACATAGTCTCATACCTTCAATAATCCCATAGCTCAAAATGACAGAAATTCTTTGGTTTCTGCCAATTTTCCCTTTCCACAGTATAATGAAACATAAACTTAGAAATTGAGTTTTCTTTTCTATTAATACACAACAATTATATGGGAAATTCCTTCCTCTGGCCTGATCTTCTGTATCAGTGGCCTTTTCCCTATTCTTCCCGTAGGCTTGCAATTAAAATTCTACCTCTCTATCTCTCCTCTACCTTTTCATTCTTTTAATATCTTGAGGCTTATTAATTTTTATACAAAAGGTTCTGAAAACTATTTTTGGTTTTAGATCCTTCATCCTCTTAACAAAACCTTGAATATCCTCTAACTCTTCATTTGCCTCAACTAACCCCTAAGGATCCTCTTTCATAACAAAATCATGAAACCAATTCTAATTTAGGATTTACCATTAATTCCTAAATCTCTCAATCATTATGCACTCTCAACTAGCCTAATTCTCTCATGTTCTCCAACATTCAAGAAAATTTACAAAATTCCTCACAATATTTAATTAATTCTCATTAAAATCACTCGAAACATTACATAAGAAACCAACTCCCTTGAAAACACAAAACCCCTAAGTCTATTAAAATACAAGGAATTTTCTTGAGCCTAATGCTCCTGCATCAGACTCCCAAAGTAGAAATTTATCATGATCTCCTAATCATGTTTTTCCAACCTTTTTCCTCCGAGATCCCATATTTTGTTTTTCTGCTGTCCATAAGTTGTATCATTCTTCTGTTGTACTTCTCCAAGCTTCCATATTTTATTCTACATCTTGCCACTAGCTATGCTTTCACATTCTCTTCTTGTATTTTCCTAGCTATTGCTACTTTGCTTTCTTGTTGCTATCTTTTTCTGAGACACCTTCATCATCAACCTCCTTATACTTTCAATCTCTATATCCAGGTTATCTTCTAAAGGGTAACCACTCTGCCTTTTGTTATACTCTGTCCATTTACTTTCAATTTCTACTGTAAACATTTCTCTAGAAATTGGTGTAGATGTTGCTGCATATGTTGCCTTTGTTGCTAATACTATTGATTTTGTTTCTATAGATGTTGTTGCCTCCCAAGCTTCCTGAACATCTTTGAAGATATCTCCCTCTGCAACATCCCTCTTCTGTTCACTACCTGCAAATTCACTTTTAAAAAATAAATTATCATTTGATTCTTTAACTGCATTAACATACTCATTCATTCTTCTTTGTATAATAGAAAGCATAATCAATTTTGGCAAACTAGTATCTGCTCCTATTTCTTTCACAACTTCAAGAATTTTCACTTCAGTGTCTACAATTCCTTTCTCTGGCATAATTTTTTCCAACAAGCATTTCAGCCATTCCCTTTGTACTTGTTTTATCGCAACCACATCATTAATAAGCTACAATTTAGTTTTAGCATATCCTTCTTCTTCTTCTTTGACAATATTCAGTAATTGTCCAACACCTCCTTGATTGATATTGGCAATCAATTCAACTTCTTCAAACTCTATATATTCATCCTTTATTAGAATATAATTATGATTCTTCACCACTATGGCAATTCTAAGAGTCTGTCCCACAGTCTTCTCTTGGCCAATCGGACAAACCAACTCTTCCTTGTCATCAATAGTAACAAGTTCCTTCATATGAGACATGAATATATCACCTTCCTTGGAATTTATGAGTTCCTTCTTTTGAAATAGTTCATCTTCATTCAAGACAACTCCAAGTGATGGATTGTCTTCTACAACACCTGTAAACATAGTCAAGTTATCAATTTCAAAATTACAAGACCCAATGGTCTCATTTGATGATCTAGTCACCAAATCTTCTTATAGCAGTTCCAAGTCTCTTCCAAGACTAAGAAAATATTCACTATCTTTCTTTCCAGCTTCCAGGGTTATCTCCACTGTGCCAATCACCATGATAGAATGATGATCCTCCACTATGTTTTCAGCTAACATAGTTTCCTTTTCATTAAATTCTCTAACATTTTTCATTTGTTGTCCCTCTTTGCCTGCATAACTAACACATGAATTATCAATATTAAAAATACAAGACCTCAATGTATCTTCCTCCTCTGGCAACATCTCAGTATTTTTCTTTGAGTTTTCTTCTAGATCCTTTGTCAACACATCAATATGTTGATTTAAATTCTCCATGAGACTGTCAGCTAGCCTCTCTTTCTTATCATTTGTTTCATGAATGTCTCTCTACTTTGGTTCACAATAATTAACTTCTTCAATTTTTTGAATCATTCTTACATCCTTATCCTCTATTTCCTAACTGTCATTCATGAAAATTTCCTTGTCTTTCACATTCAGCAATTTATCCCAAGTATAGATCCTCTGCTTTTCCAACTCTCTTCTTTGAAGATCTAACTTTCTATATAATTCAACAATTTCAATTGGGGTTGAATTTGGAAACTTTACACAACTTTCCATACCTTCACTTGTTCTTGACCAATCATTAGATGGCCCCTCTTCCTCTGCTTCAATACTCTGTTGTTTATTTCCATGAGACCCCTTTGTCTCCTTTTGTTTCTGAGATCTTGCTATCTCAACATCATTCTGAACAGAACTCAGATTCAACTTTTTCTCCTTAAATAACTTTAAAGCTTGTTCATCATCATGTGATGTACCTGCAATCCTACACAATTCATTAATTTTAAAAATACAAGACCTTTCAGTCCTGTTTGCTTCTTCAAGCATTTCTCCTTGAACAGATTTGCATGTGGAATCCTCAAATTTTATCCTTGATTCAAAAAATCTGAGTTCTTCTTTCCATAAGGCAATCTCTTTCTACCTCCAATTCATTTGTAATGGGTGCCAAATTACCTTCTTTCCCTTCAGTGGAAATATCCATCCTCCTCTCTAGTTTTCCTCTTCTTGTAGCCATCCCTTTAGTACCTCCATTTGTAATTTCATCACTGCAATATATCTTTCTCTATTATCATCATTCATCTTATCTCTGTGGCATTATTTATAACCTCTTATCTAATCCTCCATGATCATCTTCTTCATGAGCTCCTTGCTCACTATGAGTTGCATTAATCCTCTGCAATAGCAAGTCCTCCCAGCTGCCACTTACCTCACCAATCCCCTCTTTGGACTTGGTCTTTTGGCAAGCACTGGTTCTCCATTTCAGAACCTATTGAGCACTCTCTTCTACTCTCTCTAGGCTTATATCCCCAACTCACCTTCTCTTGAGAACACTTCAACTATTATCCCTATCCAACCTTTAGCTGGAATATTTAGGTTCACTTCCATAATCATCAAAATCTTTGTCTTCATCTTCTTTGCAACCAAAATTCTACAATCACAATTTTCAAACCAGATTAAAATTATCTCACCTTCAAGATCCCTGCATGTACTTTTCCTCTTCATTCACTTGTACTTTGAATGTATTGTTCTCATGTATTTATGCAATTGCCTGTTCACTTCAATTTTTTGTATCTTCTACTTATTAGATTTAATATTTGCTCTCCTCTTTCTTCCCATCACACATGCATTTAAAAAAAATCTTTAATCTTCAAAATAGCTTTTCCTGCTCTGATACCAAAATGATGTTACAACAGCAGCAAAAACCCACAATATGCATATAAAAATGCATGGTTCATTCATAAACCAAAATAATTCTCAAATTGGGGAAAATTCTAATGCGGAAGCTTTTCCTTTTACCAAACCTATGGTTAAAACCATAATAAAATTCACTTTCGAGCCAACAAATAGTAATATAAAATTTCGGGCCCACAGCTTATCATTTCATTAATTTTAGAAATTTGACTTTGGTTAAAAACCCAAAGCACCAAAATAATATTATGTTTGGCCCCACAACTTACCAAGTCACCTTTCCACTTTCCTCCGAATAGCTTTACACCTTTGATTTCAACTGTAGATCTTCAACTCCTTGATCTTTACACCATCAATCTTAATACCCATCAATCCACAGCTATCACACTTCAAAATCGATCTATGCGTACATCCAACGGGTACCAAATTTCAAGATGCATGAAATTTAATGTACCTGTTTACACCGTCGAGCCCACACCTTCGTTAACCTCTGTGTAACTTCGAGTGCGAACACCGTCGGATCTCCGATGTCTATGATCGGATGGCTATCGCGTTCAGTTTACTATAGCACTTTATTGCTCCAAAGCAACATGAAATCGATGGTATTGAAATTCCACCAGTGCTACGTGTCACACACTGAGGTCTATCGCGTAAATTTCTTCAATAACGTTTACCACTTTATAATCGCGCAAAAACCATTAGTTGTTTTCTGAAACCGCCTTCACTGTTCTGCTGTGTTGTTTCTCATAGTTCCACTTTCAACCCTTCAATACGTCACCTCCGTATACTTGGTGAAACATTTAAACAATCCATTGATTCATTTCACTGCACTATGACTTCTCCTTTACTCCATCGTTCTATTTTCATGATATCAACCAGTCTTCAAACCCTCGCTGGCATTCATTCCACACATGGTTTAACCTCTATATTCAAAATATGTGGTTCTTATCCATCGATTATAAATAAAATAAAACCTCAAATGTGACTTCAACCCTCGGATCTCATTACACTGTGTATTCACAACAGAATGTCTAATTTCTCCTTGAAATTCTTTATACGAAGTCATCCCAATTGCGAAATACATCCAGGTTTATTTAGAAGTCCAAGAAATTTCTTTAATGGCATCGATACATTATGTGATCGATGCTAATCTCTCAATATTTACAAATCACACAGAATCAATAAATGAATAATTGACCTTTTAATAATACATAGTCTCATACCTTCAATAATCCCATAGCTCAAAATGATGGAAATTCTTTGGTTTCTACCAATTTTCCCTTTCCACGGTATAATGAAACATAAACTCAGAAATTTAGTTTTCTTTTGTATTAATACATAAAAATTATATGGGAAATTCCTTCCTCTGGCCTGATCTTTTGTATCAGTAGCCTTTTCCCTATTCTTCCCGTAGGCTTACAATTAAAACTCTACCTCTCTATCTCTCCTCTACCTTTTCTTTTTTTTTAATGTCTTGAGGCTTATTCATTTTTATACAAAAGGTTCTGAAAACTATTTTTGGTTTCAAATCCTTCATCCTCTCAACAAAACCCTGAATATCCTATAACTCCTCATTTTCCTCAACTAACCCCTAAGGATCTTCTTTCATCACAAAATCATGAAACCAATTATAAATTAGGATTTACCATTAATTCCTAAATCTCTCAATCCCTATGCACTCTCAACTAGCCTAATTCTCTCATGTTCTCCAACATTCGAGAAAATTTACAAAATTCCTCACAATATTTAATTAATTATCATTAAAATCACTCGAAACATTACATAAGAAACCAAGTCCGTTGAAAACACAAAACCCCTAAGTCTACTAAAATACAAGGAATTTTCTTGAGCCTAATTCTCCTACATCACCCATGCTCTGAAAAGAGTACCTCATATGTTGCATGTATAATCCCCTCCTTGAGCTTGGAGTCTCTAGTCAAGTAGATCTAATCATGGAAATAAATGACTCCATCAACCACTCTATACCTCCCATCTACAACTTGCCCATCGAGAACCTTACATGTGAAGAGGTTCTTGGAATACTCCACCAAAAGTTGGGACTCCCAATATGCATCTAGGCTTCCCAACAATGACAGCGTTGTATAAATCCAAAATGAAGCACTTGTCTCATCATATCTCTCCTCTTTGACATGCCCAATTCCAAAGCCACATGTTGGAGTAATTCTACCCCACTTTTGTTGCCTCCCTTGCAGTTGATCTTTCCCAAGACAAGATTGAAGTACATGGAGGTAAACCTCCTCCTGAAAGGTATTTCCCATCCAAAACTTCCATTGTTTGGCCAATGCATACAACAGTGTCAATAACCTCTTGTCATATTCAGAAATATTCCTCATGTGGGGAAGTATCATTTTCTATTCCAAGGCTATGGAGTAGCCCTTTGATACCATGCTCATGTGTAATGTTTCCCAATTTTAGCATCAAGCTAAAATGGAACATTATAGTTGCATATTTTCATTTTTTTGAATAAAAGTGGGTAAAGTGACCCATTCATGTAATAAAAAGGAATAAAATCCCTTACAATGTGAAAAGGGATTATCATGGAGCTGAATTTCACACCCTTGTGTGTGAAAGAGGTTAAAATGCAAATGGACAAGGCCTAATTGACCAAGTCACACTGCGTTGGCATGAGTTGGAAAGCACTAAGTGGGACAACACAATTTTAGTGGAGGAATATTATATGGGGGAGGAAACTTCTAGAGGAAGGAAGGTGGAGACTTCATAGTTTTTAAAAGAGGAGCAAGGCATCCCATTGAGATTATCTTGGAACATTTGATTATTTGTCTATTCAGACAAATTGTTGCCTCTTGTTGTTCAGCAGAGCTGCAGTGCCCTCGGGCATGACGGAGTCCTGTTTAGGATTTCCTCTCCTTCTTGTGGAGCTCATGAAGGATTTCACTCATCCTCCATATTCCGGAATTCAGGCCATAGCATCAGCCATCTTCATTAGTGTAGTTTTTGCAGCAGATATTGTGAAATGTTGTTGGGTGTTGCTGCGAGGTTTCCTACAATACCATTTAGAGCCGATATTTCAGAGGAGGGAGGTTCTCTACTTCCTAGAGGTTAGTGAGGATGTTTTCCAAGCTTATTCAACTATCATTGGTAGGAGGCCAACCACTACCATTAGTTACAACGCAGGCCCTCTCACAGACTACGTTCTAGTTGGAGCATATTTGCAGTGAGGGTTTTGCAGACATTTCAGAGGGTGAGATCTTTGGTGTAGGGATCAACCTTGCACTTCAGATTTCCAAAGGAGAATGGCTCTTCATCAACTTCAGCCATTCAACCTTCTCCATTCCATTCCATGTATTGGGTTGCTACTACTACCCAGCAACTCCGGCATTTCAGCAGTTTTGCATATTTCAGCCAATCCTTCTAGGATTGACTTGAGGTAGTGATTGGGAGCTTATATCTTGTATCCCAATGATGTATGAGCCATGTATATGCAAATCCATGATGTTTTTCACTCAGTATAGTATTCTCCCTCATATGACTACGGAGTCCCTATTCATGGGCATTCTTCTATGGAGCAACACTTTGTATTTTGGCATATGTTTTCATGGAAGGCTTCTTGCCTTGTTCCATTAATGTTCATTGTATAATTTTCTACTGATATTCATAATAAAATGGCTCAAGGTTTTTCATACATTTTGGCATAATATTCATTCACTGCTATTTCCATTTTATGTATTTATATTACTGTAGCTGCATTTTTGGGTTATCTTGAAAGATTCCCAATCTTGTTGTATTCCCTCTTGGGAATATTGTCCCTTGACAACACTCTATAGACAGAGTCTAATAGTGGGCCAGGAAGCCTCTGGAGCTCATCCTTCTTTATGAAGGTGACAAATCCAGTAAATGATCCTTTAGTCTATCTCTGGAATAGATTTTCTTGTCGATTGACAATGTTTCTGAAAAAGGAACATTACAGTGGTATCAGAGCATAATCTTGGCTTAGCCTATGGATCTTCAACCAAGATGCCATCTAGGAAGAAGGAAGAAAAAGGAGATGAGCTAGCCAAGCTTCTCCCTAAATCTATTTAGGGCTTTCATGGGAGCCACAAGCAAAAGAGGAGGGAGAGATTTGAATAATCTCCACAATGGTTTGAAACAGAAACAAACTCTAGGGTTTCTGATGAGGAATGTGAGCATGTAGTCACATCCTTTTATTCACATCGCAATCACATGTGTAGCTTTGTCATGGAAAATATGGGAAAGAAGGAGAGGTGATCAAGAGGAAAACTCTTGGAAATTTTCTGAGAGAGTATGAGTCTCAAACTCTGGCATTCAGAGATCATCTCACTTTCATGGATTTTTGCAAGTCTAAGGTGAAGGGGAGCCAGCAACAAGATATATTTGTTCTATCTACTTTTGGAGTTTCACCTACATGTTCAGCCAAAGCATGGGTAGAGGAGTTGAAGACCATGTTGCGGTAGCACAAAGTTTCCAAAGGAGATGCTATCAGATTTGCAGTGCTGCACTTTAGAGGTAAGACCTATGCATGGTGGATATTTGAGTCATGTTCTTTAGAGGATGAAAATACTTCTTCCTATTTCATATCCATTGAAGCAAAGATGGAAATATTTGGTATGAGAAAATCTGAAACACATGTGGAGAAACAAACTAAGATATTGCATTTGAAGGGAGGAAGCATAAACTCAGATCCACTTCAGACATTGTTGAGAAGGCTGACATCTTGCATCACACCTTGTTAGAGGAAAGTTATCCATCTCATATTCTTGCACAAGAGAGCATGGAGGTCTCTTTTTCAAAAGGAGATCAATTTTTGGAGAAGTTTCCCCCACATGTTGATGAGGAGGAGGGCAACTGTGCCAGTATAGCTAGAGTTGATCCAGTGCCTCATGCAGAGGAAAGAGGAGCTCTTGCTCCACATAGAGGGATTCTTGTGTCTTTGCAAGCAATTCCCCAGGGTCTCCCAAGTAGAGATCAAGGCACAACTCATGATACATCTGTGCCATTGGAGGAAGGGTGTAAAGCTATGGAGATTGAAGGAGGAGATAGGGAGAACGATCAACATCATGTGATGAGGAGCACACACCCTGTCTATTTTAGGAGGTGATGCACCTAAGATGATGATTGGATTACGCAGTGGAAGCATGGAGGGTTTTCTCCATTCATACATTCAGTCATCTCTTGATTATGGTGTCTCACTGCATGGAGACATTGCACCAAGGAGACCACTAGATCAACAGAAGAGGTTGGATGCTCCACATTTGGGGGCCTCACACCTTGATTTCAGGAGGGTGGAAACCTTGGGAGAGTTCAGCACAACGCAGGGAGTTTGGGATAGACTCAAGCAGGAGGGAGACACTCTCTCATTTTCAGCATCACCCACTCTCATCAGTTATACTACGCTGATATAGTTGCTGCAGAGATGGAGGATAGCATCTTCATGGTGCAGGATGGTTGCTCCATAGACTTGGTGAGAGAGATGTTAATTCCTTTGAGGAAGGACTCTTTCATGCATTGGAGTAGAGGGAGGCCACTCATGCTCACATTGCCCAGGATCGAGAGATTCTTTGGAGGTGATAGTCTCTCATGGGAGGCTCATTTTCAGAGAGCACCATTTCTATTTGAGCATGAGTAGCCGCATGATGGGAATCGCAGCAACTTGGGGGATGACTTTGGCATGAGAGGATGTCAAGGTAGCAAGCAGCAGCATGATGGAGCACCATATTATAGAACACCAGCGCTGTCTATGTGGAGGATTGATCCAGGATGGAGGACTCAGCCTTGGTTGGGTATTCCCCAGGATCTTGATGCATGCATGATTTTGGATGGCCTTGATGGATATGGCAGATACTTAGTGGATGATATGATCATCTATCATCATGGTAGACTCTTCTTGACTAGGGCTTCTAGTCTCAAGGAGAAACTATTGCATGTAGCATATGAGGACTTCCTAGCTATGCACTTGGATGCATACTTTGCCTTGCTAGAGAAGTTCATTTTGGAGGGCATTCATCATGGTATTAATTAGCATATGGAAATATGCAAAGCCTGAATGACTTTGGAGAGGTTGGCACAACCATTCCCTTACTCAATGGAGGAGAGGGAGAGCATTCGTTTGAGCCATTTCAGCTCAAGACTAGTACATGATGGAGGAGTTATAATTTCATATTTTGTATTGTACTTCTTTTCATTGATTGAGGAGCATGATATATCAATGAGGATTTTTCCTTCTTGCATTTTTCATGAGGATGTACTTGCAAGTACTTGTATCCTTGATATTGGTTAATTTTGTGATGGTTGCGAGGGAATCCACATGCTTCTTGGTGTGCACCATTGGCACTGAATTGTACTTCATGCTTTCATCTTAGGAGGAGATGTTGTGGTAGAAAACAAGTGGCTAGTACAACACTTGTTATTTGTGATTTTGAGGCAGGCCAAGAGGCACTGCACAGGTTCCATGAGTGGAACTTTGAACCACTCTCTGGTTTTCATTTGACAACTTGTTTTTATTGCATATTCCTCCATTGTATTTATGATATTTGTGCACTTATGAGGAGCATTATTTGGAGAGCATTGAATGTACAGCCCATTGGGAGAAATATTCTCCCCATTATATATGTTTTATCTTGCAGGAGACACCATGGGAAAACCATGATTGCCACATTGCTACTTGTCTCTTCTTGTGGGAGAAACCATTTGGAGAATTTGAGGAGGCATTTCATGGCTGATTTTTCTTGATGGGGTAGTTGGGGCCATTCTTGGAGGCCATAATTTTCCAGCCCAAAGACAAAGGTAGCCCCATATGTACACCAAAAATGGAGAGAGAGACCATCTTGAGAAGCACAAGAACACTCTCCATTCAGCTCCGACACATTGTAGAAACCGGGGGTTGAGATTTTTATTTGGATGATTGCATGGATGAGAGGATAATCATTGGGATCAGAATTATCCCATGCATATCATCACTCCTACCTTAAGGAGGCCACATTCTATCAAGGAGGATTCCACTACACCTTCTATATTTCCATGAGGAGCATCATTGTCATTTTGCATACTTGGGAGAGAGCATTGGAGGGAAAATTTATTGCAGCATATTTGAGCAATGGTGGGACCATGGATGAGGAGGCCACAAGAGAAGAAGGAGGAGGAATTTTGTTCTCTCTATGCAGTTGCTTGAGGGAAAGCAACATGTGGTAGGGGAGGACTGTAATGTTCCCAATTTTAGCCTCAAGCTAAAATGGAACATTATAGTTGCATATTTTCATTTTGTTGAATAAAAGTGGGTAAAGTGACCCATTCATGTAATAAACAGGAATAAAATCCCTTACAATGTGAAAAGGGATCATCATGGAGCTGGATTTCACACCCTCATGTGTGAAAGAGGTTAAAATGCAAATGGACAAGGCCTAATTGACCAAGTCAAACTGCGTTGGCATGAGTTGGAAAGCACTAAGTGGGGCAGCGCAGTTTTAGTGGAGGAATATTCCATGGGGGAGGAAAATTCTAGAGGAAGGAATTTTGAGACTTCATAGTGTTTAAAAGAGGAGCAAGGAAGCACATTGAGATTATCTTGGAACATTTGATTATTTGTCTATTCAGACAAATTGCTGCCTCTTGTTGTTCAGCAGAGCTGTAGTGCCCTCGGGCACGAGGGAGTCCTGTTTAGGATTTCCTCTCCTTATTGAGGAGCTCATGAATGATTTCACTCATCCTCCATATTTCGGCATTCAGGCCATAGCATCAACCATCTTCATCAGCACAATTTCTACAACAGATATTGTGCAGTGTTGTTGGGTGTTGCTGGGAGGTTTCCTACAATACCATTTACAACCGATATTTTAGAGGAGGGAGGTTCTCTACTTCTGGGAGGTTAGTGAGGATGGTTCCTGAGCTTATTCCACTATCATTTGAAAGAGGCCAACCACCACCATTAGTTACAGTGCATGCCCTCTCATAGACTGCATTCTAGTCGGAGCATATTTGCAATGAGGGTTTTGCAGACATTTTAGAGGGTGAGATATTTGGTGTAGGGATCAGCCTTGCACTTCAGATTTCCAAAGGATCAGGGCTCTTCATCAGCTTCAGCCATTCAACATTCTCCATTCCATTCCATGTGTTGATTTGCTGCTTCTACCCAGCAACTCCTGCATTTCATCAGTTTTGCATATTTCAGCCAATCCTTCTAGGATTGACTTGAGGTAGTGATTGGGAGCTTAGATCTTCTCTCCTAATGATGTATGAGCCATGTATATGTAGATCCATGATTTTTTTCACTCAGTATAGTAGTCTCCCTCATATGATTGCGCAGTCCCTATTCATGGGCATTCTGCTATGGAGCAGCACTTTGTATTTTAGCATATTTTTTCATGGAAGGCTTCTCGCTTTGTTCCTTTGATGTTCATTGTATCATTTGCTGCTGATATTCATAATAAAATGGCTCAAGGGTTTTAATACATTTTGGCATAAATTTTATTCACTTCTATTTCCAGTTTATGTCTTTATATTGCTGTAGTTGTATTTTTGGGTTATCTTGAAAGATTCCCAATCTTGTTGTATTCCCTCTTGGGAATATTGTCCCTTGAAAACACTCTATAGAAAGATTCTGATAGTGGGCCAGGAAGTCTCTGGAGCTCATCCTTATTTATGAAGGTGAAAAATCCAGTAAATGCCCCTTCAGTCTATCTCTGGAATAGATTTTCTTGTTGATTGACAATGTTTCTGAAAAAGGAACATTACATCATGCCATCATAGATTTATGAATCATCATTTTTCAGCACATATAGCTAAGTGGGAGATGGAAATGTCAATATCAGAAAATTCCTCACCCCTCCTTTGAACCCATCAAAGGTTCTTTGTGTTATTCTAGCTCCTCCCAAGTCTCCTATCTTAGCCAAATATATCAATGTTGCACCACGTTGAGAGAACTATTTATTCATATTCCAATCAGGGGGTCTCCTTGGTGGAATGCCTCCATGTAATGAAATGTCAAGGCCCAGAGCAGGTTGTGTATGTGAGTTGATTGATTTGTCGCTATCCTCATTGCACAAATCATCCTGCCTCTTTTGTGCATCAACCTTTTGAAATAGAGAGGGGTGTGTGCTCCTAATCATATGATGTTGGTCCTCCCCCTTATCTTCTTCTATCTTCAAGATCTCACAATCTATTAATGATTGCACATATTTCTCATGGACTGTGCCCTGATCTCCACATGTGAGATTCTTTGGAACTCCTTGCACGGGTGCAATAATTCCTTCTGTTAGGGTCCCGTGATTTGGCAGATTGGCAAGCCAAATGACAGGGTAACATCAAACCAACCTTGGAGCCCTAGGACCTAGCCTTCCTTGACTCAGAGAGGGCTCTCTCTATTATGCAAAGGATGTAAACTTGTTTTCTTTTTGTATATTTGATTTTAGGCTAGTTGTTAATTATGTTTTTAGTTTTTTTTGGGTTTTTGAGGGGAACTGATCAAAGGATAAATACATAAAAAGTTCTTCAGATCAACTCGGCTATGGGGTCGAAAAGGTCGAGATTGTCTCAATGGTGGACAAGTTATTACTGCAAGGCCGATTTGGCCGAGGTAAATGGATTCTTTGGTTGAAAGCTAAATGAGATGGAAATTAAGTTTGTGAAAAACAAAGAGATTTTAAGCATAAATAGTTAAACAGCAAGCATTCATGAGGTAGGGCTGGCCATTAATCTCTATGAATGAAACTAAAACTAATAGATGCAGAAAATAAACAATCACGTGATGCATAGAAGTATAAGACCCTTTAACTTTGGGAAAATCACCTTCAGAATTTTGGGAAAAAAAATAAGAGAAACAAACAACTCAATCTATGAAGAGGGAACTCCTAAACATCATATTTTGAGCTATTGGGAACTTTGAAATAAGACTGCAAAGCATGGGCAAAGGGCGAGATCGAAACAAGACCTCTTTGACTTAACTAAGACAGTCAATAATTCAGAGAGAGATTTCAGAGATGGGGTTTTTAATAGCTATGAGTAAGCAGGGCATACCGTGAATCATACTAGATAGCATACATAATGACCATTAATAAAACTAATAACAAGTTCTTAGGGTACCAAAGAGCAGTTAAGAATTCTTTGACATAACCAAGAAAGATGAAAACATAGAAGCTGTAATGAATCGGGAAACTTGAGGTGACTCCATGGGCATATCTCAAATCTATTCTTTACTGAACTACAGCAAGCAAGAAGCATGAAAACATGTATGATAAAATAAGAAAAAATAACAAATAAGGGACACAATACCATTCACCAAAACATGGAATCCTACATACAATCCTTCTCCACCATCAAAGTCAAGCAAGAGATCATCCACTTCATGAGACAAAGTATTTCTTCAAAGCTTGTAATGCTATGTATTGCTCTATAACATCAAGTTCAACCTCAGGTTACAATGAATTCTCTTGGATTATATAGGCCAAAGAGAAAGAAACCCTCCTAGAGCATGTAGAAGGCCATTGGCCTAATACAAATATCTGATTTTGTCCTTGAGGCTTTGCAAAGCCCAAGGCACAAAATATCTTCAAAAATATCTATTTAAGCTAATAATAGAAATAAAATTGACTTTTAATCTTTGACATGGAGTTAAAAATAGCTAAACGCACATTTGGATGGCCACCTTCAGAAAACTATTTTTTTAGCCAAAATGCTACAGGAACGTAGTAGCAGAAAGAAGCCTGTTTTTCAGACAACTTTTGAGGGACTTCAAGATGTCAAAACGAGTCCCGTGATAGCTCGTTGGAAAGCCCTAGATGTCTAGTTTTTAGAAATACTTGTTTTTTCTAAAACTAATCTCTAGAAGTCTGTCAAAAGGTGAACTTAGTGAAAAAACCCAAGAGGGTCTCATCTACTGATATGTGAGGTAGAAAGGTGAATTTCCATTGATGTTTGCCTCTTTGGAGGACCAAAAAACCTTCTTTTGATCTGAAAATTTGTGAGTAGATGCCCCCAAATTTAATACATCCAAAAAAATGACTTTCATGAGCTGAGCATGCCCCTAGCAAACATGGAAGTGCCTAGAAAAATGTGCAATTAGGGCCAAAAAACACAAAAAACAAGATCATGTCCAAAGTTGCTCAATTTTGGCGAGTGGACACCTTATGGGTTCTTAGAAGCATGCAAGGAAGCTGAAGCCAAGATTTCAAGCCTAGATATGTCTTTTTCCTCTTTTTTCACCGGGCACCTCCTTTGGGCAGTTTTGAGCCTTTCTTGAGCAAGTTTGAGTTTTCTTCGGGAAAATTGATTCAATTTCTTGTAGTGCCTAGTCATATTCCTTTGAAAACCCAAGTATTTGTTTGATTTGTCTAATTTATACTCCAAATTCTTATTCGCTCTTTAAAACCATGATTCTTTATCATTTTATATCTCTTGGGCAAGCAATTGTGTGAGAGGATAAGATCGAACAAGGGCTGCTTCTTCTTCCTTCTGTTTCTCCAAAGCTTTCCTAAGACCCATAGTATTAGGCCTTTTTCTTACTAGCTGCTCCTCTTCCTCAATATCATCAAATTTTCCTAGATAATTTTCAAGCTTGACTTGTGCTTTGTATGCTTCCCTTTGGTATTTGAATGCTCAAGCCTCATAAATTTCCATTTGCCCACTCATTTGTTTATTTTGCATTTGTAGAAAATGTATGAGGTCCTTTGAACTTTCTAGATCAGTTTCTAAGTCATGTATCTGGGTTTCTTTGTTTTGCAAAAGTGACTCAAGAATTCTGGCTTCATCATCTCTGGCATCACTGTCTATTTGTATGATGTCAAACTCCCTTTCTTGTTCATGGCTACTCTCCTGTTGTTCAACTTTTTCTTTGCCCTTGCTTTGGATAGGCTTCTTGGCTCTTGTTCTTTTTGGAAATTCAACAATACTCTTCTTAGGAAGTTTTCCTTTACTCCTTAGTGCCCTAATGACATTACTAGTCACTGTTGGAGTGATTTTCTTCTTTGTAGTTCTGGTGTTTTTAGCCTATGGTGATTTTGGAGAATGAATCATGGCCCCTTTCCTAGGAGAGGCAACAAGCACATGTTCTTGGTTGTCTTGAGGAGAAGAGAGAGAAGGTTTTATCACTAGCATTTGTTCAACTTGATCCTTTATACTGTTGTCTCCATCACCACTAGCTTTGCTGCCCTATTCACTGTTTTCCTCACTGTTTTGACTTTGTTTAGGGTTTCCATCTTCACCTTTATCATTTTTTTTAACCTCTTGACATATTTTTCCTTCAATCTCATCAGTGTTGTTTAGAGTATGTTTTTTAGGGTTGTTAGCTTCATCATGTTTTTCTGTTGTTTGACTATCTTCACTGTATTTCTGTGGACTACCTTGTTTACCCTCCTCACTATCTTGAAATTGTTGAGGGTTTCCTTCATTATTACTGCCTTCTTTTTCATTTTGCATGCTGCCATCATCTTCACTGTTTTCCTTAGACTCTGTGTGTGGGTTGCCACCATGGTCACTACTCTGCTGGGAGGCACTTTTTTCACTATCCTTTTGATTGGTTTTATGACTCTGTTGAGGACTATGGTGTTCCTCATTACTATTTTGAACAGATTCCCTTTGCTCTTCATCATCACTATCCTACTTGGAATCTTCACTTTTCCCTTGAGGACTGTCGTCTTGATCATTGTGTTGCTGATGGTCACTTTGTTTTTCATCACTGCTTTAAACCTCTTCCCTTTGTTCCTCATCATCACTAGTTGTGGGTGGGCTTTCTCCATGCTCACCTTGTTTTCTCTGCTCAGGGCTGCTTTGTTCTTCATCCTTACTACTTTGTTGAGTATCACTATGATCCTCATCACCACTAACCTCATGCCTGCTTTCATGAGCCTGCTCTTTTTCACTATCAATTATAGGAGATTCTCGCTTTTGAGGAGTAGCTTGACTTGGTGAAGGAGAGACATAGTGAGTGGAGGGTGAGGAGGATATGTGAGATGGGCCATGAGATGAAGAGGCAGTAGCAAAATTTGGATGAGAAATTAAAGTCTCCCAAGGCACTCCTTTATTTTCAAACTAGTGAACGATGATGATTTTGATGAGAGAATGATGGAAAAGACTAGCTTTTTGTTGAGCAAGAGGTATATTTTGGACAAGGGAGGACATCTTGTCTATGCTTTTGCAGAGGAAGAAAGGGAGATTCAGCAACTGAGTTCTTGTGAAATCCATGAGGAGCCTGATTTGATAGGAATAAATTCGGGAATATCTCCCTTCACATGTGAAATACTTCATGATAACTCTCATGAGGGGGGCATAGCTGCTCAATAAGTGAGAAAAAGGAAATATAGCTTGGCAAGCATCCTAATGTTCTGGTTTTAGGAAGGGTTTGTAGTGGTCTAGGTTCAAGTAGGCTTGTTTGAACCATTTCTCACCGAGATAGGGGATCTTGGTGGCCCTTGATACTAACCTAGGATTGAGAATAAAATCAAGGCCTGCTAGGTGGACATGTTTTCCTTGCATCCTCAGGGCAAACAATTGTTTCAAGGGAGGGTGATTGGTGACCTCCTGGAATTTTTGGCAAAAATCAAGGTAGCCCACCTCATGAAAGTTGAAAATAACCGAAGGGGAGTCATTTATTTCTTGAGTTGTAATAGGCTCAAACCTTTTGTGAAAACCACCATTGTTGACCTTATTTGGAGGCATAGTTTTGTTTTAGGCGTTCCTTCACTCTCTTATCAAAATAGGTCTTTCAAATGAAAAAAAATAGAACTCTTCTTTAAGCACTGTTTTTTCTTTTAAAACTATGTTTGGCTTCTTAATCAAAATAGGCCTTTCAACTGATATCAATCCCTTTCTCAAAAACTGTGTTTTTTCTCTTTACTCAACAAACAGGCCTTTTGCAACCAGACAATGAGCCCTTTCTCCTCAATCACTGTCTTGTTTCCTTTTATTAAACATGGTGGTTTTAAGAATAAATTGTGTTTTTGCCTTCATTGGACTGTGTCTTTTTCTTAAAAAAATTGATTCTTAACACCTCTTAAAACCAAAACTCAGGTGAGGAAGACAGTAAATACCTCTTGAAAATGTGTTGTGCGCTTTTGGAGATAATTTCACTGGGAAAAAATACCAATTTGTGGTGAGTTGGAGGCCTTTTGAGCAGTGCTATGCTCCTGTGCATAGGCGCGTAGCACCTGCATGCCACTGTGGTGTTTTCGGGTTGGTCACTGGGCGCCTTCTGAACGCTGGGTAGGCTGGTTGGTAGACACACACAGGCACATCACACAATGCTATAGGTGCATCACGCCATATGTAAAATTTTATGGAGAGATGCTACAACCGCATCACACAACGCTATAGGCGCATCGTGTCATAAAATTTTTACTAACTTCTTGCCCAGGGATCGAGAGAAACACTCTTCTTCTGCCCATTTGCACAATGGAAAACGAATTTTAACTTTGAGAGATTTTATAGCTCTTTTTAAAACGCTTTTGAACACTTTTTCCCTCCTTGCAGTGATTTTGACATTTTTCCTTTGTATTTGTCATCAAACTAAAGGTTTTCTGAAAACACAATGTCTCTCTTTTTTCAAACAAACTTTAACTTTTGGTGATTTTCCCTCTGCTCATCTCTAGGAGGAGGCATGTTTGAAAAACTGCATGGGCGCTTATTTGACCTCTGTTAGCTAACTTTAAAATGTCCATGAACAAACTTTTGTGGATCTTTAGAAAAACTATGCTTATCATTCAAGGGAGGCTATCTCAAAACACAATAATCTTCTTTCATCTAACACTGCTACATCATTTGAAGATTTGTCTTTTGAACCAGTTTTCTATGGGCCCTCTTCTTGTCATGAAGGAGGCTCTTTTTGAAAACCAAATTCTGCACCCTGTGCCTACTCTGATTTTAAGACATGACTTCTTGCAAAACTCACCATGAAAACCAAGAGCAGGTAATGCATTTCCAACTTATAAATGTTTACTATGCCTATCTTTTGAAGGAGGTTTCCAAAACACAGTTTTTGTGACCCTTCAGATCTACTATAAGGCACCCTACTTATCTACTGATGGAGGTCCTGAAAATTATAAAACTTCATTCATTTCAAAACTGTGACCCCTGTGTGTTTGTTTGAAAAATACAAATAGAAGGCAACAGTGAATCTTTGGTACTTATCCTCGTTGAAATCATTTGAATCATAATGCCCTTTGCTTCATGAGGACCTGTCAGTAATGTACATCCCTTTTGCATAAAATTACTGTGAATCTTCAGGAGTAAATAATGTGCTTTGAAAATTGTTAGCACTCACTTGCTATGCATCCTTCAAACAAATCTTTCTTCCATTGACTGTGTTTTCATGAGTAGTGAAATTGTTTGTGACAGTCTTTCAAAGTTTAGTTTATGATAAGGTATAAGAAGCAGCTGTCCTTCTTGTAACTTCACCATGATACCTAATTTTCTTTAAAGCTATTTTTTTCCAGAATACTATCACTATTGGTGGTATAAGTCTGATTTGTAGGGCTGGCCACAATCTGCACTTTCTCTGACTTCCTTGTAAACTGATATAGCATGAAACTTTCTCCTGAGGTGCTCTTTTTTCTCATACTTTGCTTGGTGTCATCAATCAATACATCCCTGCAGAGATGTAAAAACATATGCTTTTGAAGTTTGGAGGGCTTCTTTGATGCTTCCTGGGGATCATGTCTGATCTAATCATATTTCTTCAGACAGGGAAACTCCTTTTTTCCTGATTTGAACATTCCTAAGCCTTGCTAGAAACAAAACAAAGTGATCTCTTTGATGGTGTGTTACCTAGGGATATAAAAGGATTTTTTTTTGGCAAATAACAAGACATGATGGTTGACATGATGATAAAAACAGGGGTTTTTGGCTTAAGACAGTTTTTCCAAGGAATTTTCCCTAAAACACCACCACCTAGACCTACATACTTTGTCATGGATTTTGAATGGCTTCTTGGGCATGAGTAGGTTATCACATGACAAGATGATTAGGGATTGAGGGGTATTCACTTTGTCACATGTTGGACAGTGGGTTGTATGGAAAAAAAAATATTTTTATGGTGGAGAGACAAACTTATAACAGCTATAGACAAGGAGGCTTTGCTGAATTGTGATAGGTAGGGAAACTGCAGGGTTTTTCTCATTATAGGCTGAAGGGGAGGGGTAGGAAGACAAAAATTTGTTTGAGGGGTTTTCTGGAGAACAAATTGAATTTTGAGATTGGTTTCTAGATAACCTAGACAAGGGATTTAGTCATCATAACACGCAAAAATACTGATGACTAACAATGAATCTATTTGGGGAGGGCAGCTCCTTTTCGGGAGGTGTCCAGAACTACAGATTTCAGGCTTGTGAAGAATGGTGCCTCATCCATTGGCACAGATTTCTCTTTTTCTTGATGTTATTCCTGAAAATTATGCTTTTTGAAAAGTTTACAACATGATTAGCATTAGCCTCATCTCTACTTACCCAGTTATCTTTCCTAACATTTTTTCTTCTTTAGGTGCACTTGGATCGACAACCTCTTGACATGATATTTTGAAATGGAAAACACTATCTACTTTTACACTTATATCCTCTGGGAGTTCATATTAAAATGATGAACTCCTTTATTTCTCTACCTATATTAGATCAACTGTCAAGATTAATCTGTTTGACAGGATTTCATTCGCTAGACTAAAACATGAAATTGAGAAATGACCAAATCAAGATTAAACAGTCTGATTTTTCATGTGTTTGTGGCATAAAGACAAGCTTCACACAAATGTTATTTAAGTACAAAATGAGATTTAGAAAAATCAGGGCTAGGATACATAGTTTTCTTTTCATCCCTGTTTTCCTCTTTGGTTCTGTTTTGAGCGTGTGGAACCGGTATCTTTTCCTAATCTACTTTTATTGACAAGTCAAGCTTACATATTTTGACTATCATTATTTTTCACTAACTTATCAAAAATAAATTTAAAACATGCTCAGTTATGATTAGGCTAGATAACTGAACAAGACATATTTTGAGCACTAGTAATGGCATTTAGACTTGCGCACTTTCAGCATGACTATTTTTTGTGTATGGGGCTTTTCTGTTGTTTTTAAAACTGCACTCTTTTCCACTTTTCTTGTTGTTTTTGTATTTTTTGTTTTTTACTTTTTCTTCGAATAATCTAGAACTAAAAAGATGCTCACAAGGCTGAGCTTATTTTTCACACCTATCTATCTATCCTTTTTTTTCACGAGGGGAAAGCTCACAGGAAACCCGGGCGTACTTCCCCAGAATTTCTGGATGGTACGCGCGGTAAACCATTCGGAAAACTTTCGGCGCCTGACCCCAAAGGACTCAAGGATTGAACCCGTGACCTCCCATGACGAAGAGGACCATGTATTGGCTCACTACCACTTGATCTAACCCTTAGGGCTACCTATCTATCTATCCTAATCTAACCTATACACAATATACATTCATTTAGTGAAATCTCTTCTCCAACAAAGCCAATCAAGCAGATGATTCCATGAGGGATTTTGTTTCAGCTTTTTGAGAGTGCTGAAGAAATGAAAAGGCCACTTTCACCTTACTTGTTTTCGAGTAGTAGTGCCTAAATTTTTTCTCACACCTTGCAATAGACTGTTCTAGGCCGAACACACTACTCCTTCAGATTTCTCAAGGAAAACAAAAAATGGATCTTGGAATAATACCTGATCTAGAGGATTTGATATATAAGCTTCATTCAGGACTACTCTTTCTTCCACTTGTCTATGTTTGGGACTCTCTTGGTAAAGAAACTCTTCCCCTTGCTCACGATCACTTGAACTATCAGATTCATCATATATTGTAGTGTAGTCTTCTTTCCAAGCTGATGTGTTCTGATTAAGTGGACTGAAAATTGTGTGAAGGTCATCCTATTGATGAGCAGGGATACACTTTGGCAGTAAATCCTCTTGAGAGGATTGTTGAACCCTTAGTTAAACTGAGAGGGGGGGTGAATCATTTTAACACATTCGTGGACTTTTCAAACTTTTCTTTTAAAATTATTTATGCCTTCATTTCATGATCAACATATTACATAATGTAACAACAATCTTAATAAGTAAGAAATAGGTATTAAGAAGAATAAATATAGAGTATCAACACATAATCATCATGCATATAGACAACAAGTATAAGTGGAAACCCATAAAGGGAGAAAACCACGTCTTATTATTGTTGTGATGCAAAGGCAAGCTCCAACTCCCTCTCACCACTAATTTTCTGTATGCTCCAACCTACAGGAGGCTCCTACCTCAATTCTTCAAGATACAACTTGCAAGGAAGCTCCAACTCCCATCTATTTTTTGTAGGCTACAGTCTACAAGAGGCTCCTACCTCAGTTAGCTACAACTGACATCTATCAAGCTACAACTTGATATGGAAGCACCAACTTCCTCATTCTTTCAATAAAAACACATGCTGATTTACCTGGATATCAACTATGTTCTGTTCCTTCTTCACTGCTATCCACCAGCCTTCATATTTGTCTTATATCATTTCTGAATATTCACAGCTTCTCTATCTGCTCCTCCTTCTTCTTACCCTCTCTCCTCATTTTTCATTCTCTAACCTCTTTTGCATATCTATGTGATATCATTTATAGAGTTCACCTCATGACTGTTTTTATTCCACAGGAATTCGAGGTGAATATGTATGACTCTTTGCTTTCCAACTTCTCATTTTCTTGCCTAGTCCATTCAAAAAAGTATTACAATATGTATACATTTCAATATTACAGTGGGATATTTCTTTACCTCCAGATACTTGCCTTTGCATCACAAAAAATATAAAATAAATTAAAACATTTACATTTTAAGATACATAAATCAATTTCAATTCAACTCATTCAGTTCTTGGCTCGCTGTGCGTTTGTATTTTCTGCTACTGTCACTGTCTTTTTCAATTTCTAAATACTCTCCTATTTTCCATGCATGTAGAATGCATTTCCCAAATTATTTTCCAAATCTGGCAGCTTTATCAAAATTCACAATATTTTAAATTACAGAAGCTCTTTATATGGTTCAAAACCACTCAACGCATATACAATGCTCTTCTATAAACCCCAAACAACTCTCAGCATATAATAATAGACCTTTTTAACATAGAAAATAACCTTTCAGACCCACTTGTTGAACTCTTTCTATCTGCCGATGCGATGAGCTGCCTCCGATGACTTCCGATTGCGATTACACCCTGTGCGATGGTTCGGATGCGATGAATCGCAATCGCAAACTTCAATGGCTTGTTCCATTGCTCTGCCGTCACGTCGATGCGATGAATCACTGGTTGAACTGTTGAGATTAAGTTTCACCGTCGTAGTAGCAATCACAACAATAAGTGGTCTGTTGTGCCTCTGGTCATCTGATTTCTACTGATGCGATGAGAGAGGGTCCCACCAGACAGTACTTCGGCATTTCAACGTTATATGTTATATTTCTCTTTTACCCATCGATGTGCTTTAATGAAGAAAAACCTTATACTTTCCGATTTGAAATCCAGTAGACCCCACACCAACTTACCTTTACGATCCAATGGTTGCAATCGACCATGATCTAATGGTTGTGATTGGATCGCACCATCGCAATCACAACATTCAATGACTCGTTCCCTTTCTCTTCCACTGTGCCGATGTGATAAGAGATTTCCGATGCGATCACTCACTGTAGATCCAATGGTTGTTGTTAATTGGGATTGGACGGTTGCGATTAAATCGCTCAATCGCAATCGCAACTTTCAAATGGTTGTTCCTTTGTTCTTCCATTCCGCCGATGCGATGTGAGATCGCCGATGTGATGATATCTCCATCGTCCATCTTCTATCTCCAATAAGATCTCCGCCATCAATCTTCAACACTTCCACTTTAGGCCTTGACATTAAGACTCTGCCTTTCGCATGATGCGACCACCATTAGATCTTCACCGATCTTGATCCAATGGATATCGCTTCACAATATACCTATTGTTTAAAATTTCAAAATGTCCATGCACTTTTCCCATGAAATCACCGTTGGATCTTCTCCACATCAAATTTCAACCCCTGGCCTTTAATTCTCAAAAATTACTCGATAAAAGTGGTTTTTAAAAACCACTCTTTGCAATGTCTCTATCAAAGACCCATATCATGTTTTTTTTGATAAAATCTACTTACCACTTTAAGAGTCATGCGAACCCACTGGTATTGGGTTTTCAAAACCTCTTTTCATGGTTCCAACTTCCTCTTTGCTCAAGGTTTCGTTTCTTTTCACGATTCTATTTCAATTGAATTACGCCTTTGTTATTTAACATAGTGTTAACACCTTTGGAAGTGTTTTGGCAATACATTGCTTTAATGAAACTCTTTTGTACCCATGAGACAACCTTTGGAACATTATAATAAACACTTGCCCTGTAGGACCCATGTACTCATATCATCGCATCGCATCTGCTCTGCCTATTCCTTTTATGTTTCGCTGATTGCGATATGCGATCGCATAGCATCACATTGCAAACCTATTACATCACATCGCATCGCATCACATCTTCATTAAACAGCTTCTGCTTCTATTCGCTGCCTCTGCTTTATCTACTGCCTTTGTTCCTTGTCTGCCTTGCTGCCTTTGATGCCTTTGCTGCCTCTGTTTCTTGTATAATGCTACTCCTTTCTGCCTCTCTTTTGCTATCTCTGCTACCTCTCTTTTGATATCTTTGCTGCCTCTCTTTTGTGCTCCTCCTGTCTTATCCTTTGCCTTATTACTAGATCTTCTTTGCTCTTTTTCCTTAGTGATAGTTCATGTGCTACTCCTGTCTTCTCCTTTGCCATAAATGACAACATTTCCAACAGTCTCCTCCTTTGGCATTGATGGAAATCCTCCACCAATACTCCAATACTTCCTTCAGGACTTCCTCTGCCTATCTTATTTTGCTTGCTTTTCCTCCCCCTTTGACATCAATGGCAAAGGGTTGCACATTTCCTAGTGTGGTTTCCAAATCTTGTCCATAATACTATGATCTTGAGGACATGTTCCATGCACTGTTCACTTGCTCTGGCTCTTTTGTGAAAATATTTGTTGACTGATCTCCCCCTAGAATGATTCTTTCTTTTCTAATCTCCCCCTGGAATGATGCTTTCTTTTCTAATCTCCCCCTGAAATGATGCTTTCTTTTCTGATCTCCCCCTGGAATGATGCTTTATTTTCATGTCAAAGAGTAATATCTGCAGACACTACCCCTAGTTTGTCTCTTAGATATTTGAATGGTTCTTTAGCAAGAGGTTTTGTGAATATGTCTACTGTTTGTTCCTTTGTTGGTACATATTCCAACTTCACTACTTTCTGTGCTACTTTTTCTCTGAGGAAATGGTACTTGATTGGGATGTGCTTTGTTTTTTAATGAAGTACAAGATTTTTTGATATACTTATTGTACTTGTATTGTCACATTTGATAGAAATAGGTTCATCAATTCTTACCTTCATGTCTTGGAGAGTTTGTTTCATCCACATTACTTGTGTGCAACATGCTGCTGCTGCTATGTATTCTACTTCTGCTGTAGATAGAGAGATGGAAGTTTGCTTCTTGCTTAGCCATGCCACCAGAATTTTTCCCAAATAGAATGCACCTCCACTTGTGCTTTTCCTTTCATCCACACAACTGGCCCAATCTGCATCTGTATATGCTGTCAAAGTAAATATCTTGCCTTTTGGATTCCATAGCCCATAATGTGTCCTTGTAGATATCTGAATATTCTCTTGATTGCTAGTAAGTGATTTTGTTTTGGTGCTGCTTGATATCTTGCCACAAGTCCTACTGCCAACATAATATTTGGTCTAGAAGTTGTTAGGTATAATAGACTTCCTATCATGGATTTGTAAAGTTTTTTATCTACATCTGTTGATCCATCATTAGCACATAGTTTGCATCCAGTGATCATGGGAGTTGACATAGGTTTGCAGTCTTCCATTTGAAACATTTTCAACATTTCTCTTAAGTACTTTTCTTGCGAAATGAATATTTCTGTGTTCTTTTGTTGAATTTGAAGTCCTAAATAGAAGTTGAGCTCTCCAATCATAGAAATCTCAAACTCTGATTTCATTTCTTCAGCAAATCCTTTTTCTAACTCAACTTTGTTGCTTCCAAACATGATGTCATCTACATACACTTCTACAATTAAGAGTTCATTTTCATTAGCCTTTATGTACAAATTCTTGTCTACTCCTCCTTTCTTGAACCCTTGTTTTTGCAAGTATTTGTCCAGTCTTGAATACCATGCACGAGGAGCTTGTTTCAACCCATATAAGGCTTTCTTTAATCTGCACACATAGTCTTGTTTATCTGTTAAGGAGAATCCTTCAGGTTGTTCCATGTATACTTCTTCCTCTAGATCTCCATTCACGAAGGCAGACTTTACAACCATTTGATATACCTTGAAATCATGATAGCATGCAAAGGCCAAGAACATTCTGATTGCTTCCATTCTTGCTACAGGGGAAAAGGTTTCATCATAATCAAGAACTTCAATTTGTGAATATCCCTTGCATACAAGTCTGGCTTTATTTCTAATTACCTGCCCTTGTTCATTCATCTTATTCTTGAATATCCATTTTGTGCCAATGACATTTTTCCTAGTGGGTCTTGGAATTAATTCCCAGGTATTGTTCTTCTCGATTTGGTCTAATTCTTCATTCATAGCTTTCACCCAATATTTTTCTTTGCTGGCTTCTTCAAACTTCTTTGGCTCTATTTGTGATAACATAGCTAGGTAGACTTCTTCTGTCTGTTCAGCTAACTATCTTCTAGTCTGGACTCCAACACTCTTGTCCCTAATGATTTGATCTTCTAGATGATTCTTTTGAGTGTGCCTTGAGGGACCTTTTGAGCTTAGTTCAATATCTTCTGTTGTCTTTCTTAGTCCATGATTATCTTGGTTCTCATCTTCAAGATCATCTGGATAATTTTCACATCTTATGCTTCTTATTTTATTTGGTAGTTCTTCATCGAATCTGACATCAATGATTTCCATAATCTTATGCAGTCTTTTTTTGTAGCACCTGTAACCCTTACTCTTGGATGCATATCCTAAAAATATTCCTTCATCTACTCTTACATCAAAATTTCCCATATTTTCATCATTATTTTTTATAAAACACTTGCTTCCAAAGACTCTAAAGTGCTTGATTGATGCTGGTTTACCATGCCATAGTTCATAATGAGTCTTGTCACAGTTTGGTCTTAAATGAGATTTGTTAAGAATGTGAATAGCTGTGTGTATTGATTCTACCCAGAAGTTTTGGGGAATGTTACTTTCTTGCATCATTGCTCTGGCAATCTATTGTACTGGCCTGTTTTGTCTCTCTTCCACTCCATTCTGTTGAGGTGTACCTGTAATTGTAAATTGTTGTTTTATCCCATGCTCATTGCATAGGTTTGCAAAATCATTGTTTGTGAATTCACCTCCTCTATCTGATCTGATACACTTTAGCTTGCATCCTATTTGATTTTATACCAATGCCTTGAATATCTTGAATTTCTCAAGTGCTTTAGATTTATATTTGAGAAATGCTACCCACATCATTCTGGAAAAATCATCTATTATCAGCATGAAATAAGATTCTCCACTTGGTGCTTTAGTTCTTGAAGGTCCACACAGGTCCATGTGAACAAGCTGAAGAAGTCTACATGTAGATAGTTTCTCTTTGGTCTTGAAAGATGTGCGGGTCTGCTTGCCTAGTTGGAAGGATTTACATATGGTATTTGAAGGCTTCTTTATGATTGGCATATCTCTGACTGCATTCTTCTTGCTTAGGCTTATGATGTGGTCAAAGTTTAGGTGTCCCAATATTCTATGCCATAACCATGATTCCTCAAGTTTTCTAAGGTGGCATGCTTCATTCTCTTCTTTCACTATGTAGACATTACTTTCTGTTCGAACACCTTTGATCAAGGTCTTTCCTATGGTGCTTTATCTTACTTCACAGCCTTGTGCTCTAAAAATAACCTCACACCATTTTTCACATATTTGACTGACACTTAGCATATTGGCTTTCATCCCATCCACAAATAGTACATCTTGAGCCTTTCCTCTTCCATTTTCCAGACTGACTGAGCCTTTCCCTTTGATTTTCCTTGCTTTATCATTGTCGAATGCTACATTCCCAGATTTATTTTCATCAAAGGTTACAAGCTTGCTTTTATCTCCAATCATATGTTTTGAGCATCCACTGTCTAAATACCATTGGCTTTTCAGGTCTTGAGCTATTAGAGCCAGGTCACATTTATTCACCTTCCTTTTCCACTACAGGCAGCTATTTGTTTGGCCCCTTTTCTGAGAATATGGACCACATTATTTGAGAGGACATTGGGAAGACATATGTCCCATTTTATGGCATACACAGCATTTGATCATATTTTTAACAGGATTTTGAGTACGAGTGAACTCTCCATAATTCATAAATCTCCCTGAGGTTTTCAACATCAGTCTTAGTCCATATGTTCTACACTCCTTGGCTTTATGGACGAACTCCTTACAATAAAAACAATACCCATAAAAACAATGAGCATACCTGATGAAGGGTTGTCTTCTCCATTTTCTTGCTTGAGGGGTTCTTCTCATTTTCTGCATCCTTTGCTAGTTGGATTGGATTTGCTTTGTCTTACAAAATGCTGCAATATGTCCAGGTTTGCGGTAAGAAAAACAAGTGATCCTTCTCATAGGAGGAAATAACCTTCTTTGATAGCTTCCAAATTTATTCAATTCATCCTTAGGAGCATATGAGCCTTTAGCAATTGATTGTTTCATCCTCTCATTCTCTGTCATTTCATGTTGCTGCTTGTTTCTGTTTGTTTCTTTACAAATCATGTTCTTCCTGGCTTCTATTTCTGTAGGAATCTTCTGAGCTGCTTCATTATCCTTTACAGCTTTTACAAAAATGATATTCATGTTATCTTCTACCTTGGACTTACTTTTTTCTCCTTCATAGCCTATCCCAGTATTTATCAGAGGAGACCTTTGAGCATTTAGAATTTGGTCCAACTGTCTAGAACTTTTCATTTGAGGAGTATTCATTAATAATTCTCTTTGGGATTTTTCTAATTTCGTTCTCAGGCATACTACTTCTTCTTCCAATTTCTCTTGCTTCTGAATTTTACCCTCAATTTTCTTAAGTAAAGTGTCTTCTACCTTCTTGGCTTCTTCAAGCTCTACTTTCAACTAAATGAGGTCTTCTGAGTTTTATTCTTCTCTTACATATTTGAGGAGAATGTCTTTCTATTTTCTGCACTTTAGTTTAAGTCTGTCTATTTCCTCTAGGGCACTTCTTAGCTGCCCATCAAGATCAACTTCACCTTCTTCCTCATCTTCTAGAAGGAATCCTTCAAACTCTTCCTTGGCCATCAATACAAATTCATAGGTTCCCTCTTCATTGGAGGATTCATCTGAGCTTTTGGAGGCACTGCTATCTTGCTGAGCATAGAATGATTTTCTATTGTGTCTATTCCCTTTCTGCCAGTTCTTAGATATGGTTTTCCCTATCTCTTGAGTCTGATTCTTTGTCTTCTTATAAGGACACTTAGAAGCATAGTGTCCAACTCTTCCACAGTTAAAGCATTTAAATGGGAGTTTACCTTTATACTTTCCTGAGCCTCTTTCCAATCTTCTGACAAATTTGGCCTCTTCTTCATCAGAGCAGGAGCATGTATCTTCCTTTCTTTCTTTGCTCTTCTCTGTCTTGAAGGTTGCCTCCCTCACATTTGACTTCCTCTGTGGCAGTCTCATCTCATTGGCTGTTAGGTTTCCAAGTAATTGGTTCAAGGTCAAATTTTCCCAATCAGTTGTTTCTTCTATGGTAGAAACCTTGGGGTTAAATCTGGATGGTAAAGATCTTAGAATCTTTTGAAAAATTACACATTATTTTATGGTTTCTCCTACAACTTTCATGTTATTCACAATTTTTGCAACCCTTAAAAAGAAGTTGGCAATGTCTTCATCATCATTCATTTTTATATTTTCAAAATGAGCTTTATAGAGTTGAAGTTTGGCTATCTTCACCTTTTTTTCTCCCTCATGGATGTTTTCTAGTGTATCCCATATTTCTTTGGCATTCTCTTTGTGCATTACTTTGATGAATTCTGCCTCACACAGTCTATTTAAGAGTGCATTCATGTCCTTTGCATTAGCTACAAAATCTTGTTTGGCATCTTTCTCTGAGTCACTCTCCTTTGGGGCATATCCCAATTCCACAGCAGCCCAAACTTCTATTCCTAGAAACATTATGTTCATCCTCATTCTTCTTTTCCAGAAGGCATAACTTGCATCGGTGAACAAAGGGGCTTTATTTGTTGAGCATCCTTCTAGACTAGTCATCCTGGGGATCTAGAATCTCCTTCCAGTTGTTAGACTGATACAAAAGGATCCTGATCTGATACCAATTGTTGAACCCTTAGTTAAACTGAGAGGGGGGTGAATCAGTTTAACACATTCATGTACTTTTAAAAATTTTCTTTTAAACTTATTTACCCCTTCATTTCATGATCAACATATTACATAATGTAACATCAATCTTAATAAGTGAGCAGTAGGTATTAAGCAGAATAAATATAGAGTATCAACACATAATCATCATGCATATAGACAACAGATATAAGTGGAAACCCACAAAGGGATAAAACCACATCTTATTATTGTTGTGATTTAAAGGCAAGCTCCAACTCCCTCTCACCCCTGATTTTCTATAGGCTCCAACCTACAGGAGGCTCCTACCTCAATTCTGCAAGATACAACTTGCAAGGAAGCTCCAAATCCCATCTATTTTATGTAGGCTACAACCTACAGGAGGCTCCTACCTCAGTCAGCTACAACTGACATCTATCAAGCTACAACTTGATATGGAAGCACCAACTTCCTCACTCTTTCAATAAAAACACATGTTGATTTACCTAGATATCAGCTTTGTTCTGTTCCTTCTTCACTGCTGTCCACTAGCCTTCATATCTGTCTTATATCATTTATGAATATTCACAGAATCTTTATCTGCTCCTCCTTATTCTTACCCTCTCTCCTCATTTTTCATTCTCTAACCTCTTTTGCATATCTATGTGATATCATTTATAGAGTTCACCTCATGACTGTTTTTATTCCATAGGGAATTCGAAGTGAATATGTATGACTCTTTGCCTTCCACCTTCTCGTTTTCTTGCCTAGCCCATTCAGAAAAATATTACAATATGTATACATTTCAATCTTACAGTGGGATATTTATTTACCTCCAGAGACTTTCCTTTGCGTAAAAAACAATATAAAATCAATTAAAACATTTACATTTTCAGATACATAAATCAATTTCAATTGAACTCATTCAGTTCTTGGCTTGCTGTGAATTTGTATTTTCTGCTACTGTCACTGTCTTTTTCAGTTTTTGAATACTCTCCTATTTTCCATGCATGTAGAATGCATTTCCCAAATTATGTTCCAAATCTCGCATCTTTATCAAAATTCACAATATTTTAAATTGCAGAAGCTCTTTATATGGTTCAAAACCACTCAACGCATATACAATGCTCTTCTATAAAACCCAAACAACTCTTGGCATATAATAATAGACCTTTTTAACATAGAAAATAACATTTTGGGCCCACTTGCTGAACTCTTTCTATCCACCGATGTGATGAGCCGCCTCTGATGACTTCCGATTGTGATGACACCTTGTGCGATGGTTCTAATGCAATGAATTGCAATCGCAAACTTCAATGGCTTGTTCCATTGCTCTGCCTTCATGCCGATGCGATGAATTGCTGGTTGGATTGTTGCGATTAAGTTTCACCGTCACAATCACAATCGTAACATTCAGTGGTCCTCTATGCCTTTGGCCATTTGATTTCTGCCGATGCGATGAGCGAGGGTCCGACCAGACAGTACTTTGGCATTTCAACATTATATGTTATATTTCTCTTTTACCCATCGATGTGCTTTAACGAAGAAAAACCTTATACTTTCGGATTTAAAATCCAGTAGACCCCACACCAACTTAACTTTACAATCCAATGGTTGCAATCGACTGTGAACTAACGGTTGTGATTGGATCACACCATCGCAATCACAACATTCAACAACTTGTTCCCTTTCTCTTCCACTGCGCCGATTCCATAAGAGATTGCTGATGTGATCACTCACTGTAGATCCAATGGTTGCCGTTAATTGGGATTGGACGGTTGCGATTAAATCGCTCAATCGCAATCGCAACTTTCAAACTGTCGTTCCTTTTTTCTTCCATTCCACCGATGTGATGTGAGATCGCCGATGCAATGAGATCTCCACTGTCGATCTTCTATCTTTGATAAGATATCCATCGTCGATCCTCAAAACTTCCACTTTAGGCCTTGACATTAAGACTCCGCTGTTCGCGTGATGCAACCACCATTAGATCTTCACCGATCTTGATCCGACGGATATCGCTTCACAATATACCTATTGTTTAACATTTAAAAACATCCATGCACTTTTACCATGCAATCACCATTGGATCTTCTCCACATCAAATTTTGACCCCTGACCTTTAATTCTCAAATATTACACAATAAAAGTGGTTTTTAAAAACCACTCTTTGCCACATGTCTATCAAAGACCCATATCATGTTTTTATTGAGAAAAATCTACTTACCACTTTAAGAGTCGCGTGAACCCACTAGTATTGGGTTTTCAAAATCGCTTTTCATGGTTCCAACTTCCTCTTTGCTCAAGGTTCTGTTTCTTTTCACAATTCTATATCAATTGAATTTTGCCTTTGTTATTTAACATAGCGTTAACACCTTTGGAAGTGTTTTGGAAATACATCGCTTTAATGAAACTCTTTTGTACCCATGAGACAACCTTTGCAACATTATAATAAAAAATTTCCCTATACGACCCATGTACTCATATCATCGCATCACATCGCATCCGCTCCGCCTATTCCTTTTATGTTTCGCTGATTGTGATATGCGATCGCATCGCAAACCTATCGCATCGCATCTTCATTACACAACTTCTGCTTCTATTCGTTGCCTCTTCTTTATCCGCTGCTTATGTTCCTTGTCTTCCTTGCTACCTTTGCTGCCCTTACTGCCTTTTTTTCCTGTATAATGCTACTCCTTTCTGCCTCTCTTTTTCTATCTCTGATGCCTCTCTTTTGCTATCTATGCTGCATCTATTTTGTGCTCCTCTTTTCTTCTCCTTTGCCTTATTGCTGGATCTTATTTTCTCTTTTGCCTTAGTGATAGTTTAGGTGCTAATCCTGTCTTCTCCTTTTCCATCAATGACAATATTTCCAACAAGGATAGTGTGACAACTCTCATGTGATTATCAACTTCTATTTCTTCATATGCAATTTGTAAGTCAATGCAACTTGGTGGCTGCAAATATGGAGTTAAGGAGGATTCCATGCCCAAAATGATTTCCTCAACCATTTCTAGAAAAGGCTTCTCATTGACAAATTTCTCAAGAATTTCATCATCCTCCTCAACCTCATCATCAAAGCTGAAAGACTGCTAATTTCCAATTATGTGAACGTTATTTCTTATGGACTGAAGTGAAGTAGAGCAAAGAGTCAGAGACTCTTCACTTACTTCTAAACTCTGAAGGCTTTCCTCATCAGTGTCATAGGTGACCTGTCTTGGTTGATTGATGCTTTCAATCTGATGATAGTGAACTTCATCCCACAAGTCAACTGTTGATGGCTCTGTAAGGTTAGCTTCTGCTTGGATATCATAATCATCAATATATTGATCAAACCTTGGAGAATCATTAATATAAGTAATGTCACCAACCATACATATTGGACTATCAGATTTTTTCTCTTCAAATTGATTTACAAATCTATTTTTTGACTTATGGTATGTAAGATTAGCAGGATATTGATCAGAAAATTTTTGGTCATATTAATTTTTAGAGGTTTTCTGCATGTTTATGAGTTGATCTATCTCCTCTTCATTTAAAAAGGGAGGAATTTTTATCTCTCTTTGGATATAACTACAATAAAGAGGATAAATGTCTTTTTGGGCCTCACCTATGAGAGATGATGAATCATCATTTGTGCCTTTAGAGAGATCCTGTGGGTTCTCTTTCATTTCTTGATTGTTTTTATCTTCAACCAACTCTTTGTGATGTTCGGGATAGTTAGCATGTAATTCATGAGTTGCTTCTGATAGATTTTCAGGAGGCCAATTTGCTCGTATAAACTAAAATGACTCAAAGAACAAAGGTAGAGATCCTAAAGGTTTTGATTTTTCTTCTATTTCAGATTTGATTTCATCCTCAACCAACTCTTCTTCATGTTTGGGACAATAAGCATGGGATTCACGAGTTGCCTCTGATAGATTCTTAGGAGGCCAATTTTCTTGTATGAACTAAAATGACTCAAAGCATAAAGGTAGAGATCCTACAGGTTTTGTTTTTTCTTCTATTTTAGATTTAGTGATTTCAAGATGGCTGATAGATTATTTATAGCATTCCTCTATGTTTTTAATTGCAACTTGCTTATTAGGCACATTTTGTTTGTTACTCTTGTCTTATAATGGTTGAGTGCATTATTCTCAAGGAAAAAGTGTAGGTTGGTTTGAATAAGAAGTGTTAACCTTAACTTTGTGTCTTTTACTTTTCTTGTCAAGTAGAAGCATCAGTTTGATAAATGTATATATCAATTTTTCCAACTTTTCCTATGAAGAGATTAGTCTCTCTTGATTTGCTTTGTCTTTCTCTATTATTCTTAGTTGTGCCTCCCTATTTAGTATGTTGACTTCCACATCAACTTCTATCCTTTTCATTTGTTCCAGGGTCAAAGGATCTCTTTCTCTTATCTAGAAAACCATCTCTGATTCAAAAGAACTTGGGTAGTGCAAGAGAGCCCATCCGAGGGGTGGCTTTATGTTAGCAGGAATTGCATGGTATACTTTATTGAACCTGGCTGAAAAATCTTGTATTGTCTCCCCTGGTTGTCTTTTTAAATTATTGTATTCCTCCATGATGAGTACTTTATTACCCATGACCACCCACCTATCTAGGAATATTTGAGTGAACTAATGAAAATTGGTAATGCTTGCAGCTGGAAGGTCCTTAAACCAACTCTTAATTTTTCCTTGTAATGATAAGGCAAACATTCTAATACACACATCATCTTCTTCTATTTCAAAAAGGTCAAGTAAATTCTCAAGATTTTGGATGTGTTCTTCAGTGGTGAATTTTTAGCTTTCTCCATCAAATCTAGGTAATTTATTTTGAAGCTTTACAGGGAGGGCTTGGAAGATGGGAGGTAAAACCAGAGGCTTGTATCTTTCCGAGACCTTTGTGGATATAGGTCATGTAAAAATAGATTTATGGCTGTTTGAGGTTTCAGCCAGAGTCGGAAAGATAGCATGAGGCTCATGTTTCACTAGGTTTTCCATAAGTGAATCTGGGGTAAGCACACGTGTATAAGTCTGCTCATGGTCTGAAATTTGAGGCTTAGCTTTTCGAGGTTTGAGATATTTCCAATGATCAATGTAGATATGATCAGTGTATTCTTGATCAGGCTCAAAGTAGGATAGGACATAGTTATAGATAAAAACAATAATTTCTTGAATCCAACTAAGGCCTGAGTGCTTTTCCTTTCTAGGATGACTGGTCATGTTTCAGGTTCTTCCTCCAGTGGAGTCTTTAGGTCTATTGAGAGTTGTGGAGTCTCTAGGTGGATGTTTTTTTTGTTTTTAGAGATTAGTTTTTATGGTCCACCACCAATAACTGATAAGAAACCAATCTATGGATGTTTTTGGGGTTTTCTGAGTTCCTATATGTAGCCCTAATTTTTGTAAGAGTGTTCTATAGTTGAATCATCATTTTTCTAAGATCGTGAAAGAGCTAGTTTCTACTCTTCAGACAACACTTAAGTTTTCTAAGTTTGACTGAGACTTTGAGAGTTCCTAAGGGATACCTAGGATGTTTTGACTCAAGGTCCCACTGTGATCGCCATTATGTTAGGGTCCCATGATTTGGCAGATTGGCAAGCCAAATGACATGGTAACATCAAACCAACTTTGGAGCCCTAGGACCTAGCCTTCTTGGACTCAGAGAGGGCTCTCTCTATTATGCAAAGGATGTAAACTTGTTTGCTATTTGTATATTTGATTTTAGGCTAGTTGTTAAGTATGTTTTTAGTTTTTTTTGGGTTTTTTAAGGGAAGTGATCAAAGGATAAATAGATAAAAATTTCTTCAGATCAACTGGGATATGGGGTCGAAAAGGTCGAGACTGTCTCAATGGTGGACAAGGTATTACTGCAGGGCCGATTTGGTCGAGGTAAATGGATTCTTTGGGTGAAAGTGAAATAAGATGAACATTAAGTTTGTGAAAAAAAAAAGAGATTTTAAGCATAAATAGTTAAATAGCAAGCATTCATTAGGTAGGGCTGACCATTAATCTCTATGAATGAAACTCAAACTGATAGATGCAGAAAATAAACAATCAGGTGATGCATAGAAGTATAAGACCCTCTAACTTTGGGAAAATCACTTTCAGACTTTTGGGAAAACAAATAAGAGAAAAAAACAACTCAATATATGAAGAGGGAACTCCTAAACATCATATTTTGAGCTATTGGGAACTTTGAAATAAGACTGCAAAGCATGGGAAAAGGGAGAGATCGAAACAAGACCTCTTTGACTTAACTAAGACAATAAATAACTCAGAGAGAGATTTCAGAGATGGGGTTTTCAATAGCTATGAGTAAGCAGGGCATACTGTGAATCATACTAGATAGCATACATAATAACCATTAATGAAACTGATAACAAGTTCTTAGGGTACCAAAGAGCAGTTAAGAATTCTTTGACATAACCAAGAAAGATGAAAACATAGAAGCTGTAATGAATCAGGAAACTTGAGGTGCCTCCATGGGCATATCTCAAATCTATTCTTTACTGAATTAAAACAAGAAATAAGCATGAAAACATGTACGATAAACTAAGAAAACATAATAGATAAGGGACACAATACCATTCACCAAGCCATGGAATCCTACATACAATCCTCCTCCACCATCAAAGTCAAGCAAGAGATCATCCACTTCATGAGACAAAGTATTTCTTCAAACTTGTAATGCTATGTATTACTCTATAACATCAAGTTTAGCCTCAGGTTACAATGAATTCTCTTGGATTATATAGGCCAAAGAGAAAGAAACCCTCCTAGAGCATCTAGAAGGCCATTGGCCTAATACAAATATCTAATTTTGTCCTTGAGGCTTTGCAAAGCCCAAGCAACAAAATATCTTAAAAAATATATATTTAAGCTAATAATAGAAAGAAAATTGACTTTTAATCTCTGACATGGAGTTAAAAATAGCTAAACGCACATTTGGATGGCCACCTTCAGAAAACTGCTTTTTAGCCAAAATGCTATAGGAGCGTAGCAGCAGAAAGAAGCTTGTTTTACAAACAACTTTTGAGGGACTTCCCGATGTCAAAACGAGGCCCACGATAGCTCGTTGGAAAGCCCTAGATGTCTAGTTTCCGGAACTACTTGAATTATCCAAAACTAATCTTTGAAAGTATATCAAAAGGTGAACTGAGTGAAAAAACCCAGGAGGGTCTCATCTACTGATATGTGAGGCAAAAAGGTGAATTTTGATTGATTTTTGCCTCTTTGGGGGACCAAAAAATGTTCTTTTGATATGGAAATTTGTGATTAGATGCCCCCAAATTTAATACATCCAAAAAAAAAACTTTCATGAGCTGAGGATACCCCTAAAAAACATTGTAGTGCCTAGTAAAATGTGCAATTATGGCCAAAAAACACAAAAAACAAGATCATGTCAAAAGTTGCTCAATTTTGGCGAGCGGACCCCTTATGGGTTCTTAGAAGCATGCAAGGAAGCGGAAGCCAAGATTTCAAGCCTAGATATGTCATTTTCCCCTTTTTTCATCGGGCACCTCCTTTGGGTAGTTTTGAGCCTTTCTTGAGAAATTTTGAGTTTTCTTTGGGAAAATTGATTCAATTTCTTGTAGTGCCCGGTCATCTTCCTTTGCAAACCCAAGTATTTGTTTTCTTTGTCTAATTTATCGTCCAAATTATTTCTCATTCTTTCAAACCATGATTATTTATCATTTTCTATCTCTTGGGCAAGCAATTGTGTGAGAGCATAAGATCGAACAAGGGCTGCTTCTTCTTCCTTCTGTTTCTCCAAAGCTTTCCTAAGACCCATAGTTGTAGGCATTTTTCTTACTAGCTGCTCCTCTTCCTCAATATCATCAAATTTTCCCATATACTCTTCAAGCTTGACTTGTGCTTTGTATGCTTCCCTTTGGTATTTGAATGCTCGGGCCTCATAAACTGCCATTTTCCCACTCATTTGTTTATTTTTCATTTGTAGAAAATCTATGAGGTCCTTTTACCTTTCTAGATCAGTTTCTAAGTCATGTATTTTGGCTTCTCTATTTTTCAAAAGTGACTCAATAATTCTGGCTCCATCATCGCCGACATCACTGTCTATTTGTATGATGTCAAATTCCCTTTCTTGTTCATGGCTACTCTCCTGCTGTTCAAATTTTTCTTTGCCCTTGCTTTGGATAGGATTCTTGGCTCTTGTTCTCTTTGGCAATTCAACAATACTCTTCTTAGGCAGTTTTCCTCTACTCCTTAACACCCTAGTGACATTACTAGTCACTGCTGGAGTGATTTTCTTCTTTGTAGATCTGGTGTTTTTAGCCTTTGGTGCTTTTGGAGAATGAATCATGGCCCCTTGCCTAGGAGAGGCTGCAAGCACATGTTCTTGGCTGTGTTGAGGAGAAGAGAGAGGAGGTTTTATCACTAGTATTTTTTCAACTTGATCCTTTATACTGTTGCCTCCATCACCACTTGCTTTGCTGCCCTGTTCACTGTTTTCCTCACTTTTTTGAGTTTGTTTAGGGCTGCCATCTTCACCTTTATCACTGTTTTGAACCTCTTGACATATGTTGCCTTCAATCTCATCAGTGTTGTTTAGAGTATGTTTTTTAGGGTTGTTAGCTTCATCATCTTTTTCTGTTGTTTGACTCTCTTCACTGTCTGTCTATGGACTACCTTGTTTACCCTCCTCACTATCTTGAAATTATTTAGGGTCGCCTTCATTATGACTGTCTTCTTTGTCATTTTGCATGCTGCCATCATCTTCGCTTTTTTCCTTAGACTCTATGTGTGGGCTACCACCATGGTCACTACTCTGCTAGGAGGTGCTTTTTTCACTGTCCTTTTGATTGGTTTCATGACTTTTTTGAGGACTATGGTGTTCCTCATTACTATTTTGAACATCTTCCCTTTGCTCTTTATCATCACTATCCTGCTTGGAATCTTCACTTTTCCCTTGAGGACTTTCCTCCTGATCACTGTGCTACTGACGGTAACTTTGTTTTTCATCACTGCTTTGAACCTCTTCCCTTTGTTCCTCATCATCACTAGCTGTGGGTGGGCTGTCTCCATGCTCATTTTATTTTCTCTACTCAGGGCTACTTTGTTCTTCATCCTTACTACTTTGCTGAGTATCACTATGTTCCTCATCACCACTAACCTCATGCCTGCTTTCATGAGACTGCTCTTTTTCACTATCAATTATAGGAGATTCTCGCTTTTGAGGAGTAGCTTGAATTGGTGAAGGAGAGACATAATGAGTGGAGGGTGAGGAGGATATGTGAGATGGGCCATGAGATGAAGAGGCAGTAGCAAAATCTGGATGAGAAATGAAATTCTCCCAAGACACTCCTTTCTTTTGAAGCTGGTGAAGGATGATGATTTTGATGAGAGAATGATGGAAAAGACTAGCTTTTTGCTGAGCAGGAGGTCTCTTTTGGACAAGAGAGGACATCTTGTCTATGCTTTTGCAGAGGAATAAAGGGAGATTCAGCAACTAAGTTCTTGTGAAATGCATGAGGAGCCTGATGCGATAGGAATAAATTTGGGAATATCTCCCTTCACATGTGAAATACTTCATGATAACTCTCATGAGGGGGGCATAACTGCTCAATAAGTGAGAAAAAGGAAATATAGCTTGGCAAGAATCCTGATGTTCTGGTTTTAGGAAGGGTTTGTAGTGGTCTAGGTTCAAGTAGGCTTGTTTGAACCATTTCTCACCGAGATAGGGGATCTTGGTGGCCCTTGACACTGACCTAGGAGTGAGAACAAAATCAAGGCCTGCTAGGTGGACATGTTTTCCTTGTATCCTCAGGGCAAACAATTGTGTCAAGGGATCTATTCCATTATGAATATAACAGAAAAATAGGTACAATATCTTAAGGAAAATATCACTCAAGTTGGGAAAACAAGCCTCCCATGAAATCATACACCTAGATCTAGAGTGTTGTTATTACATGAAGTACAGGAATGTAAATAACTACATTTTCTAAGAGAGAATAGAAGCTGAAAGATATAAAAATTTATTGTTGTTGATATAATGCTCCCAAAAATGCTAAGGATAGAGATCCATGCTCCAAAATAGATTTTCGGACAACCCATAAAAGGTTTCCAGAAATACACACTATACAAAATATAGCAGATTTGGCCCTACGGCTGAATAATTTCAGCAACTGAATCACTAATGGGAGATGGATGATCCTCCTCCAACAGGTATCCTAAATGAAGGGTTGATCCCCACACAGGAAACCCAAACACTCCAAATAGGGAAATGAACCCACTACTACATTTGCTCTCCAAAATAACGTAGTCCTTGAGGGAAATTGTGCTATACCTGATGACTATTACTTGTATTGGTGCCAAAATATGTAATTAAGCCTTGAATTCTTTGTCGCAATATTACATATGAAAGGATGATCCCTCCAATGGAAAACTAGCTCAGAAATTGGAGATTTCTCTCCTCCACTGCTACACCCATGCAACACAACCCAACTCTAAATAGAATTGTGTTGTACATGAGACTGAAGCTTGGCCAAATGCCTGAATTTGGAAGTATGGTTCAAACTCCTAAAAGAGATTCTCAATGGAAGTGGTGGGATTCCCGATCAGGAACACCCTGTTCTAAACAGCACTGCAATCTTAGCTAAATAGCTCAAGAAAGCTATATGTCTAAATAGACCATATATCAAAACATAAAATATATCAACATAATGAATATGGTTTCCATCCTCTTCCTTTTATAAGATATGAGCTTCCAAACCCTAAGCCCCATCCATTAATGACACTACTTCCATGCATTCTGTCTCCATCTAAAACTACGTTGTCCCTTCATTAATGTCCACTCCTCCATGAGAGCGTTGTTGATTTGGTCAAAGTTGACCCAGTCAAAGTTCTCTAGCCCCTATTCACACCTTAGGGTGCTTTATTAAGGTGACAATAGGATCCACTTTCGCATGAGAATTGGTTTTAGTCTTCATAAATAGATTTATGGGTCTCCCTACCCACTTATTCACCTATCTAAGTGAAAAAACAAAACTTTAATATTCCAATTAGCTACAAGCTAATTTAGGAATATTACACGATCATTATGATTTTGAAGGTGGAGCGTACCATCAATAGGACTGGTTATTCGTTCCAAACATTCCTTTTTCATTATGATTGAGCAAGCCTCCCTGACATTTGTATGTGCAAAATCCTCCCAGGCTGTACAGAGGAGAAGGAGCTTGCCACTTACCCCTGCATTTGTTAGTGTTTCCACTGGATGATTATCCTTGTGCCTTACAGCCTGGAAGGAAAACCCTCTAGCATGTATAATATGGAGCTTTATCTTATTGATAATTTTTCTAAGTCTCTAGTTATCCGAGACTTGCAAGGTAATTTTTCCCTGTTGAAGCTTTTTGCAGTCTTGTGTAGCTACCAGCGAATCACCCTTTGTGATTAAAGGCCAAAATTTTTGTTCTCTAGAAATAAACAAACCATGTTCCAGAGCTTGTAACTTTGCCACGTTGTTTTTGGAGTGACCCAAGTTACCATTGTAGATCTATATAATTTTACATGTGTTGCTTCTAAAAGCTTCTCCAAAATCAGCTCTTCCCGGGTTGTCTTTGGTTGCTCCATCATAATTTAGCTTGAAGAAATTAGGATCCAAAGGTAGCCACTTTGGAACTAAGGTTTGAGTGGAATGAAGGTGAGAGTTCGAGGGGGGGACATGGAAGGATAGGTCTAACAAGGACAAAATGTGGAGGTCTTCCCTAGTGGGGGGCTTGGGAGAAGGGTCTGTTTGATGGAACATATTATTTTCTCCTCATTTTTTGACTAGCTTCTGAAGATTTTGGCATTCCATTCTTTTCATAGGGACCAACAGATGATGCCTACAAGAAGGTTCTAGGCTTGATTGATTAAAAAATTTGAAGATAATGAAGAGCTCCAGTTCTCTAGAGAGAGAATAATTTAGGAGGGATCTCTGTAAATGACTCTGAAGACTAGGGAGGCCCAGGTCCAGATGTTGGAAGAAAAGGGACACTCATTTAGCATATGATTGGGAGTTTCTTCCTCATTCTTACAGAGCATGCAGATGGAGGGGCCAATGAAGCCTTTCTTGAGCAAGTGGTCCCAGGTCATAATTTTGTTATGCATGATAAGTCACAAAAAAATTGATATTTTGGGGCAGTGCTTTCAATTCCATAGATTTTTCCATTTCTTGTTCTATGGAGCGGGATTGAGAGAGGCTAAGTATCCATAAACCTCTTTGATGTTGAAGTGGACCACTGCATTTTTACCCATATTAGCTTATCGTTATCGCCATATTTTTGAATCAATCTTTTATCCATCTCTTCCGTGAGATTCTTCGAGGAAAGGGGATAGTTTTGGTGATCCCACTTGGAGGCTTCCAACCATTTTCTCCAACCTATGTTGTCATTTTTGTTCCTCCAATATTATTTTACCAACAAATTTATTTTTTTCCATATGTATTTTAATTTGTTTGTACTTCTCTTGATTTATTCTGGGGCTTTACTACCATTCATCGTCCCAGAAAAGAGTTGTCTCTCCATTTCTAGTTTCCCAGAAAAAATGGTTTTTTATAATTGCTCTGTTATCCCAAGCATGGTTCCATAGTGCGAAGCCTTTGATTGTTCCATTTATACTAATGAGAGTATCATATTGATGGGAAGGAGCATATTTAGCTTTCCATAGTGCCACCCATGGGGTTTGTGGGTTAGTGATCCATCGCCACCAAGTTCTAGCTCATAGAGCTTTACCAACTAGGTCAGGGTCTCTGAGACCCAGACCCCCATTATGCTTGGGCTTGCATAATTTGTCCCAAGCTACCAATGCAAATTTTTCTTTTTCATTTTTTCCTTTCCAGAGGAATTTTCATTGGATATTTTTGAGCTCGCAGAAGATGAATTTGGGGGAAACCATGGTAGAGTATTGGTAGAGGGGAATGGCTTGCAAAATAGATTTGACCAAAACTAAGCAGCTAGCCAGGTTCAAGGCACTGAAGGTCCGATTGGCCAGATTTTTCTTCATTTTGGTGATGAGAGGTTCCCAGTTGGATATGGCCAAAGGTTTGTTAGTGAGGGTAATGCCCAAGTACCTTGAAGGAAAGGAGTTGATCCTGAAATTCAAAATATTTTCAATGTGTAATTGAATTGGTAAGGAGGTATTCATAAAGAAAATTTTGGATTTGGTCACATTGATAGAGGTACCAGAGACTTCAGTGAAATTAGCGAGGATGGATTTGAAGGCCAGGGCTTCTTTGACAGTGGGGTTGCCCATAAGCAAGGTGTCATCAACAAATTTCTGGTGAGTGGAGGGAGGAATGGAGTTGTGTAATTTGATGCCTTCGATGTTTCCATGTGAGGAAGCCGCCATAATTGAGTGACTAAGACCTTCAACCATGAGGACAAAGAGGAAGGGGGAGATGGGGTCTTCTTGCCCTATGCCTCGGGTAGGATTGAGAATGGGCGAGGGGGAGCCATTTATAAGAATGGAGAAGAATTATTCGTAGATCATGGCCATGATCCATTTAACGCAATCCTTATCAAATCTGAAGGCTTTTAGCACTTCCCTGATGTAGACCCAGCTAATTTTGTCAAAGGCCTTTGACATGTCCTGTTGTATGAGAATTATTGGATTCTTTTTCTCTTTTAGAGAGTGAAAGATTTCCTGAGAGAGAATTATGTTGTCTAGGATCTGTCTTCCATCAACATAGCTAGCTTGATGAGGCGAGATAAGGAGGGGTAATATTGTTTTTATTCTGTTGGAAATAACCTTATAAATAATTTTGTAGATAACATTGCAAAGCGTGATGGGCTTGAATTGATAAGGGGAGTTGGCCTTGTCGGATTTCAGAATCAGAGTGAGAAAGGTGGCATTTATAGCTTTGAGGAAAGACTTTTGGATTCAAGGTTCTTTCACAATTTCATGAACCTCATCCTTTAAGATTGGCCAACAGGCTCTAAAGAAGCCAATGGTCAATTCGTCTGGTCTGAGCACTTTTCCTTTGGGCATGGTCATAACAACTTCCTCGACCTCTTGCACAGAGACCTTTCTGATCAAAATTTGATTGTCCTCCTTGGTGAGAATGTGAGGGATGTGCTCTGTAATTTTCTTTATGGAATCCTCCCTTGCATCATTGGTTTCAGTGAGGATATCACCAACGTGTTGATTGAGTTCTGATTCCAAGTCCTTATGAGTGTTGATAATGTTGCCTTGCGAGGTCTTGAGGATCGAGATTCTATTGTGCCTTATGTGTTGGATCATGGAGTGATGGAAGAAGGTTGTGTTCCTCTCCCCAATTTTTAGCCAATCAGCTTATACGAGATTTTTGGTTCCATATTTTTTCCTCTTGGGCGACCATTTCTTCCCAAATTTTTTGAAGTTGTAGCTCTTCTTTCTTTCTTTTCCCACTCATGACATTGCTAATGATTTTTTGTTGCAGGGCCTCTAATTTCAGTTCCAACAATTGTTTCTTGGAAATGATATTTCCAAAGGTTTCCTTATTCCATGTTTTGATTTCAATTTTAATGTCTTTCATTTTTTTTTCTGAAATTTGTACATTTTTTGCCTTGGGTGGGTTGGGGAGTAGCCCACCATTTGCTCATTTTATCCATAAATTATGGATGATCAGGCCAGAAAGCTTCAAATCTGAAGGGTTTATTTTTCGAGCCTTCAGAGATCTGGATGTTCAGATTAATGGGCTAATGGTCATAGCCAACCTAAGGGGAGATGCATGCTTCTGTTTCCCAGGAATTGATATATATTTCCTTCGAGAGAAGGAATCGTTCGAGCTTAGAGGGAATCTTCCTGTCTCCACCTCGCCTTTTATTCTAGGTGAAGGTGTCATTTTTGGTGGGGATATCTATGAGATTGAGATCATGAATGAAGGCCTGAAAGGCTTCAGAGTATTTTTACAACTTCCTTAGATCACCCTGTTTTTCCCCCAGATTGACTATAATGTTGAAATCACCCACCGGGACTTTGAGGGGATTATGGAAGGAGTTGAGATCTTTGCCCAAACTTATGAGCCACTCAATTATTTCTACCACAGTATGAGGAGCATAGATATTGGTTACATATATGTGGTCTAAGATGCCATTTATTTTCAAAACGGTGGTTAGAGCATATCTAGAGGCTGCAGATTCGGAGAGCTCAAAGTGAGAATCCTTCCATAGGTAGTGAGACCTCTCGTTGTTCCAGTGGAAGATATTGCAACATGGCTATAATTGTTTTTGAAATAGGTTTTCTGGATCAGTTCCATGTTTTCCAAGTTGGTTTTGGTTTCTTGTAGAAACATAGTATCAGGCTTGTCAGAGATTAATATATTTTTTAGAATTATTTTCTTCCTAGGACTATTAAGTCCTCTTATGTTCCAAGAAGTGAAAATCATTGATAACTTTTCGGGGTTAGGGTAATGGCTCTTAGCTCCTAGCTCCTAGCTCTTGAAGTATTTTTCTAGAGGTCTTCCTGCCTCTTTTCCTATTTTTCCCTTTTGGGAAATATTTCCCTGCTATTAGGTTAGTAGGAATACCACTCACTATCTATCATTTTCCCTTTGCTTCCTTGCTCGAGGGTTCGATTGATTTCCTCTTGTAGGAGGCATTCCTCTCCTATTTTATTAATTTTCTCTTGTAGGATAGCATCTATCCCATTCTTATTCCATTCCTTTGCTATTTTTTGGAGATCTATTCCTGCTAGTACTTCTTCAATCGTGTTCTCCTCTAGTGCCAATGTTTCATGAGCATGTTCCATTTCTATATTTTCTTGGTTTGTCTCTATAAATATCATGTTGAGGTTTTGGGTTTCAACATCCATTCTATTATTTTGGATGAGATTTTCACGTTGCCTATGTTTTCCTTCCCTTGTGTTGAGAGAGCTTTGTCCCTCCTGCATAGTTTTTAGAACTTCAAACTTGTTTTGTTGAGTAAATTTGGGCGAGTATTTTTTTGTATATTCTTTTTTGTTTTATTTACCTTTGTTTCCTACCCTTGTATATCCATGCTCATCCTTATTGTTGCTCTAGTCTGCCATTGTTGAAGCTTTTCTTTGGGGACAATCATGGAAAAGGTGTCCATGATTGTACCATTTTCTGCGTCGGAAGGGTATATGCTCATAGTCAATATTTAGAGTCCAGACTTCATCCATGTAGATTAAATTGATCGCTTTCGATAGAGCTCCTGAGATGTCGATGTATGCACGGATTCTAGCATAGGAGATATAGTACCCACTTATAGTTACCTCAGACATATTTATTTATTCTCCTAGATCATCTCCTATAGCTTTCAGGACAGACGGTGCTCAGTAATCCATAGGCAGAGAGTACAACCTTACCCACATAGGGACTTTGGTGAAATGTTCTTTGTCCGAGGTAAAAATTTCCTTCCAAAGCCTCATATAGAGACCTATCGAATTGAAAAAGTAGGGTCCTCCTTCAAATATTTTGTCTTGATCTTCTAGTAGACCAAAGAATAATGTGAAGAAGCCCTTGGATCTAAGTTTTATATCGATTTATCCCTTTGGGTTCCATTTGGAAGGGATCCATCCTTTAAGGGCTCTTTCCATAGGCCAGATTGCCATGAATTTGCATATGATTGCATGCTCCTGCATGTATTCCCTGTAAACAGTGACATCGAGGTCCTGAATGATTAATTCTGGGGTTTTTTTTCTTTGGGATGGCATGCGTTATACTTCTTTGAATCATTTTTGGGAATAGCCTCCTCTTTTGCAGATTTCTATGATGCCTTGGTGGAGCGGGGATCTTGGGTGGTGGGGGTAGGGTTTTCAGAATGATCAAATGGTTATTTTCCGTTGTCCTACCGTGTGCCAGTGTTTTCTTGTGCCGAGTTTGGGTGGGCGAATGAAAAATCTATCTGAGAAAAGGTAGAGTTGGTGGTTAGTCAAGTAAAGAAAGAGACATCATTTTTGGGAGAGCTGCCTGCCACAAGATCTCTAAAGGATGGAACCAACATGCCTCCATCCAGCTCTACAATGGGGGCCTGGGGGAAACTCATGTAGGGTCAGCACTTGTCATGGCTGTAGGGCAGGCCTGCAAGCGTAGATGATGTGCAGGGTTGACAGACATAGGTATTTCTCTTTGCATATATTTTCAATTATGGTAAGTCATCTACATTTAATCATGATCCATATTTAAAATGAGCATAACTCGGTCAATATAATTATAACCTGTTGTCGAAAATAGAATGATCATCCTGCATCTTCCCGTGTGTTTGAAATCGCTATCTGGAGACTCTGGAAACCCATATTCGTGTTGCAATTGTCCCGTCGTCACAAAATTTCTAAAAAAAATAGTTGATTTTAAATCAGCAATAACTCCCTTGTCTGGACTTTGATTCAACCAATTGTTTCTTTTAAATCTAGTGATTTTTCAAGAGGATATCATATATATAATTGTTTCTCTAAAATTGTGCATTTAAAACTACAAAAAAAGACAGGAGAGTCGTTGTCCACGAATTGTCATCAAAAATATTTCTGCAACACTTTTGATTTTAAATCAGTGATATCTCCCTCATCTAGACGTTGATTCGACTAATTTGTTTTTTAAATTGTTACTTTTTCGCAAGGAATTCATATGTTCTATTTTTTTCTAAAAATTTTGCACTGATATTTTCACATATTCTCTACAAAATCACCGCCCAAAAAATTCCTGCAAAAAAATGAAAAAAACAAAAATTCTTCCCGCTTTGCCCAAGAAAGTGCTTTGTGGAGGTCATGATACTTGCATGGAGTTTGATAAATATGGATGCAAAATGTTGAAACTGAAATATTCTTCAAAACCTCATTCCCATGGATTCATAACCTGAATCTGATACCACTAATCCATATCTTGGGGGGAGTGCCTCAAGATCTAAAAAAATGAAATGGATCTTGGGGTTAGGCCCCCAAGATCTGCAAAATTAGAATTCCAGAAAAGAGAGAGAACACATAGTAAATAAAAACACAGAATTTTTTTCATTAAAACAGATAATAATTATAGAAGATACTTTGTGGTGGAAAATATTTCCTTTTACAATATGCGACTTGTTACTTATAGCATGTTTTAGTTACAATACCATAGGTAAATTCCATGGGTAGATAAATATCATGGGTGAATGAATACCATGGGAAGATGTCACTTACAATACCATTGTAATATTCCCAAATGGGAAAGTAGCAATATATGAACACAAAACTAGAAATAGCAGTGTAAATCAACACATCAATAATGAAGACCAATATGGAGCCATAACATTATGTATAAGAATAGCAAATCAATACAAAATAGTGAGGCATAAATCATATGAAATGAGGGAACAAGCCTCCATAAGAAATCACTCCATAATATGAGTTGCTGCCATAATACAAAATGTCAGAGAGCTGCTATAGTGCAGTCATACTAAGCATAAATACAGATGGATATCTTACAATGATATAAAAATAATGACATAGGCCACAATAGATACTACACATACAGATCTGGGCACTAGATTAGCTTTCCAAGACAACACAATTCCGGAAAATGCACACAATGTGCCAATGTAAGTTGAAGCCCTAGGGCTGAAGGTATGCTGCAATAACAAAAATGAGTATATATGGCTAAATCTGATGTAGAAACCTACAACTCTTCTCCAATATATCCTCCCAATGAAAGAATGGCTCCTCCACTAAAGAAATCACCTCCCAAAACAACCACTGCAACAACCCCTACAACTCCTCCCTAAAATAATGAAGATCTGGACTGAAACTACACTGTAGGGGATAAAAAATCCTTGGCCAGATGCCAAATATGTCAATAAATCCCAAGGGGCTTCTTTATATGCCTTCCAATGGATGGAAACCTTCCTCCACTGCAAAACTAGCTCTGAAGACACCCAATATAATTCTCCACTATTGCACCCTGCAACATAGCACAATACTCTGCAGAAACTATGCTAATGAAGAAATTTCTAGCTTGGCCTTAAACCTAAGTGTGTAAATGTATTGCAATACTCCTCCAAGATGCCTCTCATGTAAAGAGGTGGGATTCCCGCTCGGGAACACCCTGTGCTAAATAGCACTGCAATCTTAGCTAAGAAGCTAAAGAGAGCAACAAGTCTAAACAGACATCAAAATAATAATCAAAACATGCCCTCATATGGCTGCCATCCTCTTCCTTATATACTTTATGAGCTTTCTCACCCTTGGCCCCACTCAATTAGGTCACCACCTCCATGCAATCAATCTCCCTCCAAAACTGCGTTGTCCCACAATAAATGCCACTCCTCCATAACAACGTTGTTTGATTTGGTCAAAGTTGACCCAGTCTTCATTCTCTAGCCCCTTTTCACACCTAATGGTCTTCAATCCATCTTTTAGATGACCTCCATTCACACTAGGAGTGTATTTATTCCTACTAAGGAGATTTATGGGTTTCCATACCCTCTTATTCCTCTATCTAAGAGAAAAATAAAAATTTAATATTCCAATTAGCTATGTGATAATTTAGGAATATTACAGTCCTCCCCTCCCAAATGTTTCTTGTCCTCAAGAAAATGCAAGGATACAACTAAAGAGCCTCTCCTCTTCCTCCTGTAGCATCCTCATATGAAAATTTCCTTCAATGAACAAGGTGTTGTCTCATCAATAAGTCTCCAAGTTGCTCCTCCCAAGTGTATAAGTATGCCTTTGGTGAGAAACCCAAATGGCTCTCATCATGAACAAGTGGGATATCCATGGAAGCAACTATATGTGGTCTAGAGGCCTTCTTGAGGCATGGAATCTGAAATATATTGGGAACTATCATTCCCATGTGAAGTATCCATCCCCAAGCTATCATCTATACAAAATGAGTCACCCTCCACAATGGAAATTCATGAAAGATCTCCTCCACCTTTGGCTCCTGCAATGTAGGCGGGCTGCATAACTGAACATGGTAGAAAAAATGGCCTACCCCACGCTATCTCTCTCTCTCCACTTATAGAAAGTGTAGAGCTGTTGCTAATATTGGGTTGCAATAATGTTTCCCTAAAGATACAAAAATACAACTGGATCTTCAAAGACCCCTCCTCTAGTTTCATGAACCCAAACCATTCCATACAAAGTAAATGGTACATCATCACCATGTGGTATCCAAAACAGAAAATTGCTGAAGGTTATGTGAAATTTTGGATGGTACGAATGGTTTCTCCAGAGGATATAGCACATTTTTACCAACTGTTGTTTTAAAAAATCATGCAACAAGTTGTCTCCCTACAAGTTGCTAGTTTTTCATGTTTTCTCATCTACTATAAGGTAGTAAATGTCATTAAAAATCAGCTGAGAATAACAAGAATAACACCGCATTTTCCCAAAGTCATACAAATAAGGGATATCTTTTTCATAAATGTTGGTCCTAGAATGACCATGAAACCCAAAGATAATCTTGCCCTCTTATGGAGCAATGCACTATACATAGATGGTGAGAAGATGCAAATACTTTATGAAATGATCAATAAGTGAAAAAATACATTTCTTACCATGCATTGTGAGTAGGCTGAAAGTGAGGTCCGTAGATGAGCCCTCCCATGAGAATCTCCTCATAAAGATCTACAAAATGAAGGGATGCATAATCCTCTTGGAACACTCCATCAATAGAAACATACTCTCAAGTGACAACGCTATTGGCCTTAGTGATAAGGCTCTTGCCACTCTATGAATCCATTCTTTGACATGCCCTATGCCAAATTTATCCACCACCATGTTGCTATATGTGGAAGTCTCCTTCCTATGTGGAATTACCTCTTGATCCTTCAATGCTAAAGGGTAGCCTCCTTGCACTTTGATTGTATCATTCCTTTCTCTTGAAACATACTACAAAGTATGGGAAAAATACATCCCATACTCTCCCAAGAGTAGCAAAAGAAACAATAGCTCTTTCTGCCTCCTCACACCTCCATCATACAAATCATGAGGTGAAAACATGATTATTGACATGAAGAATTCCATATCAACATAATGCACCAAAAATCCCTACTGCCATATGATGCAAGTGCCATGCCAAGTCCCTTCCACCAACATACTCTTTGAGATAGAATATGTCATATGATGACTAAACTCTTTCAAGAGTAGCCAACACAGCCTTGCCTCCTGCTGCCCTCTGTCATAGATCTGCAAGTGGCTTTCTAGCCTCTTTCTCATCAACATCATTGTTATAGGTCAATTTGGGCACCATTCCCAATGACCTGGTTAACTGGGCATCATCTCCAGGACCGATGATCAAGGGTCTATCATTCCCTATCATTTCAGTTGCTACATGCCCTAAGACAAGAAATAAGACAAAGCAAGAAATACTTTCATCAAGAAAAGGTTTCCATGGTTTTAAGCTTATTGTATAGCATATGAGAGCTCACCAACGCAGGCTTTAAGGGGCCTAAGTGCATTGCATATGCAAGTAGCCCTATCCAAGGCTGCTCTACAAAGCACTTCCTGACATTCACAAGTGCGTTGGTCACATTAGAAGCGAAATTCTCATTGTTCTGGAATCTCTACTTGGCCAATGCCTTCTAGAAGAGTTCACATGTGTCAAGCTTCGGATCCAAGTATCCATTTAACATCTACATGAATGGAAACATGTCTTGCCTATTTTTAAAAAGATATTGATTGAAAAAAAACCTATAGTTCATCTATAAATTGAACATAGATCTAAGTGTTTGAGAAGGAAGAATTTGAGTAGAGAAATGCTGGAGAATTTCCAATTGAGAGATTGGTTTGTAGAGCTACTTCTGGAGAGATTTATGCTATGATGAGACATGGAAAATTTGCTGGAAGGTCACTTCAAATCAGTCACTAGGTTGTAACCTCTCCTTATATCATCAATAAAGAGTACTTCTTGTTTTTCCCTACATGCATCTATGTTAACTTTGATTTTCCATATTGTAAGATCTTGGTTGATGAATGTAGTTTAGGCTTAACTGATTTAGCTAACTAGCTTGAATAGTTATCTATATTATTGCATCTTCTATTGTTTCAGTGTTCTTTCTTGCAGGAAGAATTCAACCAATGAACCATTTGAATTTGAAGCTGTAGCAGAAGCGACAGAAGGAGTTATTTGGAAGCAACTGAAACAAGTAAGCATCCAATCCTCTCTTTGTATCTATTCTAAGTTAGGAGAAATGGTAGTATAGTCTTTCACCTATTTTTCTAGACTAACACTTGTCTAGGGAAGCCTAATTTATCCGTAGATTACAGTTCTGGCCCAACAAACTGGCTACTCCACTAGGGAGAATTTCTCTTAGTTTTAGGTGTTTTAGTCTCTGATTTTATTTGATTATCCACCCAGTAGCTGTTACACATAAATATTATACTTTGTCAAACCTTAATTTGCAAAGACAGTGATCCAAACAGTAGTATTTTTCCTTGCCTACTGTGCCCAACACACCCTTAGTCAGGGCACAGTGTTTTGCAGAGCATTATCACCCTTCCAAGCCTTCATTGGAGAGCAGTGTCTCCCCTTGGAGACTACGTTGGCTCCTGAAAGGGACCAAATTCCCTTAAAATTGACTCTAAAAATTGCTTCAGTTATGTTTTTTTTTGTGTTCTGAAAAGTTTGATGCTCAATTGACCAGTGACTCTATATACTTCTTCCTCCTTTGGTTGAAAATTTGTTCAATGTTTGTTTAGAAAAGTTTTTCTTTATCATTGACAAGTTGATTTCAAAGTATTTTTTATGGTCGCATTAAGAATCATTTGCTTTCGAAATAGGAAATTGTCGTAAAATCTTCATTTCCTTGATAGGAGAAATTGTTGTTGAAATCCTCATTTTTCCTTCAAAAGAGAAATTTTTGTTTGTATTCTTCATTTCTCGAAAGTAAAAAGCATTTTGATTATTGATCTAGTGCACCTAGTTTCTTTTCTACATTCATAACATTAAGGAAACTGAAAAGAAAAACTTGCATTTGCATGTAGGATTGTGTGTTTTTTGCAAAAGGAACATTAGGAAATCTGCATTTAGTTTGTGATTCATTGATTTTGTTTTTGTTCATTTATTTGTTTTCTCACAAATTACTTGCTCTTTTTCAAACAAACTAGTGTTCTCTTCCCTTAGTAGCTAGGTTCTTCATTGAAAAAGCTGAAAGTGAAAGTTTTTTTATCATTCTTAGCTTGCATTTTAGGAATTTCATATACATCATCGTGGTGAACCTGAAAGGAAAATTGTTAAGCAAGATCAACATAAAATAAATCTCAATTTACTTAACAATGCATTGGAACCTTAACGATAACATTTAGAAGGTCTAGGCTAGAGACGTGTTCCGGCATCGTAAAACATAACAACCGTCGTTAACTTGTCTGCGATACATTCCGAGTGTGATACCTCACTCCACGTATGTAAGTATATCGTAGCTCATCCACGTACTCTCGGGTATATCGGGTGGTGTTACAGTACAATAAGTGTTGGAAGTATTGTCATTGATGGCAAAGGAATTGGTATCAAAGGAAGTAGATGAAACAGATGAATTAGAGACAAGGCAGTAGAGTTGAATTATGGGTTTAATACAGTTTTCAAAGGAGATGGCAAAAGGGAGAGCTGCTAGGAAGAGTCAAGGTAATAGATTGTAGGACAAATTGAATATCTGGCCAAGATTTGTGAAGAACTGTGGAATTGTGTTAAGTATGGTTAAGTAATTCTGGAATATATATGACCTGTGTGATCAATTTCATAATGGGAAAAGGATACCTACGGTGCCCAGAGATGAATGAAATCATCGTTGAAGAGTTAGGATATGTGTATTATATGTGTATTGACTGATGTAATTCTTGTATGGAATCCCCTGAACCTCTGTGTGACTAATCTTTGTAATGGAGTCAAATTATGTCCTGTGTAATTGGAAGGGTTGAATGATACTCTGTATCTGATGAGGGAGTTGATGGGAGATGGCACAGATTAATGGAGTAGTGAGACATTTAAAAGACGACGGAACCCTGCGTAGAAGAATGGAACCATGACCGTGTGAAAAGTAAAGGTGGTTTACGGTTTTCATTGCACCACCTATGCAGAGTAAGCTTTATTTTCTGGATGAGGAGCGATTCCATAGAATACTCGACATGCGTCCTTGTACGATTTTACAAAACAACTTTTCACTATGTGTCATCGCGCGTTATAGTTCAACTCAGGTTGCCCAGCGATATTGTTGAGCGTCGTTGATCTGGGAAGGGGTCATTGGATGGTCATCATTTGTTGAAGGTGCACGAAGATTAACACAGGTACAGTGGGCCATCACCCATTAAAATTCGGCATCGGAGGTCGAGCGATATGCATATACGCCGTTGATCTGGAAGCTTGCTAATCTAACGGTGATCGGATGTTGGACTTGCGCGAGGTTTACTGTGGTACGATGGGTGTATTGGATTGGCTATTAACTATGTATGTAGACCCGAGGTCAAAGGTTTATCACAAGATTAATTTATTTGGAAGCGTTGGATGTTTTTATAAAGTCCGAAGGGTTAATCTTTAGATATAAGGCTTGGGAATTCAAGAAATTGTAAATATAATTATTTGTCAATTGATAAATAAATTAAAAAGAGATCAAAAAGCCCCGTGGGACAAACTAAAAGGAATACCACTAGCGGTTCGTGGTTTTGACTCATGGTTTTAACAAAGGAAAAACTATATAAGGAGAAGAAAAATAAAGAACGTGGTGTGCATTGTAAGGGTTATGAATGAATAAATTTTTCTAAGGAAGATCTGCATGGGCGAACTCTGATCTTAACTGAAAAAATCTGAATCTATGATGCACCCATGGATATAATGATCTAATAATGATGAATATCTAGTTTGAATGATGGAAGAAATCATAAAAACAGGTGTGAGGGTACTGAATGAATAAATCTGGTGGCCTGCAAGGTATTTCATGTGGAAACTGGTGGATCCAGTATGAAATTGATGAAACGTGGTCTGCAGTAGATCTGAGGGTATAAGCCTTTAGTGAGGGGGTTGTAGCTCCCTTCCAGTGGTAGCTGGTAAACGAGAGCAGGGGGTAGTAGCTCCCTTGCAGGAGACGCTGGTAAACGAGAGAAGGTTGTAGCCTTCTGCAGGTAGGTGCCTGCATGCTGGTATAAGTCTGCACCAGCATATATTGTAAGAATTTTTCTCTATAATAAATATTGAAGACTGAGATTACAGCAGCGGTGGTTTTCTCCCAAATTGGGTTTCCACCTTAAATCGTGGTGTTTATATGTGTTGTTTATGTTTTGTTCTGTTATTTCTGTTCATGCTTAATGCTTATCTGATGCAATGCTCTAAGTAAAGACATAATAAGAAATCTGGACATACATGTTGGATGCAGTACTGTAACTTATGTTTTTTTTTAAGAGAAACAAAAAAATTTTGTTCAGCCCAAAGTACTGATTCACCACCCCCCCCCCCTCTTCGTAATTTTCCCAACAATAAGTATAAAGGGGTGCTCTCACTGTGCGATTTCGCATCAGATAGTGCTAATATGAATTTGGGCCTCCACGTACCTTCATTTATATTTGGGTGGATAAATTTCAGGTGTTATCCATCCATAGTGAATCGAGTCGTCCACCTTGAAATTGTGATAAACCAAACACAACATTCGAAGAGATTACCTACTCGTATTTCTTGGTTCACCAGGAGGTATTTTGCAGTTCACAGTTTCTTGGTAAACCCTTTTGCCTAGAATTACCCTCTTTTTGTTTTTTTTTTTTTGGATAAAATAAATCAGTAATCGTGGAAGAACACAATCCTACCCCCCATCGTTCGCATATATTAGCTTTGAAACCACCTTTACCACCGAAAGTTATTTCTGGTAGGTGAAGGCGATCACGATCTGCCGAATCAAGTACAATTTGTACCTCTGGCGAAACATCATCATTTAAACCAGAGTTAGCTCAAATTGTTTCCACACATCCCGGTTCGTTTACTGTTGTCAAAATGAAGTCTTCACAGCTACCTGTGGTCATGATCCATTCAATCGCTGAGACCATACCTCCTGGACCCGACGTTGTTCAATCACAAATTTATCCAGATCCTGTCTCTTCTTTTCCAGAAAATTTGAATCCTAAACAACCAGAAGTTGTTCCTACCTTGGTCATTCCACAAATTTATGTAGCCATTGAAACTCCTATATCACGTAGTCAACCATATGAAATATATTTTGGGCCTAACGGTGAAGTTCTTCCTCCTAGTTTAATCACAATTGAAGAAATCCCACAACCTGATACACCTTTAAGTCCAACCCATTTTGGGGGAGACCTCTACCTGTACCAATCTTTTCCTCAATCGTTTCCATCTGCTTTTGTTGATCCCATTGCCATTCAGTCTCCTGTTGATTTCGGAGAGTATACATTTGGTCATAAAACCATGCCTAAACCAACATCTTCAATTGGTTCTGTTGTTCCAATTACATCAGCTCATATCCTCTCTACCCCTTCAATGTTAACAACCTCACCAGAGTCATATTTTCACGGTGGCCCTTCGGTCCCAACAGGCTACAAATCATTGTCTGGCACTTTCTTTGGTCAATCTTCAAGACCATGGTCTTTACCAATGTCATCATCTGGTGTTTTAACTGGTAGTCCTATAGTCAGTACTGAATGACTTGATATATTACATCCATCATTAGGGAAATATCAAGTCGGTCCTTATGGCGCAATTCCTTTAAGTACCATATCAACTGGACTCCCAACATTGGGGGAACAATATTTTCCATCTTATTATCCTCCTTATGGTGGGGGGAAACCTATGGTCACCCAATACGATAGTACTCAGTCACATTTTTTTCAAACTAATGTTGACATGAATGTTTGTCAATGGCATCCCACTCCGCCTATCCAACCACAAACGGTTGTACATTTGTATCAACCAGTTCAACCTATTACACCCACTTCAATACCGCTTGTTAATACATCTATACCCCAGTTACAGAATCAAAATATTTTACATCAACCTTATCAAGCAAGTTCTTCGACTCAATATCATCAAATGTTGGGTCAGCAGACTCAAAATCCTTTGGTTAATTTACAACAACCTGTATCGGGGATCATTTATTCACAAGCTGGTGTACCATTTTATGGGATGTCACAAACGCAACCTGGTTATACATATCAACCAAATCCAACTTATACTAATTTGGGTTATAACATTGGTGGAGAGACCCCTTGGTAGCCATAGGCGCATATGCCTCAAAATTCATTTCAACAAGTATCATATCCAGGTTTTGGTCAACAGAATTCTCAAGCGTTTTCTATGCAAAACAACCCCTATCTGGGTTAACAACAGCAAATTCCATATGTCGGTGCTCAAATACCTATTTCCCAAGCAATTCCATCTTATCCTGGATATGCTCAACCTGACCTTAATAGACAGTTGCCTTTTATTGCAACCTTGGAATTACCAGATTTAAACCGGTTAACCAATGATCCCATCAATTATGCTCCTTGGTGGCCGGTGATACCTCATGAAGTACCCTCCGAAATTCCTAAATTCAATGAAAGCCCTGGATAAGATCCATCAACTCATGTTATGACTTATCATTTATGGTGTTCATCAAATTCCCTAAATGACGATTCTGTTTGATTACGTCTTTTCTAGCGAACGCTCACAGGTCCGACAGCTAAATGGTACATTAAATTACCTAGAGCTTCTTTCGATAATTTCACTGCCTTAGCTACTATATTTTTTACCCATTTCCAGTTACTGATCAGATACGAAACTGGAACGGAACTCTTGACCAATTTCAAACAGACTAATGCTACTCACATTTCCGATCATATTCATGAGTGGCGTCGCCATCGACGAATGGTTAAGACATTTGTTCCCGATCAACTCCTTGCTGAATGGTTCATTAAGTCCCTGTTACCATCTATAACTGAGGATTTGGCTAAAGGTGGCGTCGTCACAGAAGAGCAAGTTATCGCTCATGCCCAATATTTAGACTTGATTTATACTCAGTCTAGCATGCTCTATGAGAAAATTTTGAATGCGCCACGATCTAATTTCAATGTTCCTCCTCAAATAATGGACTCTCATGCCGGAGAGGGCTTGATAGGCACTGCAAACACACACCACCCTACTGCATCTTATCTTGCTCCTACTTCCGAAATTAATGCCGTGTCCTTTGACAAAGGAAAAGGTGATAAGCAACTAGGAGGTAAGAAAAATGGAAAATAAAAGAAAATGAAAACTTCTAACCCACAGGAACGATCATCTGATCAACCATCTGGACCATGGAAACCTCGTTATCCATGCATAATCTGTAACGAGGAACACTTTTTTAGGGACTATCCTCACCATGCTGAAGTCTCAAAAATCATCAAGACTTCTAATGCATCAGTTGTGTTGACAGACTCATTTCCAAATCTGGACACAAATTTGGTTGCTACAGATCCAACTCCTAGTTCCCAAGTGTTGATTTTATCCACTACAAAACCTTCATAAGATATTTTGGTGTCGACGCGAAATAAATACTATGGTAGTCTAGCCACTGATCAACCTAATACCTTGACAACAAATCCATCTAATGAATCGGTACCACCTCCTGTTATTCCTGAATTGACAATTAAGCCACCAAAGGTAGTAATTCATAAATTGACATATAATCCTCGAGCAAGAGCTGCACAAAATTATAATATAGTTTAAGATTTGGCTAAATCTCCTTCAGCTATGTCCACTCTTGAGGTATTACAAAATTGTCCCTCCCAGAAATAGGCTTTATTGTCGGCCATTGGTGGAATTGATCTGACTGATTCTAATCTTGTCATATTTAATTATACAAGCTATGTGCCACAATTACCAATAGAATTGGCATTCTCCATACAAGTAAATGTTCTCAATCACCTTGTTCATCACACTATTATTGATGATGGAGCATCTACGTGCATTAGATCTCTAAACTGTTGGAAATCACTTGGCTCGCCGCAATTATCGCAATCATCGACGACGTTGAAGGCTTTTGATGGAGGAACATATAAACCTTTTGGTATTATTAATAACTTGCAAGTTGAATTAGGGGAAAAATAGTAAGTATTGATGTTGAGGTTTTTGACGGACCCCTTGACTATAATATTTTACTTGGAAGACCATGGTTATATGCAATGACTGCCATTGTTTCTACATACTTTAGAATTATTTCCTTTCCACATAAAGGTACAATCACAATCATTAATCAATTATCCTTTTTTTTCCTCCGCTTCATAGGTAACTGGAAGCGTTATGTATATTCACTTACCCCAAATAGAAATCAAAAACATTGGTGTAGGACTCTTAAAGGATTCCACTCTTATGGGAACCTTTGGATTACCACCACCCGTGACATTGGAAAAAATTGCAAGCATAGAGACCTGCTACATGATCTCTTCCACTCTATCTGGCTTAAGGAAGAGTATGGGTGATTCTGATATTTCTACATTGGATGATGTTTTACTACTCATCCCTATTGAGCTGCAATAGCAATAAATCTATTTGGCTTGGGAGATAAATCTGAAATCAACATTGCCAAGTGTTTGGGTTGATCGTTCATTAGATTTTGGTACTCCATCTGATCCATTTTCCTCAAAATTTTTGACAGATGAAAATATTTTGGAAGCTATGATGGCAGAAGGAGAACCATGGGAAGATTATCATCATCATTCCCATCTTCCAAATTATGAAGAAAACAATATTAGAGAACTATATCACCCATCCATTCAAAATTTCTTTTCGAATTCTTTTCCAATTAATGCAATTGAATCTGAGTGAAATTTATCTAATATCGAAGAAATGATTTCTATCGATATTTCGACTAAACCTGGCATTGTAGAAAATATTCATGTCAGTGTATCTTGTTCTCCATTAGAACTTGATTCATATCGCTCTCTTTTTTGTGAATTTCATGACGTATTCTCTTGGTCTTACAAGGAAATTCTAAGCATAGATACTAGTATAGTTGAACACACTATTAATATGTATCTTGATGTCAAACCGGTGAGTCAACAGCTTCATCCTGTTCATCCAAAGAAAGCCATTGCCATCAAAGTAGAAGTTGAAAAACTTTTGCGTGCTGGTTTCATTTACCCTATACCACTAACTGAGTGGCTTTCCAATATTGTTCCTGTTATGAAAAAACAAGGAAACATTAGAGTGTGTGTTGATTATTGGGATGCCAATCAGGATTTTCCAAAAGACAACTATCCTACTCTCTTTATCGACCAAATTATTGACGATTGTGCTGGATGCATAATTTTTCGTTCATGGATGGATTTTCGGGCTACAATCAAATCAATATCCGCCCAAATGACCAACATAAGACAACATTCATTTGTCCCTAGGGCACATTCGCATATAGGAAACTTCTGTTTGGTTTAAATAACGTTGGGGAAACTTTTCAGAGAGCAATGGATTATGCTTTCAACGACATCAAGCACATTGTTCAACCATATCTAGATGATTTACCAGCGCATTCATGAAATCGGACTGATCACCTAATGCATTTGAGAGCCATTTTCTTACGATGCTGACACTACAAGATATGCCTCAATCCACACAAATGTGTCTTTTGTTGTCCTTCTAGTCGATTGCTTAGATTTGTAGTCTCAAAAGAAGGAATGCGAATAGACCTACTGAAGGTACAGGCCATTCTTGATTTTCCTGCACCATCAAACCTACTTCAGATACAAAAACTTCAAGGAAAGGCTAACTTCCTCAGAAGGTTCATTCCAAACTATGCCGAAATGGTTAAAGGATTTACTTGATTATTGAAAAAATGAGTCCCCTTCCATTGGGACCAAGTTGCACAAGCTTCTTTTGATTTTGTCAAGGACCATCTTATCTGAGTGTCATTAATGTATCCTCCTAATTATCAAAATTATTATTTCCTATATATCGCCACGACTGAAACGACCATCACTATGGTTTTGGTCCAAGTAGAAGATGGAATTGAACATTTGATATATTATTTGAGTCGTAATCTCAATGATATGGAAGTTAAGTACTCGTTCAAGCTATCCAAATATTTCACCATTATATCCTGCTCCAAAAAACAACAATAGTTTCAGATTGCAACCCAATGAATTACATCTTATCATGTCAATTGCTGGCAGGCAAATATTCAAAATGGATTGTCATTTTGCAAGAATTTGATTTGGAATTCATCAAATCCAAGTCAAATAAGTCTTTAGTTTTGGCCGAGCTTCTCTGTGACCTTCCCTCTGATAGTAATACAACTACATCGAAACCATCTATTCTATACGAGTCTCTGTTTTTGATCGGATCATCTGATCGCTGGTATGAAGATTTCATCATTTATCTCCAAACCCAAAAATTTTGACCTAATACCTCTCGCTCTGATCAGCGACGTATTCGATACCAAGCCAACGATTATCTGATCGCCAGCGATACTATTGGTTGGATAAATCGATCTTGTGGATGAGACTGATCTCCCTATTATCAGAAGATAGTCTAGCAACAAACAGACGAATAAACCTATCTTTCTCTAGACATATACGGTTTATAAGTAAATACTAAAAAAGTGTTAAGACCCTACCTTAGATCCAGTGCTTGTTCATAGTAGTCATCCTCCAGTTGCTTAAAAGAGTTATCTTTGAAAACCTGCAGTCAAAAACAAGAAAACATTAAATAGCACCTGCATAGAAAATATTATAAATCATGCCTATTATGGTGATCAAGGAATCCATAAAATAAAAAATCAATTGACAACTTATTGAGAAAAACAAACTTATTTGTATTAACTTTGAATAGTAAGAAGAACCTTACAACCTTTTCAGCCTTGATGTTGAACAGGTCTTCTTGGGGTCTGAAGCAGGAATTTCCTTTACTCTGACAAGCCTTGCACTCTTCCAACCAAGATACATATATGTATGTAATCTTTCCTCATAAAATCTCAGCTAAAGGAGTCTAAGTTCCAACAGCACTTTACCTCAAATAACACTAAAGCTTCAACTCATCAATTGTTAGTAACCCTTTGAGGCTCCCCTATGCCTCTTTTTATAGTGAAAAAGAGGAGGTTACAGTTCCACCTATGAAGGGATAGAATCCTCCTTCAAAGGGATAAGCTCCGAACATCAAGGGGTTAGCTCCTTAAGGCATGGGATACATGAACCTGAAAAGAGCGGACTTGCCACCGCAAGATTCCTTCCAGAAGCTTATAGAAATGACTGAAAGTGAGCTTTTTAGATTTTAATTGCACCCTTTTCAACTTTTACAGGGGTCCACACCCTTAACACAGAGGATGTGCGGCCAAGTATGCAGGAGAGATGACCATTAGGTGCGGGACCGTAGGTAAGACAAAGAGAAAGTGCGATACCAGAGTTTTAGGGATTTTTGAGAGTTTTTCTGTTATTTTTAAGGCTTGACATGAGGAGCTGATGTTTTAGACTTGTAGAGGAGGAAATTATGAGTGATAATGAGCTCATACAGATTGCAGAATGTCAAGGTGACAATTTTTAGTGGAACAGATTACCCCCTAAAGTGCGAAGTCTGTAATAGATAAAGATAGAGTCTGTCATGTATGAAGAGTCAAGTACTTTATCATTTCAAGGATCATCTTGTGGAAACCCTAGTCGGAACCGGTAAAAACATTCAACGCAACACATATATGTATATACATCATCACTGAGGTAGGCATTCCCATACTCAGATAAAAAACTAACTAAACTTGTTTTGATACAGAAATGATTTTAATATTACATCAATATTGTAGACACAGCATGGTCGCAGCCATCTGTAATGAATAGTCTACTACATAATGAATAATAAAACTCCTCACAGCCTGGATGGTGGAAACTAGATCCAGGGTCTTGATTTCTGCTTCCCGAACTAGTACGATTCTATCCATGCGATTAAATGTGTTGAAGTCAAACATGGTAGAACCCACTTGATTACCAGTCAATGATGGGAACTATTAACAAGTGTGAGAGAAACCACCAATATTGAAAATGGCTCTCAAAGTACCCAGTACAATCCATGAAATGTGAATAAGTGCTCTGAAGTCGAACATTTCACATAATCTTTCGATTGAAGGTCAATGATGCAACCTGTCATCGAAGGCAAGAAACCTGCCATTAAGGCATGCAGATTCCAAGGTACTAACAGAGTCTAGATCAACTTCTTAGATGATGAGCTGTCATCGATAGAAAGTGATTCGCCGTAAACAAGCTCACGACACGAAACCATAGATCAAGTTTTGAAGAAATTTTTTGCGAGGACTGACTCAAGGATGGTCAACGTGAATGGAGACAAGTGTTGCAAATGAATGGTTTGTTTGACTATCCTCTTGAACACATAACGACGCTGCAAATGGTTTGGTGACAGTTGCCCTAAGCTAATACCCAGAAACTAGTTGAAGACTTTCAATGTGGTTTGATTAACTGATAGACAAAGGATTTCTGAACCATATGGAAGTGCGATAGAAAGTGTCATGTTCAAGTGTGGTATAATGCTTTTCGAAAATCGAAGTGTAACAAACAGGTTCGCTTTTCTCTATTTTCCCCGACCATTTTTGGCAAGTACCTCTTTATTTTTGACAAGATTGAGGAGGATAACATTTGCTTGTTTATAAGCTCATCCTTTGGACGAGTCCAACTTAGTTTAAAATTCGAACCCTAAGAAGGAGTGGTCCGTTCCTGTTTGTAATTGACTGGTCCTTTACTGTTAGATTTTAACGAGTCTAGTATAGGAGAAACTCGGTGTTTTTCATTTTTAGGGAGTCAGAAGAAAAAGCTTAAGAAAACTCCATGGGTGTACTTTTTAGTAAATTTAGTCTCTCAAGCCCGAAAAAGGATAAAATAATACAAGAGAGAACTCTATTGACCATAATTAGTCAACGTATACCTTTTTTGTAAATAGTCCATTTCAGTCCGTAAAAGGGGTAAACTTATACTGAAGGGACGATCATTCATTTATTTTAACGAGTTCGAATAATCAAGTGCTCGGCAATCTTTTAAATTTTCGAGAGTCTGAAAAGGGCTAAAAAGATAACTCAATATTTCGCTTTTTTGTAAGTTTTAACGAGTTCGAAAAAGGGATAAAAATGTACTCATGTGGCTGACTTTCAATTTAATTTATGAGCAAGAAAAAATGGAAAGGACTCGGCATTTTCATGTGTTTTACGAGAATGAAAGATAGCAAAATAATCTCAGGATTTTCATGAGTTTAACAAGTCTTGAAAATAATAACCGAAATCGACTAATTCACTCATTCATTTTTAACGAGGTTGACACAGTGTTAGGACTCCACTATGTAGCATTTTTACTATATACTTTGACACCATCTTACCTTTATAACCATGTTTAAAAAAGGATTCCATTATCATTTTCATTTACTTTATCCCAAGGTATATAAAATCCTCTTCTTTATTATATGTTTAATCTGTTTACATATAATTCCATAATACTCTTATATTTTATCATTAATCGAAGTGGATTGTTGCTAACATAAGTCTAAAGATCGCAGAGATAATACATGTGTTGTCTTTGGAGCAATGGAAGTGCGTTCTTAAAACGATCCAAAAATGATTCTTTAAAGCAGTAGAACCTAAAGTTCTTGAAGCTTGATTGACAAATATTGAAACAGCGAAGCAAGCAGCAAATTCCGTCACCTCGTAATTTGCGATTAGAAAAGAGTAGCCACACAATGGAACAATGTGGCATGAAAGGCGATGGTTACTGCAGTTGTCCCCGAATAGCATTCTTATTGTATGTCTGTTGCATAACAATATCTTTATGGAAAGAAGAAGAATAGTCACATTTTAGAAAAGAAGAAACGAAATTGGGATAAACAGTTAAATACTATATTGTAATTGCTTAGGGAGGGACTCCTCTTTAAAGAGAGACATCATCATCGAAAGGGTTCGAGTTTGAAGCTACGAGAACATTGTAATTGAGAGGCGGAGCTAGACTCCATGTGTGTATCATTTTCTTTTTTCTGAGATGAATAAAATCTTCTTTTGAGCGCTCCAATTTAATTCTTTCCCTGGGGAATCTTGTGAGAGGGAAAGGGCACGCCTTCCTCACAAGATTCACCCTTCTGTCCCTGTAGTTTGTTTAATTTCTTTATGCTGTTTGCACTTTACTTTAATTCTGTTGTTGAGACACCAGTTACACAGTTTTGTAGTTCATTGAATATTATGTTTCCTTAACGCTGCATGTGTTCAGTACATTCATTCTTAAGAAGTTGAGAAATCTATTTCTGTTATATGTTTGAATGTATGATGTTGAGAAGCAGGTGCTGAAGGTTCCTGTACAAAGGAATAGGGTCCTGTTTCCATTGATTTCCTTTCTTTTCCTGCAGTGTGATTAGAAACAGGAGACAGGTGCTGAAGGTTCCTGTTCATGGGAATAGGGTCCTGTCCTCTTGAGTTATCCTTTCTACAGAGTGATTAGTGTCAGGTAGCAGGTGTTGAAGTTCCTATTTAAAGGAATAGGGTCTTGTTCCTATTATGGTTGATTGGTTTCCTTTCCTGCAGATTGATTTCCCTTTATTTGGATTCTAAACTGCAACATAGGAGTTACTTATGCTATAACATAATTGACTTCAGCTTTGATTAAACAGAGTGTGAATAATTAGATTTGTATGATTGGTAATTGTGTGGCTTTTTACTACAACATTGTTTTTGCTTTTGAAATTGAGCATATCCACTGCGTGATTGTCTTTGGAATAAACAGACTTCCTCGGGTTGACAATTTATGTGGAGCTTGAATTGTGAAAACAATTAAAGCGACCAACATTTTGGTGCCGTTGTCGGGGAAGGAAATTATAGATTTCAAAAGAATTAATATTTTATTTCTAGATGTGCAGATTATGAGAAGGAAGGGGAGGAAGGGAAGAAAGACTTTCATTGACGAGATTGTGTCAAAGGCTGAATCATCACAGAGATTAAGTTCTCAAAGACCAAAACTTCAGCACTCCCCTCAATCAAATTACAAAACAGAGGAAGTTGTGGGTCCTGAAAACATAGAGGAGCCGGTGATTAAAGAACCAGCAGTCAGTGCTGGAGAATCAGAAGAAAGTGTTAGCAAATCAGCAGAGCACATTGAGGAAATAATAGAGAGTGTTGGACGACCAGTGGAAAACATTGAAGAGCCAGTAGAAGACCTTGAAGATCAAGAAAGTGCAGTAGGAGAACAACTAATGGAAGGAAACAACGAAGACTTCTTTGGTGGAGGACGTGTAGATCCTGAAGGAGAAGGAAAGGATGAAAATTCCCTCTCTACCTTGGGATTTCCTATCAGTGATCTCCCTGCAGGAACAACTCCTATGAAAAACATTCCATTGTCTGCTTTACCTAACTTCCATGGTTTATCCTCTGAGGATCCGGATGAATTTCTTTTTGAATTTGATATATTATGCAGAATTTATGATTATGTTACTAATGCTCAAAAGTTGAAACTATTTCAAGCCACCTTAAAGGAAATGCTTTAAGATGGTTCATGAGCCTTGGGAGTCAGGTAATCACAACTTGGGAGCAGATGAAACAGAAATTTCTGCTTAAATATCAAGACTATTGCCGGACGAGAGAGAAGAAGGATGAACTATTCAATATGGCACAAAACCCGGACGAGAATCTGGAGGACTATGTAGAAAGGCTGCAGTACAATATACAGAGATCTGATCATCCGAATATAAGTAAGGAAATTCACAAAACAATATTACTTAGAGGTTTAAGGGATGATTGTGTAGATATGTTAAACATGCTTGGCAAGGGAGATATATCTAAGGAATCATATGATGAGATTGTTGAACATTCTAAGAGGTGTTCAAGGGGAGCTGCAAGGAACATAGTAAGTAATAGAGATTCCACCTATTCAAGAGTGCAGAAATCAGCCAGTGGAGGAGCAACAAGAGCTAAAATAGGTAATTTACTTGAAGAATTTAAAACTGAGATGTTAAGTTCTTTTTCTTCTCAAATTGACACTTTGCGGGTTAAGAAGAAGCAGTGAAGCCAGAAGCAGCTACAGGTATCTTTTGCCGAGATCGGGAACAAACATCCACTAAGGAATTCCCAATATTAAAATACCAATCTGCACCCTTTGTGAGAAAGATCATGAAACACAGCAATGTCCATCTCTACTAGGAATAAAGGCAACATTAAAGCCAACGAAAGAAGAAGCTGAAGCAGTTTACTTGCTAACTCAAAGAAGACAATGAAAACCAAAAGGACAAGGTATGAACTCTAACATGCCATTTAATCGTTGGAATAATTCTTCTGCTTTCGGTCAAACAAATTACCCTCCCTTTAATCAAATGCAATACCCACCCTTCAATCAAATGAATTTCCCACCCATCCAGCAATCAAACCCCCCCTTTGTTGATCCTTCAATGTGGACTCCTTGGCCTCCACAGCCGCCATCTTCTTTCAACCCTTGGAATTCAAATTGGAGAAGTCAACCACTCCCGTATCCAAATCAATTGCCTCAATTCTGTAACCACTTCGTCTACCATCAAGATACTCATCAAATAGCAAATGAGACCCCATTTCTGTGCAACCGTCCTAACTTGATAATAAAGTTGTGCAAGTCATTGATATTAGATCGATCTGAGTCCAAATTCAACAATGTATTATTCATTTAAGATCGGGGAAAATAGATGAGCCTATTATTGAGGACATAACTTCTCTGATTAAATAAAATGAAAGCTAGAAACATAGAAAACCTGACATACCTTCTAACAAAAATGTTGAAATAACAGAACCACCATTCCCCGAGCGTTTGGTTTTAACTAGAACGCCTGAAACAACTGCTTTTAATCTTTTAGGGGAATTGCAAAATTTGTATGTTAAAATTCCACTTTTACAAGCATTGAGAGATGTACCAATTTATGCCAGAACAATAAGGGATATTTGTGTTAAGAAACCTGGTAGGAAAACTAAAGATCCTCTTACAGTACATGTGATGGGTGACTTATCTGCGTTAATGTCCGGAAAAGCCCCTCCTGTGAAATATGGTGATCCCGGCCATCCTACCCTGACAGTTCAGATTGGTAAAACAATGATTCCCCAAGTTCTGGTAGACTTAGGTGCTGTAATTAACATAATGACTCTTGAAACTTCACAATTGTTACAACTGAATAACACAATCAGAGATACACCCACCATTTTAAAGTTGGCTGATCGTTCTACAATTAAACCTGAAGGAGTTGTTGAGGATCTAATTATTTCAGTTGAATCCTGGAAATACCCCTTATGATTTTGTTGTATTGAGACTAAAGCAAGGTGGGGACATCCCTTAATTCTAGGAAGGCCAGTAGCCTGGCAAATGCTTTTATTAGTTGGAATCTGGTTCAATGACAATTTCTAGGTTATAAAACAAAACAACTTACTCTTTATCCTCATGCTACACCAATAATTAATAATGAAGATTCTATGTGGATGGATTATGATGATAATGCTGTTCAGCCTATTCTAACTATTGGGCAAGCTTTAACTCTTAAAGGCAATATAGAGGATGAAGTAATTAATAATTTTATCTGTGAACCTTCTTCTATAATTGCTAAAACACACAATCAATTGACTGCAATTTTTGAAACAGATACCCAAGAAAAGATTGAATTTGAAGACTTATCTTAGACATTAACCACCATCTCATCTAAAAGCATAACAATTGAAATTGAACCTGGAAAGAAATTAAACATAAATCCTGATCTAACAGTTCATGAAACACAACAGTTAATGAAGTTCTTGCATGAATATAAGGAAGCATTCACATGGGATTACACGGATATGAAGGTAATATCTCCTGAATTATGTACTCACCGAATTTGTATTAAAGAAGGTTGCCGACCAGTCTGTCAACCCCAAAGACGAATGAACCCTAATTTAAGAGAAATTGTTAAAGAAGAACTTCAGAAATTGCTTAATGTAGGATTTATATACCCCATATCTGACAGTAAATGGGTTTCCCCATTGGTAATAGTCCCTAAGAAAAACAGGAAATGGAGAGTGTGTGTTGATTACAGAGCCTTAAACAAAGCTACTCAAAAGGACCACTTTCCTTTACCCTTCATTGATCAGGTGTTGGATAGTCTGGCAGGGAAGAAATTCTTTTCTTTTCTAGATGGATTTAGTGGGTACAATCAGATAAGAATTGCACCCCAAGACCAAGACAACACCACTTTCACCAGCCCCTGGGGAACTTTTGCCTATAGAGTTCTTCCATTTGGGTTATGTAACGCACCAGCAACTTTTCAAAGAGCTGTTATAGGAATTTTTTCTGATATGATGAATGATTCTATGGAAATATTTATGGATGATTTTTCTCCTTATGGTGTGTCTTTTGAAGATGCATTACAAAATTTTGAGTACTTAACAGTGTATGCAAACTCACCTCTCTAAATCTTGAAAAAATGTCATATGATGATGAGTAAAGGAGTAGTGCTTAGACATTTTTATTTCATCTCAAGGTATTCAAGTAGATCCATCTAAAATATTGGTCATTCGATCTTTCTATTCTAAAACCTAGCGATGTGAGGATTTTCTAGGACATGTTTGGATACTACGGAAGATTTATTAAAAAGATTTTTTCACAAGATAGCCTCCATTATTTGTGTTGCTTATGAAAAATGCACAATTCGTGGACTAATTCTTGTCGAGAAAGCTTTCCAGAACTCAAGCATCGGTTGTCTACTATTTACTATTTGAGGGGCACCGTTACCCGATTGGGCCCTCCCCTTTTCATATATCTTCTGATGCTTCAGACACTGCAATTGGAGCTGTCTTGGGACAAGAGGAGAATCATCTTCCTTATGCTATCTATTTTATCAGTAAGAATATGACCCCTGCTGAGCTTAATTATACAGTTACCGAAAAGGAGTTTCTTGCATTAATTTATGCCATTAATAAATTTCAACATTATATCACTGGTTATTCTACTTTTGTCCACACTGATCACTCGGCTATTAAGTATTTAGTGAACAAATCTGTTACAAATGCTAGAGTTACAAGATGGCTATTATTACTACAGGAATTTGATATCACAATTGTAGATCGGCCTGGTAAAGAAAATGTGGTGGTTGATTTCCTTTCCACGAGGAAAAATGACGATGATATTCCGATGAATGATTCTTTTCTTTGATAGTGTTGTTGCGATTTACTGCTCACTCTCCATGTTATACGAATGTTGCTAACTGTTTGGTTGCGAAAATTACACCACATAAATACGAGAGAAAAGAAGAATTTTTCGATGAGAATTCGGAGTATGGTTGGATAAGTAGGTGTCTTTTCTACACGGGCTTGATCGGGGAAATCCGAAGATGCATTAGGGAAGATGGAGAGTGTGACATACTGAAAGCTTGCCATGATGGCCCTTGCGGAGGGCATTTTGCTGATAAGAGAACAGCACACAAAATTCTGAGGATGGGTTACTATTGGCCCTCATCATTTAAGGATGCAAAGAAATATGTAAGGGATTGCAATGACTGCGAGAGAATGAGTCAACCCAATCATAGAGACCAATGCCATTAAACCCCAGGGTAGTTTTAAGACCATTTTGAAGATGGGCCTTAGTTTCATAGGACCCATTAATCCTCCATCAATCAAAGAACTTATATATTGAAAATGCCGAATACGGACTATATGACTAAATGGGTGGAGGCCAAAGCACTTATTAGAACGATAGAGCATTGTCCCTGGCTTTCTTATTTGAAGAAATCTTCACTAGATTTGGAATTCCTAGGAGCTAGTCAGGATGGAGGACCTCCATTCAATTCTCCTTGGTTTTCACGTCTACCCTTGAGTATCATATTTATCATAGAATGACTACCACTTCTACCCAAGCCAATGGGCAGGTGGAAAGCACAAACAAAGTATTAGAAGCCATTCTAACTAAAACAGTGAAGGACAACCGGATGGATTGGTCTCAAAGGCTGCCTGAAGCATTATGGGCTTACATAACTACTTGGAGAAACACTACAGGTTTCTCTCCCTATGAATTGGTCTATGGTAAAAACGTTGTTTTTCCTGTGGAATTTGAAATCAAAACTCTAAGAACTGCTTTAGCTGTTAATCTTGATTTGAATGATGTGCAGACAGCTAGGTTGCAACAGCTTCTTGAGTTGGATGAAAAGAGATTAGATGCCATTCACCAAACAACCATGATACAACAACGAAGAATGAAATGGCATGACAAAATTATCAAACACAAGCGAGTTCCAAAGGTAGTTGGGCCTTGTTGTATGATTTTCCGGTTTGAGAATTTTGGGGTAAATACGTACACGGCTGGCTTGGACCATATGAGGTAGATGCTGTTTTTCCTAATGGAACGGTAAGACTTTTAACAATTGATGATTCTAAAACACGTCTACTAGTCAATGGTCATAGGCTCCGTCTATACCAGCGCCCTGTTTCTAAAGAGGATTTCAAGACTGCTTGCATGACTGATATTCATTTTATTTTTCTAGAGGAGTCTTCTGCTCCTCACAGCATTTAATTTCCTGCACTGTTTTTAGTATTAGATTAGATTAGATTTAAGACTAATAATCCCTATCAAGGGTTGGCATATTACAATTGAATTTTGCAGATTCTGGAAAAGCTCATCAAGGAGGACAGATCCATCATAAGAAGATCTGAAACTTCAATCACAGAAGCTTGTTCCCTTCATTTCATCCCATTTCCTAGCAATATCCCTTCACCCCATTTCTACATTATTGCCCTTTTTCCATTTTTCCCACTTCTACCATTCCTGAAATATCATCCTTCAGCTAGTATTTCCTATCCCTTACTGCTGTAATTATCCCTTATCAAACACTTCCCCCACTTGTTTCAAACCCAAGTCATTTATCCCATTTTCCTGACTTTTCCCGTTGCTGAAACACCAGTTTCAGCAACGCGTCATTCATTTTTCCGTTGCTGAAACACCAGTTTCAGCAACCTATCATTCATCTTTTCTCATTAAAACATCATTTCTTTCCTGCTATACAAGATTTTTAGTTCTCCACTTTTACGATTCAGATCCTTTGGGTGAAAATTATTCAGTACTGAGCAGATCTTGTTACACTCCTGTTCTAAATTTCAGAGAAATCTACAGATTCTTCCATGTATATTAAGCCATTCTGAAGCACTCTACACTTCGAATTATTAAACCAAAGGTAAAAATGTAAGGTATGTGGTTTTAATGTAATGCAGTTAAATTATATATTAAAGAGAGGATCTTGCTCATAATGGTTGCAATCTCCACACGCCCAATCATCATTGCACCATATGTAGGGGGGGGGGAATTTCGAAAACTGAATAATCATTTCACATTAACCAATCCTCCGTCATTCTTCATATCCACTTCCGCCGTCATTGAGACTCCGCATCCTCTGTTGCAACAATTAGCTTGACCAAAGCATGTTTTTCTGTCTTCTGTGCCTCTGCTTATAACTCAAGCTAGCAGCCATGGGAGGGTCGGCTATCAGACACGAGCCCGGTTCGATGAATCTTCTTCAAATGTTCCCGGAAGCCTATCAAATTTTCCAACAAGCGGGATGGACAACATACTTTGAACGGTTAGGAGAATTTGATCAGGAGCAGGTTTTAGAGTTTGCACAAAATCTTCAGGGGAATTTCTCAGTGGTTCAAGGCGTCCGCATTTCAGTTACAGAGGAGGACATAGTTCAAGTTTCAGGTTTGCTGGCTATTGGGACTCGTTGGTTCAGTAGGAAGCAAGTGATTTTAAATGCACAGCAAGATTTTCTTCGTCCAGATGAACCAGTTGAACTTAAAGGCCGCGGTGTAAGTCTGCATTCACTTCCTCGACCATGGCCAACAGTAGCAGAATTCATCAAGCACTACTTGACATGCGAAGGGCATTACCAGGTAGTCTACCAACACGACTTCGTTTTGATGAATCATTTAATGAATGGTCGATTAGTTAATATTCCCTATTATCTGCTTGGTTGTATCAAAAACATGTCCTATTATTGCAGACGGGCTAAATTCCCATTGTTATCCCTCACCCATCATCGTTTATGCCAATTGTTAATTCAGAGGGGTTTTTCTCAGCAAAACCCCCCTTTGAATATTCCACTCCTTATTCCCCAACAGGCTGAAATTCCTCAGCAGGCCCAAATCCCCCAACAAGCCGAAAGTTCCCAAGAAACTCCTGAGATTCCTTATGAAGGGCAACTGGATGATATCCCAGACTCCCCAGTAATTCCATCCTCAGAGCCAGTTGACCCAACCCCAAGTTCGTCCCACTTAGTAGAGTCAACCATTCCCACTATTTCTATCCCTAGCGATGACTCTCTAACACCCCCATCCCCGCCTACTCATAAAAGGAAGAAAAGAACCCCAACAGTCTCTGTCTCAAAATGACGAACAAGGGCCAAATTCCAAATTTACACTTCTTCCGAAAGCCCTTCCCCCAGAAAAGAACCTTCCCCTACACAGAAAAGGAAAGATAGTGACTTCTCTGCTTTCCTACCAAAAAGGAAAATGAAGATGACTGTTGAAATAGGAGTTACTCCCATTTCCCCTGACCCCGCCACTATTCTGTTAAAACTCAAATCTTCACCCCCATTTTAAATCCCCCAACCCGTCTCGTCCGGTGGCACTGCCACACAAGAACCAGTGCCCCGGGATAATACGACATTGTTTATGGCTCAAACAGTGACTGTCACACAAGAACCAGTCACTTAACCAGAGGCTGAAACACAAGAACCAGCCACTATGGTACAAAAATAATACACCAAGCATGATGATACAGGGAAACCAGCTGTAGCTGCTCCACAAGAACCAGCTACAGCTGTGGATCAGCAGGCAACCCCAGCAGAATCAACCAACACACAGGGTTCACATACTATGGCATCTTTATTGGAAGAAAATGAGTTTTTGAAGTCTGAGCTAGAAGCCTATAAGAATGAATTAATCGTGGCACGAGAAGCCTTTGATAGAGAATTGAATCTCTATATGCTAGCACACACAACATCATCACAAAATAGGGAGCCATGCAAGGAATACATGTGCCATGAGTGTGGTAATATTTACCAGCAGGCAGGCTACAAAGTAGTCAAAATTCAGGTATCTGAGGCATCTACATCAGCTGCAATAAAAGAAGAATGCCCTACTGCTCCACAAGAACCAGTAGGGCTCTCAAAAAGTGTAGAAAAAGAAACTAAACCTCAGATATCTCGCCCTGTGCTAATTAGTGCAGCCACTCAGACAGTACCACAACCTCAGATATCTCGCCCTATGCTAGTTAGTGCAGCCACTCAGACAATACCACAACCATAGATATCTAGCCCTGGGTTAGTCAGTTCAGCCACTCAAACAATGTCCCAAACCAGTACTTCTAATGCCGAGACACAGACCCTGCCATGGAACCAATTAGAACTTATGAACAACTGGAAGAAACAATACGCTGTAGAACAAGATAAAATATTACAGCAGCATAAGTTAGCATGGCAGAATCACATGTATGTCAACTGGGATATGTGGGAACAGACATTGCAACAGCTCAGAGATTCCAAGAAATAAGTCAATGAATCAAAGGAAAAGATGGTCTTGATGTTTTCATTAGTGCAGAAGTTGATGGCTACCCGCAAACCCTCTGTAAATTACTCTCTCTTTCTCTCTGAACGTTTGGTTTATTTTCAATTGAAGGCAATAAAAGATGGCAGACCTCATGAATTGCTTACTGCGGAAAAATTTGTTAAGACTTTTGCTGAGGCTCCTGAAGGTGACCAACATTTGTTTTGTGAACTTTATCTCCATAACGAGGCCATACCTGAGAATAGAAGAGTCAATCTCATTCCAATTGCAGGTGATATACAAATAAGGGCATTTGTTTCATTTTTGGCCAATCAGCTCACCTGGAAAACTGCGTTCATTGCAAGTAGTCATAATGAGGAGAAGAGGCTCCTTTGGATTAGACCGGAACCTTTAAGTCCGGCTATGTTTGTAGCACAATATCACCAATTCTTACAGAAACCAGGAATGCATAGGTACATGCAACAACTACAGGCTTCAACACTTTTGAAGTGTCAACAGCAAATCAGAGTAAAGGAGGCTGCTGCATTGAAGGCCAATACTATGTTTTGGCAGCAGTCATGTAAAGAAAGACAAGACTATCACCCTTTTAGCCCTAATAATCTCCAAGCTGCAATTTCCAGGGTACCTAATTATATCAGATGCATTCGACATTGTGGAGAAAACTGGATTGGTTACCATTTTCATTTTCCAATTCTATGGCTGCCTTCAGAGAAATATCGGTGTCACTACCAATTGGCTGGCAGAGATGAAGCTTTAGCATGGCAGCAATTGCAGAACAATGAGAAGTTACGGGCTCTACGAATGCCACCTTCTCCGGCTGCGCGGGCAATTTGCATGCGGTATCGTGCCTGGACTCGACTTAGGACTAGAAGTTGCTGGACATGCAACATTTTTGTTTGGGAGGGGATGTTGGGGACTCACTATGTATCATTCTTGCTATATACTTTGACACCATTTTACTTTTATAACCATGATTAGAAAGGATTCCATTATCATTTTCACCTACTTTATCCCAAGGTATATAGAAACCTCTTCTTTATTATATGTTTAATCTGTTTTACATTTAATTCCATAATACTCTTATATTTTATCATTAATCGAAGTGGATTGTTGCTAACTTAAGTCTAAAAGATCACAGATAAGTTATATGCTGTGATGGAACAATCGGCCGTTGCCGAAACAGTCAAACTTCGTTGCTGAAACAGCCGACTCTGTTGCTAAAACAACTGACCTTGTTGCTGAAACAGCCAGCCGACACTCAAATTCCGCCTTCACTTGTAATTTGCGATCCTGGAAGAGTATTTTGTGGAATAATGGCAACAGCATGAAGACGTGGTTACATGGATTATTCTAAAGATATCATTCTTGTTGTCTCTGTTGTAACAATATCTTTTTATGGAAGAACAGAATAGTCCTGTTTTAAGAAAGAAGAACAGATTTGGGATAAACGTAGATTTTCTCATGTAATTGTAAGAGATGTCTCCTCTTTAAAAAGAGGAGACATCATCATTAGAGAAGAGTTCGAGTTTGAAAGCTACAGGAGAACATTGTGTGTGAGAACTGGAGCTAGACTCCATCTGTAATGTATCATTTCTTTTGACAGATGAATAAAATCTTCTTTTGAGCGCTCCAATTTAATTCTTTCCCTGGGGAATCTTGTGAGAGGGAAAGGGCCCGCCTTCCTCACAAGATTCACCCTTTTGTCCCTGTAGTTTGTTTAATTTCTTATGCTGTTTGCACTTTACTTTAATTCTGTTTGCTGAACACTAGTTGCACAGTTCTGTAGTTCATCGAGTACTCTGTTTCTTTAACGCTGCATGTGTTTAGTACATTCATTCTTAAGAAGTTGAGAAATCTATTTCTGTTAATTGTTTGAATGTATGATACTGGAAAGCAGGTGCTGAAGGTTCCTGTACAAAGGAATAGGGTCCTGCTCCCATTGTTGCCTTTTCTTTTCCAGCAGTGTGATTAGAAACAAGAGGCAGGTGCTGAAGGTTCCTGTTCATGGGAATAGGGTCCTGTTCTCTTGAGTTATCTGTTCTACAGAGTGATTAGTGTCAGGCAGCAGGTGTTGAAGTTCCTAATTAAGGAATAGGGTCCTGTTCCTGCTATGGTTGATTGGTTTCCTTTATTGTAGATTGATTTCCCTTTATTTGGATTCTAAACTGCAACATAGGAATTACTTCTGCTATAACATAATTGACTTTAGCTTTGATTAAGCAGAGTGTGAATAATTAGATTTGTATGATTGGTAATTGTGTGGCTTTTTACTACAACATTGTTTTTTCTTTTGAATTTGAGCATATCGAGTGCGCGATTGTCTTTGGAATAAACAGACTTCCTCGGGTTGACAATTTATGTGGAGCTTGGTGTGAGCTATGCTCTCAAACTAGCGATTCATTTTAATAAGTTGACACCGGTAAAAGGAACTATTCTCACCAACCACGATTCAATTTTTACTTGGTTGACACGATCAAGAACTCTCCTCATATTCTTGATTCATTTTTTAACGAGGAGTTGACAAAGTAAAAGAACTATATCACTGTGACCTTGTCATAGCTTCCAAATTTGGAAGAAAGACACATGTCAATGGACACACCTTGATCATGGCTTCCAAGAGGTCTTCATCAGATGGAAGAACAATTCTCTGGAAGGAACACATGTCAAGGGACTCAAAAGGGATAAGAACATCGTGTTCAAATAATCCCATAGAGTTTTCCATGTCAATTACCGGATCTAAGTCATAGGAAGTTGAGCAAACAGTGAGAGGCTCGCTTACATCAGTAACTGAAAACATGGGACTAGTTGCCACATAATTAACCCATGGTGGGGTAGATACCACATTCTTATCAAGAACATTTAAGGGTATCAGATTATTGGTAGTTGAATCAAGACTAGGGAATGAAAGCTGGTCTACAGTCACAATATTTCCATTGTGAGGGAAAGACATCACACGAAAGAGTGTCGATATGATAGCTTTCATTGCAGAGACATAGTCTCGCCCAAGGAGTAAATTCACTAGGGGAATTTTGAGGTCTAAAATGGGCCTCTTAAGGAAATTATAAAATAATAGTGGAAAAAATCAAATAAGATTTGATGACATCATCAAATTTTAGAGGGAAAAATAAAAAAACTATTTTTTTAACTCATATTTTCAACTTATCTCCCAAAGTTTTTACTCAAATTTCGAGCGGGAGTACTCGTTGGATGTGAAATTTAATTCCTCATCCAAGGAGTACCCATGTTGCATACTTCCAATGGGTCCTACTACATGAAAAATGAGAAATACATAAAAAAACATGATTGTAATCACGTTTTTTTTTTTTTTTTTTTATGTATTTCCCATTTTTCATGTAGCAGGGTTCATTGAAAGTATGCAACATGGGTACTCCTTGGATGAGGAATTAAATTTTTCATCCAACGAGTACTCCCACTTGAAATTTGAGTAAAAATTGTGGGAGATAAGTTGAAAATACGAGTTGAAAAAGTAGTTTTATTATTTTATTATTTTTTAATATTTTTACCCTTTTATTTAAAAAATGGTAAATCATCCCCCATGGTTGACATCATCATCTTGGATCCTATTGGTTTTTATAAAGTTTATTTTTGTTGTGCATTTTTCTTAGGAGGCCCATTGTAGACCTCAAAATTCCCCTAATGTGAAATCCAAAGGGCCTCAAACTACCATAAGATCAATACAGACAATTTTACCTTCCAAAGTAATAGAAAACTTAGGAAGGATCCCTAAAGGTTCACTAATGGTTCTGTTAAAAGCTTTCAGATTCTGAGTAATAGGCATAAGATGAGGGGAACCCAAAGCTTTCCAAGCAATTGAGGATAAAATACTAACAGAGGCACCTTCATCCACATGTGTGCAGCATATATCCCTACGACCAGCCTTCAAAATGATTTGGAAAGGAATGGAGGAAGGAAGACAAGGCTCTGTCAGTCTATTCCAATAAAAGGAAAAGACCTCCGTATTTGGAAGGGGTTCTGTAGAAACAGGTGAAATGCCCCCTGGCGTATAAGAATCTGATGTAACAAAAAGAACTTGAGCGATATGAAGTTCACTCTCTTCAGGGAGAGTGGGATCGACCGAATGTGAAATTGAATTGACCACTTGATCAACTAGTGGATCATCAACCTGAGTGATATGAGTTTCACTCTTCAAAGGAAGAGTGGGATCGATTATACTTGGAATTTGATCAATCACTCTGTCAGTTGACGATAGGTTGGGAGAAAGTTTACGGTAACCAGTTGGAAATTATTGTTGTGGAACAGTAAGGTTTTCCAAAAATTTTGAGGCTTCATCCATATGAGGGAAAATGTGAGTTTGATGACTCCCTTTGCATAACTTACAAGGAAACCTAACTTTACCCTTTTTCCCAGGAACCTAACTATTACTGGTTGATGGATCAATAGAAATTTGATGAGATTTTTCTGACCATACTTTCAAGACCTTTGGAATACCAGGACAATTGACAAGGAAGTGGTCACCCTTACAAATCTTGCAAGTGAATTTGGGTTTACGATGCATGTTGGAGGTTTCCTCAACATTAATAACACTTGCAGACATGGTTGACTGGTTGACTTCTTTCTTATCTTGCTTCTTCTTCTTATTTCCTTTCTTCTTCTTATTAGCCACCTGGTTACTAGCGTCAAGGATTTTACCAAGCGAAGAGGAAGAAAGGGAGGAAGACATATTGGGCGAAGAAGGTAAAGGGTCAATAGAAGTTTGGTGATGTTGAGATGGTGAACTCTATTGAGGTGAAGCATTCGGTTGAGGTGGAACAATTGGAGTATTTGGGGCCAACGAAGTTGAAAATAACCATATTGGTAAACCTATTGTAAATCTAGGTAATGACAATGTAGCCATATAAGGAGGACCAACATTTCCAAAGAAAGGAAAATTACTAGGATTCTCAGTAAGAGGGGTTCCAGGGTTGGTAGATTCCAGAACAGTTGCCATTATTATCAACTTCAGTTAATTTTATTAACAATTTAAAACTAAAATTAAAAATTCACAATTAACACCTAACAATTAAAATTCACAAATCACACCTATGGTCTCTAAAAGTAAAAACAAACAAATGAACACATGCTATCAAATCTAGGAGTCAAACCACACACAAACACTAAAAACACTAGTTGGTGATGAAATCCAACATTGTAGAATTTTAATGCAGAAATGGCAATTGGAAGAGTTACCCCGACAACCTGTTTAATGAAACAGATTGGCACAAGTTTCTTCACAAAACCATCTCGAGTGAAGAGAACCCCCTAGATATTCCAAGTGAGTATAGTCGCCGTCTGCTCCAGGTACAGTGAGATCTTTCCTTCACCGTCACCTTAGGAAATAATCTTAAGTTTATGGACACTAAGGTTACCAACAGGAACAAATATACCCAGGGGAACAGTCTACGATCCAATTCTATGTGCAAGGGTAGAGTAACAAAGCTCAATCCCCTTGAAGGCTCCTCGACATGGTCAATCCAAGGTTTACCAACAAGTGACCCTAAGCTCCTCGACAATGGTCAATCTGAGGTTTACCATTTGTAATGCGCGCAAATCTTCTATCTTTCCCAATGAAACAGAATTGATTGTCTCAAAGGCTCAGACATGATCTCGTGTTTAACTCCTTTAAGAGAAGATTCCCAGAGCATACATGCTACTATTGGAATTTTTCCTACCACAAGATCAACTACTTGTTTTTTTATACTGTCTTGGAGAGTTAACTAAAACCTATTCCAAGACACTAGCCTAAGCTATGTTGGTGGAAAGAGCCCTAAAAATGTAAAAATTACTAGATGAATTTTAATAAGAGTTGTGTTATTTAGGTTGTTATTACTCAAAGGGTAAATGGATACGAAACCAATGGTGTTATGACCCGACCCAAAACTGAATGCAATCGAATATGATAATGTAATTTTTTCAATTCGATGAATCCTAATTAAATTAAGGAGAGAGTTTCCATGTACTTCCAACAATACAAAAAATTGATCAATAAGAGAAAATACAACAAATTCTCTAATGCACTAATTTCATTAAGAAAAACTAATGCTAATCAATTCCATTTTTTATTTTTGTGTTTTTAGAACAAGCATAAAAAAATGTAAATTCAAATCAAAGAACTTAATCTAAATCTAAGATTGATTTTTCAGAATGTAAACTATGTAGTTGTAATCTATGCACAATTCACTTGAAAAGTATGCAAATGTAATCTATGCACATTTTCATTCAGATTCTGAAAATGAGAATTCTAATTATGCAAATGTGATCTATGCAAGAAAATTCTCAAAAACGAGATGATTCTAATGTAATCTAAGAACCAATCAAGTGCAAGTAAAGAAAATTGGGTGAGAGTTCCAAAGATCAAAAAATAAAAACACTCAATGTCGATTAACACTCAGACATAATTTAGTCCCCCCCCTCGGCGAATGAGGGGGAAATTTTTTTGCGAAAACAAAACAAAAATGATGGAAAATTGTGAAAAGACTGAGACAAACCTCCAAGTAATGACCAAAGGAAATCAAAATAATAATTTCTCAAAAAAGAGACTCAAAACACCCAATTAACTTAACGGAGATTGATGAGATGAAAAATTTGCTGAAAGAAACTCCTAAAAAAGGATTTTTGATAGAAAAATACAGATCTGGGTAGACACTAAGAGTCCTAAATCAAATCTAACTTAAACTAGAAGAAGAAATCTTAAGTTTTTCAAAAAAATTTACAAGGTCCACAGACTCCAGAGGCAACAGGTGCGGTCCCGCACTGGTTACTCAAGGAAAGTGTGGAGATGCCTGCACTGTCTGTGAAGACAAAGTGCGGTCCCCAGAAAACTTCAAGAAAAACTAAAAAAACTTCAAAATTTTTGAAATCAAAGTAAAGCTAAGCTACCCAAGCCATTATACATCAATCAAAAACCAGAAAAAACAATTTTCTCAAGTCAAAACAAAGGAAAACGAAAAATCAAATTCCTTCCCCAGTATGGTCGCCATTTTGTTGGCCGGATAAATCGATCTTGCAAACAAGACCGATCTCCCTAGTATCAGAAGATATTCTAGCAACAAATAGACAAATAAACCTATATTTCTCTAGAAATATACGGTTTATAAGTAAATACTACAAAAGTGTTAAGATCCTACCTTAGATCCAGTGCTTGTTCGTAGTATTCATCCTCCAGTCGCTTGAAAGAGTTATCTTTGAAAACCTGCAGTCATAAACAAGAAAACATTAAATAGCACCTGCATAGAAAATATTATAAATCATGCCTATTATGGTGATCAAGGAATCCATAAAATAAACAATCAATTGACAGCTTATTGAGAAAAACAAACTTATTTGTATTAACTTTGAATAGTAAGAAGAACCTTACAACCTTTTCAGCCTTGATGTTGAACAGGTCTTCCTGGTGTCCAAAGTAGGAATTTCCTTTACTTTGACAAGCCTTTCACTCTTACAACCAAGATACATATAGGTATGTAATATTTCCTCATAAAATCTCAGCTAAAGGAGTCTAAGTTCCAACAACACTTTACCTCAAATAACACTAAAGCTTAAACTCATCAACTGTTAGTAACCGTTTGAGGCTACCCTATGCCTCTTTTTATAGTGCAAAAGAGGAGGTTATAGTTCCACCTATGAAGGGATAGAATCCTCCTTCAAAGGGATAAGCTCCGAACATCAAGGGGTTAGCTCCTTAAGGCATGGGATACATGAACCTGAAAAGAGCGGACTTGCCACCGCAAGATTCCTTCCAGAAGCTTCTAGAAATGACTCAAAGTGAGATTTTTAGAGTTTAATTATGCCCTTTTCAACTTTTACTGGGGTCCGCACCCTTAACACAGAATATGTGCGGCCAGGTATGCAGTAGAGATGACCATTAGGTGCGGGACCACAGGTAAGACAAAGAGAAAGTGCGATACCAGAGTTTTAGGGATTTTTGAGAGCTTTTCTGTTATTTTTAAGGCTTGACATGAGGAACTGATGTTTTAGAATTGCAGAGGAGGAAATTATGAGTGATAATGAGCTCATACAGATAGCATAATTTCAAGGTGACAATTTTCAGTGCAACAGATACACTTTATCGTCGTGGTGTCGATACCATTTTAAGGAGGTGCCTCACTCATGAGGAGGCTGAAAAAGTGTTAAATGATTTTCATGCTGGGGCTTGTGGTGGAAATTTATTTGGATATTCTACCATGAAAAAGATACTTTTCACCGGTTACTTTTGGCCTACTATTTTTCAATATTGTATCCTCGCAGTCAGAAGTTGTCATGCATGCCAGATTTATGACCGTAAAATCCGCAAACCTCCAGCGCCAATGCATCATGTTGTCTCTGCTGGACCGTTTACGAAATGGGGTATTGACTTCATGACCTATAACCCTCCTTCACCTAGGGGGCATGGTTATATTATTGTCGTAGTCGACTATTTTACCAAATGGGTTGAAGTGATGCCTACATTCAACAACACAGGACAAACAGCTGCATTGTTTTTCTTCAACCATGTTATTGCACGGTTTGGGGTCCCACAGGCTATAGTTACGAATCATGGGAAGAATTTTTGCAACCATATGATGTCTGAATTGAAAGCCAAGTTAGTATTGTCACATGATAATTCTACTCTTTATTATCCACAATCAAATGGACAATTTGAGGCTATTAACAAAATTCTTAAACGAATGCTTCAATGAATGATCAGAGTCTGTAAAAGGAACTGGCACTTGATCCTGTACTCTTCCTTGTGGGCGTATCGAACCTTAGTGAGAAACACGACTGGATTTACCCCTTTTCAATTGGTGTATGGTCTAGAAGCTATCTTACCAATCCAATGTGAAATATCATCGTTAAAACTTGCGATAGACTTGTTACCTGACACCTCAAAAGAAGAAGCATGTCTCTTTAACCTCATCCGTCTAGATGAAACGCATCGTGAAGCCCAATTGGCCAACGAAGCACATAATAGATGTATAAAGGTGCAATACAACAAAAATGTACAACCTCACATCTACTATGAGGGCGACTTGGTCCTTCTTTATGACCAAGAAGCTGATGTAATAGGTACAAGGACATTCGAGCCATTATGGCATGGCCCGTGTTAGGACTCCGTAGTTTGTAAGATTGGCAAGAAAAAACGCTACAGAGCCTACATCAGAACCACTTTGGAATCCTAGGATCTAGCCCTCCTAGATTCAGAGAGGGATCTCTCTATATGAGTGTTTTCAAAAGATATATCTTTAAGGCTTATGATATGATATTTGGTTAGTTATGAAGTACAAGGGTTTTGTTTGTTTTTGGTTGGGATGGATATCATCAAAATTAAGGAAGTCTTTTGAAGGGTAAAGGTGTGAGTAGGTTGAAAGAATGGTTCAGCTGATAGGGTAGGTAAGAAACAGTATCAATCCATTGGGCTATGGAGTCACAAAATGATTTCATTGCACAACAAGTTTCAAGAATGGTCCATGGGTCAAGTCATCTATATAAAAGGATATCTTTAAGTTGATTTATGGTATGGAACATTAAGAAGTGTGGTGAAAGAAGTAAACATCTAAGAAAACAAAGGGCAGCTTCAGATCAAGTAAGGAATTTTAACCTAGCCTGCTTTCAGCATACTCTCAAAGCAAAACATTTAAGATAAAACAAAGAATAGCTTAAGATCAAGTAAGGAATTTTAACCTAGCCTGCTTTCACCATATTCTCAAAGAAAAACATTCAAGATGAACATAAAAAGTATCCTAATATCAAGTAAGGACTTTTAACCTAGCCTTCTTTCGGCATACTCTTAAGGGAAACTTTCAAAATAGCTGTTGGAGAAAACACTAGAGGACAGGACTAACCATAGACTTCCCTAGTTTAACTTTACTTAGCATGCAATGAAAATATCATTGAAGAACAATATCTCAAGTTTTACTCAGCAAGACATGGGCTCACCAACATTCCTTGACTGGTTACACTCTATTGAAATCATTTCCAAACACACATTTAGAAGAAAACATAAAGATAAAGCTTATCAATGAGATTTAGGGTACCTTTACAGTAAATCCTAATCTATACTTGCTGTTCTTTATCAGAGAAAGTGGAAAATATGGAAACATAAGAAAAATAACAATTACAGTAAGAAAAACATCACCATTGACATAGACCAGGATCCCATAAATAAACTTTTGTATTTGATGTTCAAACCAGTTACAATCTTCAAGTCCAGTAGGTATTTATAGCTTCAAACTTCTCTTATCAACCTATATTTCTTCAAATACTAATAGAGCTTCAGCAGCCTCAACAGCTATTTACATTCAATAAGTATTCAACCAACATCTTACAATGGGCTCCTCTTATGATATTTATAGATGGATTGAGGAGGTGGAGTGAAAGGAAGATCTAACTTATTTAATTAATACAGTGTAAATGCTTCTCAGCCTTTGGGAAGCCTAATGGAGAAGATATCTAATGTCTTAACTCTGTTAATTGATTTTTACATTAAGTTTCATCAACTTCAGTCACTTTTGTTGACTTTGGAGGCTTTTGGTAGGTTGGAAATTAATTTCTAAGATGTCTTTAGAAATATCTCTGACTGTGCATTAACTTTGTAGGTTTTTTTGGGTAAATAGGCCTATAGGTGGCATTTATGGCTTTCTGGGGATTAATTTCTTCAATTATCTGGCATTTTGAAGCAGTCCTTTGTTGATCTGTCTATCTTTGATACTTTAAACACTGATTAGGCCTCTGATTTGGCTTTAGGCCTCCTTTAATCATCTTTCTGCTTTATTCACTGTGCTGACTTTATTATCTTTTAATTATTTGTCTTAACACTATGCTTTATCCGTAAACTGTCTAATTAAGTCTTTTGATCTTCGGGCCTTTGACTTTAAACTTTATCCTTTAACTTCTTTTCTTCATTGATCTTCCCTGTTTTGGCTGTATAGGTGGCTTGCGTTGGAGGGATTTACTGTGTAACTAATGCTTATGAAAAATTGATTAAAACATGGAATTTAAACCGTGTGGATCCCTTTTCTACGTGATTTTTCCTTGAGGATCATAATCCTTGGTCCTTTGTCACTTTATCGTGACTGTGGGATGGCTTCATGTTTTTAGCCACCATTAAAACTTGTAATACAAAACCTTCAAACCTTATAATAATCTTGTCCATTGGATAAACAGCTTTGGAGGCTCGGTGGAGGGTGAAAGGGCAGTGCAGAGGCGAAAATGTATGCAGGAGGAGGTTCCATGGATGAAACCTACGAAAACAGGGTTCAAAATTGAAATATGACACGAAAATGGAAAAATTGGTTTTGTGAAACCACGAATGGTTTTCGCACAATATTTAGGTGGTAAGTGGTTTTGCGCATTTTGAATGCAATACCACATATGTGATGACACCTGTCCACCCCAATACCACCTATTTTGCGTGCAAGATGCACGTTGAAGGGGTTTGGTGATCGGAATGCATCAGCCGTTCGATCTACGGGGACGTAGATAAATGGTGGAAAATGCGTGCAATGGATTGAAGTTGATTGGTGGAAAGGGCAGGTGGATGACAGGTGTTGGACAGGGACTGGGTGATGTTTTGCATAGTCGGTGGTAGGCCCGAGGGGTGATGTAAGCACATTTGTTGCGGGGTGAAATCTCATCAAGCGGGGTTAGAAATGTGGGTTTTAACAAGGGTTGTTGGATGAGATGGATCAACAGTTCAGATGTGTTCACGCAGATGTATGAGGAGGAATGGTTGGGTGATTGGCGGGAGCATAGTGATGATAAGATCTCCCAAATCAATGGTGGAGATCTGCTGTCAAGGAGGTGAAGGATAAGAGATTTGTCAGTAGGATAGGTAATGGGAGGGAAATGATCACTGTTAGATCCAAATGATCCACGGTCAAGATGGTTTCTGAGAAAAGTGGATGACGGGGGTCGGGGAAATGGAGGAGAGCGATCACAACAGTTGATATTGGTAGATCAACGGTGCAGATCCTATCGGAGGTTGAATCATCGCCGGAGGAAAGGGAAGGTGTAATGAATAAAAAGAACGTGATTTGCTGATGCCGATGGGGGCTAAGAGTATGTGCTGGGGCATGGTCCCATGGAGGAAGAAAGGACAAGGAGCTTATAGTAACAAGGGCTGGGGATTTAAGCCCTTGGGAGATCGGCCAATCGACAGAAAAAAGGTGAGGGGAAAGAGGAATTAGGAACGCTGATGCGCGATGGCGATGGGGGCTAACGCTTAGTCGTGGGCGCAAGGTTTTATGGTGGGGAAGGGAAGGGGAGCTTAAGCCAGGGGGCTTAAAAACTTAATGTTTATTTATGAGCCGGAAAAGGCCTAGATGAGGCTTTTTTGGGGGGGTTTTTATTGTTCCGATAGGTAAAATAGGATAATTTAAACCATTAAAAAGGGGTTTTTATAGGTTTAAATGGGATTTTGATGAAATGGAGGGTAAAAGGAAAGGAAAAAGGGGATTTTTAGTAGGGGGAAAAGACTGTTATGATGAAATGGTAAAATGAGTGAAAATGGAGGAATATACAGCTTAAAACAGTTCTTTTTAAAACTAGCAGGACTCCTTTGAAGGCTTTGAAGTGAAGATATCAGTGGAATGGATCTCTTAAGGGTAAAGAACACAGAGAGGCTTCAAGAAGTCACAATTTTGCTTAAAAATTGTTTCTTGAAGACTAAAGACTTGTTTTAGCCATCATCAGCTATGAAATTTTTTTATTGATGGCTAACAGTGGCTCTACTTGGGGATGGTAGCTCCTTGGAGGTGTCAAGAACTTCAAAAATTGATCTCTGGAATGTAGACCTGTGCTTTTCATTTTGACAAACTCTTCTTGTTTGATCATGCTACTTGAAAATATGATCAATATTACATCAAACACAATAATTCATTCCCCAAACAACTACCTACACAACCTACTTTCCTAACATTTTTTCTTCATAAGGTGCACTTGGACTTGCAAACCTTTTGACATCAAAATTTTATTCTTTTATTGAAAGCAAGAAAATAATCTAAATCTACCCTTATTTCTTCCATGAGTTCAGATTAAATAGTTGAACTCATAAATTCTCTACCTAACCTACCACCTGTCAAGATTAAATTGTCTGACAGATCTTATTCTCTATATTATAAAACAAAAAATTAAAACACAGCCAAACCAAGATTAAGCTATCTGATTTGCTGTTGAGACTATGGCATAAAAACAAGCTTCACATAGACTAAAATTTACAAAATTTTAAAACAAAATTGTGAAGGCTTAAGATCTGAAAATTATGAATATCCTTCCTTCTTTCTTTTAGATCTAGTTTTGATCTTTTTAGAGCTGTTCTTATTCTTTACCTGGTTCAAGTTTTCAACATGTTAGAACCAGTTATTTTTCTTTCTTTTTGGCTTAGGTTTTAATCTGATTAGAGCCATTCTTCATCAAACTTTACAAGTTCAGGATTTAAGCTTGTTTGAACCTCTGTTTTTCTATCCTAATCTAGTCTACTGATAAGCCAAGATTAAATTGTTTGGCTAATCTGATTCACTAACCTATCAGCAGTAAACTACAATATATCTAGTCATGATTAGCCTGAATGACTAAATAGTAGTGTTCTGTTTTGGTAGTGGAATTTAAGCTTGCACACTTTCAGATTGTTCTTTTCTTTTTTGGTATGGGGTTGTACCTTTCTTCTTTTATATCTGCCCTCTTTTCTCTTTTCCTATTGTTTTTGTATTTTTTCAAATTTTCTTTCAAAGAAAAAAAACAAAAAAATAACTAAATGCTCACAGGCTGAGCTTTATTGTTTTCCTATCTAACCTAGTCTAACTCTCAAATATTTACATGTTTTATATGATACAATAGTGCTAGTGTATCCAGTTGAGTAGTGACAAAAAGGAATAAAAAATATGGCTGCCTGTCAGCAGTAACCATAGTACATATTGAATATTAATCTTTAAAATCAAGGTTATCACAGAAGGTGACATCATTTTTTGTATTTGGCTCTTACAAAGGATCCATGCTTGAGAATTTTAGCCAATTGGGACCTCCACACATTCTTCCATAGGATCAAAAAAGAAAAGATGAGAACTCTCTTCTTTTTGGCCCTCCATGATTGGTAGATTGTATGCCTGTAAGACATCAGCTTTTAGGACTACATCTTCAGTATGTTCCTTGGAAGCATCATCATCCTTCACCTGCAAGTCAACAAGCAATGAAATTTCTTCTTTCTCTAAATCTATGCTTGCTTTTGATGTAAATTCAGGTTCTTTGGATGACAAATTTATATTAGCAATGGGAGAAGGTTTCTCTTGAAAAGATAATATCTCCTCAGTAGGACAGACTTCTATTTGTTTTTCTCCCCCAAATACTTGCTAGTAATTTTCATTGTTTAGGACAACTGGTTTGAATTTTTCTTTAATTATGTATTGTTTACTTTCACAAGGTCTCAGACATATACTAGCAACAAGGGCTAACCCATTGGCAAGAATGTTTTGGTATTTAGGGGCAAGAGTAAGTTGGAACTCTTCAAATGATTTTAACAAGTCCATGGCATCATCCTTATAGGTTCTAAGTCTGGGATGCTTAACAATATATTCTTCATTCACTTGCCTAATTACCAATTCTTCATTCCCATGAACTGTTATCCTCTGGGCTCTTAATTTCTTCAATAAGTGCAGCCCTAAAAGGGGTGCCTCATACTCTACTATGTTACTTGTGCATTGAAAATTTAATTTATATGAATGGATTTCAGCATGATTGTTTTCTGTATTGTAAAGCCATATTCTTGCACCTGCACTAGTTTTACTCCATGACCCATCAAAACTCATATTCCACAAAGGAATAGTTTCATATTTAACATTAATTTCCCTACTATCCTCTTTTTCTTGAGTGCCATTATGTTGTTCTATGGGATAGGCACTATGTTGATGATTATCTTGTTCAAATGAAGGTTTGGAGGCTAGCTGCTTGTTTAGTATTTGATCAATTTCTCCTTCTGTCAAAGGAGGGATTTCTCTTTCAGTATAGATAGAAGTACAACAGTCCTCTTTCTCTTGTGTTAACTAGTTTTGAGGCTGGATGTCTTCTTGAGCCTCTTCTAGTGGATCAATACTTGTGCTTGCAGGGAAACCTTGACGATTTTCTATTGTTTCCTGATCTTATTTTTTTCAAACAACTCCTCATGATTATTATGATACTCAGTTTGAATACAAGGTTCATGAGTTGTTTCTTCTATATTGTCAGGATGCCACTCTCCTCTTAAAATCTGAAATGAGTTATAACATAGAGGGAGAATCCCTATATGTGTTGATTTTTCTTCTATTTCAGGTTCTGTGTTTCCTAGGAGGCTTATTTTTTCCTCAAAGCACTGCTCACTATTAGTATTTTCATTTTTTCATAAATATATCTTAATAGTAAAACACAAGTTATAGGTAGGCAATCAATAATTTATTGACAACCTTCCCCGTCATATTCTATAAAGTATTGATCATCATACATGTCTTTCTCATTGTCTAGGTCTTATAGTGGTTGAGTTTGTTATTGATCTAGAAAAAGCATGGGCTGCTCTAGATCATCAATATTTAAATTAGCCTCACCTAGAAGGGATGATGAATCGTTATTTATGATGGAAAGGATATCTTGAGGAATGTCCTTTATTCCTTGATTGATTTCTTCCTCAACTGATTCATATAGGTTCTTGAGATAGCTGTCTTGGGTATGAAATTCATGAATGGCTGCTAAAATATCCTCATGATGCATATTAACCAAATCCTCATCAGTATCTAATAGGTATTGTATGATGTTTTGGGATTGATCACAACAGTTTGCAGTCCATGATAAATATGAAGGGTTTTATTTATATTCCTTGTAAAATACTTGGTGCATGTATTTTAAAGAAAACAAGCTCTTAGGTTCTAACCATTCATACCATTCCCTTTCCTTTCCTTCTAATGTTAACATGAACATTTTCATAAGGCAATCTTCATGCCATTCAGTATTTATCTTCCATATATGTATATGAAATTCGATGAAATGTAACAATGGGTCATCAAACTTTTCACCTTGAAAAACAGCAAGGTTATCATCCCAACACATTTGGGGCATCTTATGTGGGAACCCAGGGATATGATCTCTACTCATTGGGGCATATCTTTGTTGTATCCTTGGAATCATGTTTGTAAATCAGAAAAGAGGTCACTGTGTCTAGTCAACCAGTTCAGAGTCTTCTACCAGTGGATTCATTTGGTCTTTTTGGAGTTTTGGAGTCACCAGGTGAAGTATTTTTACTTGTTTTCAAGGTTTGGTTGTTGTTCACCATCAACAATCAATAACAACCAGTCTTGGTGACACTTGTCTCATTTTATAAATAGGGGTTCGTTGAGTTGTGAAGTTATCTATTACTCAATATTTTCTTCCCAGTATGGTCACCACTATGTTAGGACTCCATAGTTTGCAAGATTGGCAAGAACAAACGCTGCAGAGCCAACATCAGAACCACTTTGGAATCCTAGGATCTAGCCCTCCTAGATTCAGAGAGGGATCTCTCTATATGAGTGTTTTCAAAAGATATATTTTTAAGGCTTATGATATGATATTTGGTTAGTTATGAAGTACAAGGGTTGTGTCTTTTTTTGGTTGGGATGGATATCGTCAAAATGAAGGAAGTCTTCTGAAGGGTAAAGGTGTGAGTAAGTTGAAATAATGGTTCAGCTAATAGGGTACGTAAGAAACAGTATCAATCCATTGGGCTATGGAGTCACAAAAGGATTTAAATGCACAGCAAGTTCCACGAGTGGTCCATGGGGAAATTCATCTATATCAAAGGATATCTTTAAGTTGATTTATGGTATGGAACATTAAGAAGTGTGGTGGAAGAAGCAAACATATATGAAAACAAAGGGCAGCTTAAGATCAAGTAAGGACTTTTAACCTAGACTGCTTTCAATATACTCTCAAAGGAAAACATTTAAGATAAAACAAAGAATAGCTTAAGATCATGTAAGGACTTTTAACCTAGCCTGATTTCAGCATATTCTCAAAGGAAAACATTCACGATGAACATAAAAAGTAGCCTAAGATCAAGTAAGGACTTTTAACGTAGCCTTCTTTCGTCATACTCTTAAGGGAAACTTTCAAAACAGCTGTTGGAGAAAACACTAGAGGACAAGGCTAAGCATAGACTTCCCTTATTTACCTTTACTTAGCATGCAATGAAAATGTCATTCAAGAACAATATCTCAAGTTTTACTCAGCAAGACATGGGCTCACCAACATTCCTTGACTGGTTACACTCTATTGAAATCATTCCCAAACACACATTTAGAAGAAAACATAAAGATAAATCTTATCAATGAGATTTAGGGTACCTTTACAGTAAATCCTAATCTATACTTGTTGTTCTTTATCAGAGAAAGTGGAAGATATGGAAACATAAGAAAAATAAAAATTACAGTAAGAAAAACATCACCATTGATGTAGACCAGGATCCCATAAATCAACTTTTGTATTTGATGTTCAAACTAGTTACAATCTTCAAGTCCAGTAGGTCTTTACAACTTCAAACTTCTCTTCTTAGCCTATCTTTCTTCAAATACTAATAGAGCTTCAGAAAAATTTTACAATGGGCTCCTCTTATGATATTTATAGATGGATTGAGGAGGTGGAGTGAAAGGAAGATCTAACTTATTCAATTAATACAGAGTAAATGCTTCTCGGCCTTTGGGAAGCCTAATGGAGAAGATATCTAATGTCTTAACTCTGTTAATTGATTTTTACATTAAGTTTCATCAACTTCAGTCACTTTTGTTGACTTTGGAGGCTTTTGGTAGGCTGGAAATTAATTTCTGAGTTGTCTTTGGAAATATCTCTGACTGTGCATTAACTTTGTAGGTTTTTTTGAGTAAATAAGCCTGTAGGTGGCATTTTTGGCTTTCTGGGGATTAATTTCTTCAATGATTTGGCATTTTGAAGCGGTCATTTGCTGATATGTCTATATTTGATACTTTAAACACTGATTAGGCCTCTGATTTGGCTTTAGGCCTCCTTTAATCATCTTTCTGCTTTATTCATTGTGCTGACTATATTAACTTTTAATTCTTTGTATTAACACTGTGCTTTATCCGTAAACTGTCTGATTAATTATTTTGATCTTCGGGCCTTTGAATTTAACCTTTATCCTTTAACTTATTTTCTTCATTGACATTCCCTCTTCTGGCTGTATAGGTGGCTTGCGCTGGAGGGCTTTACTGTGTAACTAATGCTTATGAAAAATTGATTAAAACATGGAATTCAAACCCTGTGGATCCATTTTCTGCATGATTTTTCCCTGAGGATCATCATCCTCAGTCCTTTTTCACTTTATCGTGATTGTGGGATGCCCTCATGTTTTTAGCCGCCATTAAAACCTGTAATAAAAAATAATCAAATGTTATAATAATCCTGCGCGTTGGATAAACTGCTTCGGAGGCTCGGCGGAGGGCGAAAGGGCAGTGCAGAGGTGAAAATGTATGCAGGAGGAGGTTCCATGGATGAAACCTGCGAAAACAGGGTTGAAATTTGAAATATGGCGCGAAAATGGAAAAGGTGGTTTTGCAAAACCATGAATGGTTTTCGCACAAGATTTAGGTGGTAAGTGTTTTTGCGCGTTTTGAACACGATACCACATATTTGATGACACCTGTCCACCCAAATACCACCTATTTCACGTGCAAGATGCACGGTTGAGGGGTTTGGTGATTGGAATGCATCAGTTGTCTGATCTGCGGGGACGCAGATCAACGATGGAAAATGCACGCGATGGATTGAAGTTGATCGGTGGAAATGGCAGGTGGATGACAGTTGTCGGATGAGGACTGGGTGATGTTTTTCATAGTGGGTGGTAGGCCCGAGGGGTGATGTAAGAAAATTTTTCACGAGGTGAAATCTCATCGAGTGGGGTTAGAAATGTGGGTTTTAACAAGGGCCATTAGATGAGATGGATCAATGGTTGAGATGTGTTCGTGCAGATGTATGAGGAGGGATGGTTGGGTGATTGGCAGGAGCATGGTGATCATCGAATCTCCGAGATCAATGGTGGAGATCTGTTGTCGAGGAGGTGAAGGATAAGAGATTCGTCGGTAGGATGGGTAATGGGAGGGAAATGATCACCGTCGGATTCAAATGATCCACGGTCGACATGGTTTTAGAGAAAAGTGGATGACGGGGATTTGGGAAATGGAGGAGAGCGATGACATCCGTTGATCTTGGTAGATCAATGGTGTAGATCCTATCGGAGGTTGAATCATTGATGTAGGAAAGGGAAGGTGTAATGAATAAAAATAACGCGATTTTTCGATGCTGATGGGGGCTAAGGGTAGGTGCTGGGGCATGGTCCCATGGAGGAAGAAGGGACCGAGAGCTTATAGTAACAAGGGCTGGGGATTTAAGCCCCCGGGAGATCTTCCAATCAAAAGAAAAAAGGTGAGGGGAAAGAGGAATTAGGAACGTCGATGCACGATGGCGATGGGGGCTAACGCTTGGTCACGGGTGCAAGGTTTTATGGAGTGGAAGGGGAGGGGAGTTTAAGCCAGGGGGCTTAAAAACTTAATGTTTATTTATGAGCGGGAAAATTCCTAAATGAGGCATTTTTTGGGGGGTATTTTAGTGTTCCGATAGGTAAAATAGGATAATTTAAACCATAAAAAAGGGGTTTTTATAGGTTTAAAGGGGATTTTGATTAAATGGAGGGTAAAAGGAAAGGAAAAAGGGGATTTTTAGCAGGGGAAAAAGACTGTTATGATGAAATGGTAAAATGAGTGAAAATGGAGGAATAAAAAGCTTAAAACAGTTCTTTTTAAAACCAACAAGACTCCTTTGAGGGATTTGAAGTGAATATATCAGTGGAATGGATATCTTAAGGTTAAAGAACATATAGAGGCTTCAAGAAGTCACAATGTTTCTTAAAAATTGTTTCTTGAAGACTAAAGACCTTTTTTAGCCATCATCAGTTATGATAAAATTTTATTGATGGCTAACAGTGGCTCCACTTGGGGATGGCAGCTCCTTGGAGGTGTCAAAAACTTTAGAAATTGATCTCTGGAATGTAGACCTGTGCTTTTCATTTTGACAAACTCTTCTTGTTTGATCATGCTGCTTGAAAAGATGATCAATATTAAATCAAACAGAATAATTCATTCCCCAAACAACTACCTACACAACCTACTTTCCTAACATTTTTTCTTCATAAGGTGCACTTGGACTTGCAAACCTTTTGACATCAACATTTTATTATTTTATTGAAAGCATGAAACTAATCTAAATCTACCCTTATTTCTTCCATGAGTTCATATTAAACAATTGAGCTCATAAATTCTCTACCTAAGCTACTACCTGTCAGGATTAAACTATTTGACAGATCTTATTCTCTATATTCTAAAACAAAAAATTAAAACATAGCCAAACCAAGATTAAGCTGTAAATTTGCTGTTGAGACTATGGCATAAAAACAAGCTTCACATAGACTGAAATTTACAGAAATTTAAAACAAAATTTTGAAGGCTTAAGATCTGAAAATTATGAATATCCTTCCTTCTTTCAACTCTAGTTTTGATCTTTTTAGAGTTGTTCTTCTTCTTTACCTGGTTCAAGTTTTCAACATGTTAGAACTAGTTCTTTTTCTTTCTTTTTGGCTCAGGTTTTAATCTAATTAGATCCATTCTTCATCAAACTTTATAGGTTCAGGATTTAAGCTTGTTTGAACCTTTGTTTTCTATCCTAATCCAGTCTACTGATAAGCCAAGATTAAATTGTTTGGCTAATCTGATTCACTAACCTATCAGCAGTAAATTGAAATCTATCTAGTCATGATTAGGTTGTATGACTAATAGCAGTGTTCTCTTTTGGTAGTGGCATTTAGGGTTGCACACTTTCAGATTGTTCTTTTCTTTTTTGGTATGGGGTTGTACCTTTCTTGTTTTATATCTGCCCTCTTTTCTCTTTTCCTATTGTTTTTGTATTTTTTCAATTTTTCTTTCAAATTGAAAAAAAAAAAACTAACTAAATGCTCAGAGGATGAGCTTTATTTTTTTCCTATCTAACCTAGACTAACTATGAAATATTTACATGTTTTATATGATACAATAGTGCCAGTGTAGCCAGTTGAGTAGTGACAAAAAGGAATAGAAAATATGGCTGCTTGTCAGGGGTAACCATAGTACATATTGAATATTAATATTTAAAATCAAGGTTATCACAGAAGGTGACAGCGTTTTTTGTATTTGGCTCTGTCAAAGGATCCATGCTTGAGAATTTGAGCCAATTGGGACCTCTAGACATTCTTCCATAGGATCAACAAAGAAAAGATGAGAAATTTCTTCTTTTTGGCCCTCCATGATTGGTAGATTGTCTTACTATAAGACATCAGCTTTGAGGACTGCATCTTTAGTATGTTCCTTGGAAGCATCATCATCCTTCACCTACAAATCAACAAGAAGTGAAATTTCTTCTTTCTCTAAATCTATGCTTGCTTCTGATGTAAATTCAGGTTCTTTGGATGACAGATTTATATCAGCAACGGGAGAAGGTTTCTCTTGAAAAGATAATATATCCTCAGTAGGACAGTGTTCTATTTTTTTTTCTCCCCCAAATACTTGCCAGCAATTTTCATTTTTTGGGACAGCTGGTCTGAATTTTTCTTGAATTATGTATTGTTTGCTTTCACAAGGTCTCAGACATGTACTAGCAACAAAATCTAACCCATTGGCAAGAATGTTTTGGTTTTTAGGGACAAGGGTAAGTTGGTACTCTTCAAATGATTTTAACAAGTCCATGGCATCATCCTTATAGGCTCCAATTCTGGGATTTTTAACAATATATTCCTCATTCACTTGCCTAATTACCAATTCTGCATTCCCATGAATTGTTATCCTCTGGGCTCTTAATTTCTTCAATAAGTGCAGCCCTAAAAGGAGTTCCTCATAGTATACTATGTTACTTGTGCATTGAAAATTCAATTTATATGAATGGCCTTCAGCATGATTGTTTTCTATATTGTAAGGCCATATTCCTGCACCTGCACTAGTTTTACTACATGACCCATCAAAACACATATTCCACAAAGGACTAGTTTCAGATTTAACATTAATTTCCCTACTATTTTCTTTGTCTTGAGTGCCATTATGTTGTTATGTGGGATAGGCACTATGTTGATGATTATCTTTTTCAGATGAAGGTTTGGAGGCTAGCTGCTTTTTTAGTATTTGATCAACTTCTCCTTCTATCAAAGGAGGGATTTCTCTTTCAGTATAGACAGAAGTACAACAATCCTCTTTCTCTTGTGTTAACTGGTTTTGAGGCTGGATGTCTTCTTGAGCCTCTTCTAGTGGATCAATACTTGTGCTTGCAGGGAAACCTTGAGGATTTTCTATTGTTTCCTGATCTTCTATTTCAAACAAATCCTCATGATTATTATGATACTCAATTTGAATACAAGTTTCATGAGTTGTTTCTTCTATATTGTCAGGATGACACTCTCCTCTTAAAATCTGAAATGAGTTATAACATAGAGGGAGAATCCATATACGTGTTGATGTTTCTTCTATTTCAGGTTCTGTGTTTCCTAGGAGGCTTATTTTTTCCTTAAATCACTGCTCACTATTAGTATTTGCATTTTGTTCGTAAATATCTATTAATAGTAAAACACAAGTTAAGGGTAGGCAATCAAGAATTTCTTGACAACCTTCCCCATAATATTCTATAAATTCTTGATCATCATACATGTCTTGCTCATTGTCTAGGTCTTATAGTGGTTGAGTTTATTTTTATCTAGAAAAATCATGGGCTGCTCTATATCATCAATATTTAAATTAGCCTCACCTAGAAGGGATGATGAATCATTATTTATGTTGGCAGGGATATCTTGAGGAATGTCCTTTATTCCTTGATTTATTTCTTCCTCAACTAATTCATATAGGTTATTGAGATAGTTGTCTTGGGTATGAAATTCATGAATGGCTGCTAAAATATCCTCAGGATGCATATTAACCAAATCCTCATCAATATCTAATAGGTATTGTATGATTTTTTGGGATTGAACACAACAGTTTGTAAGCCATGATAAAGATGAAAGGTTTTCTTTATATTCTTCATAAAATACTTAGTGCATGCCTTTTAAAGAAAACAAGCTCTTAGGTTCTAATCATTCAAACCAATCCCTTTCCTTTCCTTCTAATGTTAACATGAACATTTTCATAAGGCTTTCTTCTTTCCATTCAGTCTTTATCTTCCATATATGTATATGAAATTTGATGAGATGTAACAATGGGTCATCAAAATTTTCACCTTGAAAAACAGGAAGGTTATCATCCCAACACATCTAGGGCATATTATGTGGGAACCCAGGGTTATGATCTCTACTCATTGGGGCATATATTTGTTGTATCCTTGGAATCATGTTTGTAAATCAGAAAAAATGTCACTATGTCTAGTCAACTAGTTCAGAGTCTTCTACCAGTGGAGTCATTTGGTCTTTTGGCTATTGTGGAGTCACCAGGTGAAGGATTTTTACTTGTTTTCAAGGTTTGGTTATTGTTCACCATCAACAATCAATAATAACCAGTCTTGGTGACACTTGTCTCATTTTATAAATAGGGGTTCGTTGAGTTGTGAAGTTATCTATTACTCAATATTTTCTTCCCAGTATGGTCGCCACTATGTTAGGACTCCGTAGTTTGCAATATTGGCAGGAAAAAATGTTGTAGAGCCTACATTAGAACCACTTTGGAATCCTATGATCTAGCCCTCCTGGATTCAGAGTGGGATCTCTCTATATGAGTGTTTTCAAAAGATATATCTTTAAGGCTTATGATATGATATTTGGATAGTTATGAAGTACAAGGGTTTTGTTTGTTTTTGGTTGGGATGGATATCATCAAAATGAAGGAACTCTTCAGAAGGGTAAAGGTGTGACCAGGTTGAAAGAATGGTTCAGCTGATAGGATAGGTAAGAAAAAGTATCAATCCATTGGGTTATGGAGTCACAAAAGGATTTAATTGCACAACAAGTTTCAAGAGTGGTCCATGGGGAAAGTCATCTATATCAAAGGATCTCTTTAAGTTGATTTATGGTATGAAATATTAAGAAGTGTAGTGAAAGAAGCAAACATATAAGAAAACAAAGGGCATCTTAAGATCAAGTAAGGACTTTTAACCTAGCCTGCATTCAGCATACTCTCAAAGGAAAACATTTAAGATAAAACAAAGAATAGCTTAAGATCAAGTAAGGACTTTTAATCTAGCCTGCCTTCAGCATATTCTCAAAGGAAAAAATTCAAGATGAACATAAAAAGTAGCCTAAGATCAATTAAGGACTTTTAACCTAGCTTGCTTGCAGCATACTCTTAAGGGAAACTTTCAAAACAGCTGTTGGAGAAAACACTAGAGGACAGGGCTAGCCATAGACTTCCCTAGTTTAGCTTTACTTAGCATGCAATGAAAATATCATTCAAGAAAAATATCTCAATTTTTTCTCAGCAAGACATGGGCTCACCAACATTCCTTGACTAGTTACACTCTATTGAAATAATTCCCAAACACACATTTAGAAGAAAACATAAAGATAAAGCTTATCAGTGAGATTTAGGGTACCTTTACAGTAAATCCTAATCTATACTTGTTGCTCTTTATCAGAGAAAGTGGACAATATTGAAACATAAGAAAAATAACAATTACAGTAAGAAAAACATCACCATTGACATAGACCAAGATCCCATAAATCAGCTTTTGTATTTGATGTTCAAACCAGTTACAATATTCAAGTCCAGTCGGTCTTTACAACTTAAAACTTCTCTTCTCAGCCTATCTTTCTTCAAATACTAACAGAGCTTCAGCAGCCTCAACAACTATTTACATTCAATAAGTATTCAACCAACATTTTACAATGGGCTCCTCTTCTGATATTTATAGATGAATTGAGGAGGTGGAGTGAAAGGAAGATCTAACTTATTCAATTAATATCGAGTAAATGCTTCTCGGCCTTTGGGAAGCCTAATGGAGAAGATATCTAATGTTTTAACTCTGTTAATTGATTTTTACATTAAGTTTCATCAACTTTAGTCACTTTTATTGACTTTGGAGGCTTTTGGTAGGCTGGCAATTAATTTCTGAGTTGTCTTTGGAAACATCTCTTACTGTGCATTAACTTTGTAGGTTTTTTTGAGTAAATAGGTCTGTAGGTGGCATTTCTGGGTTTCTGGGGATTAATTGCTTCAATGATCTGAAATTTTGTAGTAGTCCTTTCCTGATCTGTCTATCTTTGATACTTTAAACACTGATTAGGCCTCTTATTTGGCTTTAGGCCTCCTTTAATCATCTTTCTGCTTTATTCACTGTGCTAACTGTATTAACTTTTAATTCTTTGTCTTAACACTGTGCTTTATCCGTAAACTGTCTAATTAAGTCTTTTGATCTTCGGACCTTTGACTTTAACCTTTATCCTTTAACTTCTTTTCTTCATTGATCTTCCCTGTTTTGGCTATACAGGTGGCTTGCGCTGGAGGGATTTACTGTGTAACTAATGATTTTGAAACATTGATTAAAACGTGGAATTTAAACCATATGGATCCCTTTTCTATGTGATTTTTCCCCAAGAATCGCCATCCTCGGTCCTTTGTCACTTTATCGTTACTGTGGGATGGCTTCATGTTTTTAGCCACCATTAAAACCTATAATACAAAACAATCAAACCTTATAATAATCCTACGCATTGGATAAACTACTTCGGAGGCTCAGTGGAGGGAAAAAGGGCAGTGTAAAGGCGAAAATGTATGCAGGAGGAGGTTCCATGGACGAAACATGTGAAAACAAAGTTCAAATTTGGAATATGAAGCGAAAATGGAAAAAGTGGTTTTGTGAAACCACGAATGATTTTCGCACAAGATTTAGGTGGTAAGTGGTTTTTCACATTTTGAATGCGATACCACATAGGTGATGATAGCTTTCCACCCCAATACCGCCTATTTCACATGCAAGATTCATGTTGGAGGGGTTTGATGATCGGAATGCATTAGTCATTCGATCTACGGGGACATAGATCAACGGTGGAAAACATGCGCGATGGATTGAAGTTGATTAGTGGAAAGGGCAGGTGGATGAAAGGTGTTGGACGGGGACTGGGTGATGTTTTTCATAGTGGCTGGTAGGCCCGAGGGGTGACGTAAGAAAATTTTTCGCGTGGTGAAATCTCATCAGGCGGGGTTAGAAATTTGGGTTTTAACAAGGGCCATTAGATGAGATGGATCAACGGTTGAGATGTGTTCGCATAGATGTATGAGGAGGGATGGTTGGGTGATGGGTAGGAGCATGGTGACCGTCGGATCTCCTAGATTAATGGTGGAGATCTGTTGTCGAGGAGGTGAAGGATAAGAGATTCATCGGTAGGATGGGTAATGGGAGGGAAATGATCACCGTCGGATCCAGATGATCCACGGTCGAGATGGTTTCGGGGAAAATTGGATGATGGGGGTTGGGGAAATGGAGGAGAGCAATGACAGCCATTGATCTTGGTATATCAATGGTGCAGATCCTATCGGAGGTTGAATCATCGGCGGAGGAAAGGGAAGGTGTAATGAAGAAAAAGAATGCAATTTGCTGATGCCAATGGGGGCTAAGGGTAGGTGCTGGGGCATGGTCCCGTGGAGGAAGAAAGGACCAGGAGCTTATAGTAACAAGGGTTGGGGGTTTAAGCCCTCGGGGGATCGGCCAATCGACAGAAAAAAGGTGAGGGGAAAGAGGAATTAGGAACACCGATGCGCGATGGTGATGGGGGCTAACGCCTAGTCGTGGGCACAAGGTTTTATGGTGGGGAAGGGGAGGGGAGCTTAAGCCAGGGGGCTTAAAAACTTAATGTTTATTTATGAGCAAAAAAAGGCCTAAATGAGGCTTTTTTGGGGGGTTTTTCAGTGTTTCGATAGGTAAAATAACATAATTTAAACCATAAAAAAGGGGTTTTTATAGGTTTAAAGGGGATTTTGATGAAATGGAGGGTAAAAGGAAAGGAAAAAGGGGCTTTTTAGTAGGGGAAAAATATTGTTATGATGAAATGGTAAAATGAGTGAAAATGGAGGAATAAAAAGCTTAAAACAGTTATTTTTAAAACCAGCAGGACTCCTTTGAAGGCTTTGATGTGAAGATATCAATGGAATGGATATATTAAGGGTAAAGAGCACATAGAGGCTTCAATAAGTCACAATTTTGCTTAAAACTTGTTTCTTGAAGACTGAAGACCTGTTTTAGCAATCATTAGTTACGAAATTTTTTTATTGATGGCTAACAGTGGCTCCACTTGGGGATGGTAGCTCCTTGGAGGTGTCAAGAACTTCAAAAATTGATCTTTGGAATGTAGACCTATGCTTTTAATTTTTACAACCTCTTCATGCTTGATCATGCTGCTTGAAAAGATGATCAATATTACATCAAATAGAATAATTCATTCCCCAAACAACTACCTACACAACCTACTTTCCTAACATTTTTTCTTCATAACATGCACTTGGACTTGCAAACCTTTTGACATCAAAATTTTATTCTTTTATTGAAAGCAGGAAACTAATATAAATCTACCCTTATTTCTTCCATGAGTTCAGATTAAACAGTTGAACTCATAAATTCTCTACCTAAGTTACTACCTGTCAGGATTAAACTGTCTGACAAATCTTATTCTCTATATTCTAAAAAAAAAATTAAAACACAGCCAAACTAGGATTAAGCTCTCTGATTTGTTGTTGAGACTATGGCATAAAAACAAGCTGCACATAGACTAAAATTTACAGAAATTTAAAACAAAATTGTGAAGGCTTAAGATCTGAAAATTATGAATATCCTTCCTTCTTTCTTTCAGCTCTAGTTTTGATGTTTTTAGAGTTGTTCTTCTTCTTTACCTGGTTCAATTTTTTAGCATGTTATAACCAGTTCTTTTTCTTCCTTTTTGGCTCAGGTTTTAATCTGATTAGAGCCATTCTTCATCAAAATTTACAGTTTTAGGATTTAAGCTTGTTTGAACCTCTGTTTTTCTATCCTAATCTAGTCTATTGATAAGCCAAGATTAAATTTTTTGGCTAATCCGATTCACTAACCTATCAGCAGTAAATTGAAATCTATCTAGTCATGATTAGGTTGTATGAATAAATAGCAGAGTTCTTTTTTGGTAGTGGCATTTAGGCTTGCACACTTTCAGATTTTTCTTTTCTTTTTTGGTATGGGGTTGTACCTTTTTTCTTTTATATCTGCCCTTTTTTCTCTTTTCCTATTGTTTTTGTATTTTTTCAATTTTTCTTTCAAAGTAAAAAAACAAAAAACTAACTAAATGCTCACAGGCTGAGCCTTATTGTTTTCCTATCTAAGCTAGTCTAACTCTAAAATATTTACATGTTTTATATGATACAATAGTGCCATTGTAGCCAGTTGAGTAGTGACAAAAAGGAATAGAAAATCTAGCTACTTGTCAGGGGTACCATAGTACATATTGAATATTAATCTTTAAAATAAAGGTTATCACAGAAGGTGACAGCATTTTTTTTATTTGGCTCTTGCAAAGGATCCATACTTGAAAATTTGAGCCAATTGGGTCCTCCAAACATTCTTCCATAGGATCAACAAAGAAAAGATGAGAAATATCTTCTTTTTGGCCCTCCATGATTGGTAGATTGTCTGCCTGTAAGACATCAGCTTTGAGAACTGCATCTTCAGTATGTTCCTTGGAAGCATCATCATCCTTCACCTGCAAATCAAAAAGAAGTGAAATTTCTTCTTTCTCTAAATCTATGCTTTCTTCTGATGTAAATTCAGTTTCTTTAGATGAAAGATTTATATCAGCAATGGGAGAAGGTTTCTCTTGAAAAGATAATATATCCTTAGTAGGACAGTCTTCTATTTGTTTTTCTCCCCCAAAGACTTGCCAGTACTTTTCATTGTTTGGGACAACTGGTCTGAATTTTTCTTGAATTATGTATTGTTTTCTTTCACAAGGTCTCAGACATGTACTAGCAACAAGGGCTAACCCATTGGCAAGAATGTTTTGGTTTTTAGGGACAACGGTAAGTTGGAACTTTTCAAATGATTTTAAAAAGTCCATGGCATCATCCTTATAGGCTCTAAGTCTGGGATGTTTAACAATATATTCCTCATTCACTTGCCTAATTACCAATTTTGCATTCCCATGAACTGTTATCCTCTGGGCTCTTAATTTTTTTAATAAGTGCAGCCCTAAAAGGAGTGCCTCATACTCTACTATGTTACTTGTGCATTTAAATTTCAATTTATATGAATGGCCTTCAACATGATTGTTTTCTTTATTATAAAGCCATATTCCTGCACCTGCACTAGTTTTACTACATGACCCATCAAAACTCATATTCCACAGAGGACTAGTTTCAGATTTTACATTAATTTCCCTACTATCCTCTTTGTCTTGAGTGCCATTATGTTGTTATGTGGGATAGGAACTATGTTGATGATTATCTTGTTCAGATGAAGGTTTGGAGGCTAGCTTCTTGTTTAGTATTTGATCAATTTCTCCTTCTGTCAAAGGAGGGATTTATCTTTCAGTATAGATAGAAGTACAACAGTCCTCTTTCTCTTGTGTTAACTAGTTTTGAGGTTGGATGTCTCCTTGAGCCTCTTTTAGTGGATCATTACTTGTGCTTGCAGGGAAACCTTGAGGATTTTCTATTGTTTCCTGATCTTCTTCTGTTTCAAACAAATCCTCATGATTATTATGATACTCAGTTTGAATACAAGGTTCATGAGTTTTTTCTTCTATATTGTCAGGATGACACTCTCCTCTTAAAATCTGAAATGAGTTATAACATAGAGGGAGAATCCCTATATGTGTTTATTTTTCTTCTTTTTCAGGTTCTGTGTTTCCTAGGAGGCTTATTTTTTCCTCAAACCACTGCTCACTATTAGTATTTTCAGTTTGTTCGTAAATATCTCTTAATAGTAAAACAAAAGTTATAGGTAGGCAATAAGGAATTTCTTGATAATCTTCCCCATCATCTTCTATAAAATCTTGATCATCATACATGTCTTGCTCATTGTCTAGGTCTTGTATTGGTTGAGTTTTTTCTTGATCTAGAAAAAGCATGGGCTGCTCTAGATCATCAATATTTAAATTAGCCTCACCTAGAAGGCATGATGAGTCATTATTTATGCTGGCATGGATATATTGAAGAATGTCCTTTATTCCTTGATTAATTTCTTCCTCAACTGATTTGTCTAGGTTCTTTAGATAGTTGTCTGGGGTATGAAATTCATGAATGGCTGCTAAAAGATCCTCAGGATGCATATTAACCAAATCCTCATCAATATGATGTTTTGGGATTGATCACAACAGTTTGCAGTCCATGATAAAGATGAATGGTTTTCTTTATATTCTTCATAAAATACTTGGTGAATGTCTTTTAAAGGATCTCTTTAAGTTGATTTATGGTATGGAACATTAAGAAGTGTGGTGAAAGAAGAAAACATATAAGAAAACAAAGGGCAACTTAAGATCAAGTAAGGACTTTTAACCTAGCCTGCTTTTAGCATACTCCCAAAGGAAAACATTTAATATCAAACAAAGAATAGCTTAAGATGAAGTAAGGACTTTTAACCAAGCCTAATTTCACCATATTCTCAAAGGAAAACATTCAAGATGAACATAAAAAGTAGCCTATGATCAAGTAAGGACTTTTAACCTAGCCTGCTTTCGGCATACTCGTAAGGGAAACTTTCAAAACAACAGTTGGAGAAAACACTAGAGGACAGCACTAACCATAGACTTCCCTAGTTTAACTTTACTTAGCATGCAATGAAAATATCATTCAAGAACAATATCTCAAGTTTTTCTCAGCAGGACATGGGCTCACCAACATTCCTTGATTGGTTACACTCTATTGAAATCATTCCCAAACACACATTTACAAGAAAACATAAAGATAATCTTATCAGTGAGATTTAGGGTGCCTTTACAGTAAATCCTAATCTATACTTGCTGTTATTTATCAGAGAAAGTGGACAATATGGAAACATAAGAAAAATAAAAATTACAGTAAGAAAAACATCACCATTGACATAGACCAAGATCCCATAAATCAGCTTTTGTATTTGATGTTCAAACCAGTTACAATCTTCAACTCCAATAGGTCTTTACAGCTTCAAACTTCTCTTCTCCACCTATCTTTCTTCACATACTAACAGAGCTTCAGCAGCCTCAACAGCTATTTACATTCAATAAGTATTCAACCAACATTTTACAATGGGATCCTCTTATGATATTTATAGATGGATTGAGGAGGTGGAGTGAAAGGAAGATCTAACTTATTCAATTAATATAGAGTAAATGCTTCTCAACCTTTGGGAAGCCTAATGGAGAAGATATCTAATGTCTTAACTCTGTTAATTGATTTTTACATTAAGTTTCATCAACTTCAGCCACTTTTGTTGACTTTGGAAGCTTTTGGTAGGATGACAATTAATTTATGAGCTGTCTTTGGAAATATCTCTGATTGTGCATTAACTTTGTAGGTTTTTTTGAGTAAATAGGCCTGTAGGTGGCATTTCTGGATTTTTGGGGATTAATTGCTTCAATGATCTGGCATTTTGAAGTGGTCCTTTGTTGATATATCTATCTTTGATACTTTAAACACTGATTAGGCCTCTGATTTGGCTTTAGGCCTCCTTTAATCATCTTTCTGCTTTATTCACTGTGCTAAATATATTAACTTTTAATTCTTTGTCTTAACACTGTGCTTTATCCATAAACTGTCTGATTAAGTCTTTTGATCTTCGGGCCTTTGACTTTAACCTTTATCCTTTAACTTATTTTCTTCATTGATCTTCCCTGTTCTGGCTGTATAGGTGGCTTGCACTGGAGGGCTTTACTGTGTAACTAATGCTTATGAAACATTGATTAAAACATGGAATTTAAACCTTGTCGATCCCTTTTCTACGTGATTTTTCCCCGAGGATCGTCATCCTTGGTCCTTTGTCACTTTATCATGACTGTGGGATGGCTTCATGTTTTTAGCCGCCATTAAAACCTGTAATACAAAAGAATCAAACCTTATAATAATCTTGTGCATTGGATAAACTACTTTGGAGGCTCGACGGAGGGCGAAAGGGAAGTGCAGAGGCGAAAATGTATGCAGGAGGAGGTTCCATGGATGAAACCTGCGAAAACGGGGTTCAAATTTGAAATATGGCACAAAAATGGAAAAAGTGGTTTTTCAAAACCACGAATGGTTTTCGTACAAGATTTAGGTGGTAAGTGGTTTTTCACGTTTTGAACATGATACCACATAGGTGATGACACCTGTCCACCCCAATACCGCCTATTTTGCATGCAAGATTCACGTTCGAGGGGTTTGGTGATCGAAATGCGTCAGCTGTCTGATTTGCAGGGATGCAGATCAACGATGGAAAACGCGTGCAATGGATTGGAGTTGATCGGTGGAAAGGGCAGGTGGATGACAGGTGTCAGATGGGGACTGGGTGATGTTTCTCATTGTGGGTGGTAGTCTCGAGGGGTGACGTAAGAAAATTTTTCGTGGGGTGAAATCTCATCGGGTAGGGTTAGAAATGTGGGTTTTAACAAGGGCTGTTGGATGAGATGGATCAATGGTTCAGATGTGTTCACGCAGATGTATGAGGAGGGATGGTTGGGTGATTGGTGGGAGAATGGTGACCATCAGATCTCCCAGATAAATGGTGGAGATCTACTGTTGAGGTGGTGAAGGATAAGAGATTCGTCGGTAGGATGGGTAATGGGAGGGAAATGATCACCGTTGGATCCAGATGATCCACGGTCGAGATGGTTTCAGAGAAAAGTGGATGACGGGGGTTGGGGAAATGGAGGAGATCAATGACAATCGTTGATCTTGGTAGATCAATAGTGCAGATCCTATCGGAGGTTGAATCATCAGAAGAGGAAAGGAAAGGTGTAATGAAGAAAAAGAATGCAATTTTCTGATGCTGATGGGGGCAAAGGGTAGGTTCTGGGGCACGGTCCTGTGGAGGAAGAAAGGACCGGGAGCTTATAGTAACAAGGGCTTGGGATTTAAGCCCTCGGGAGATCGGCCAATTGACAGAAAAAAGGTGAGGGGAAAGAGAAATTGGGAATGCTGATGCACAATGGCGATGGGGGCTAACGCCTGGTCGTGGGCGCAAGGTTTTATGGTGGGAAAGGGAAGGCGAGATTAAGCCAAGGGACTTAAAAGCTTAGTGTTTATTTATGAGTGGAAAAATTCCTAAATGAGGCTTTTTTGGGGGGTTTTTTAGTGTTCCGATAGGTAAAATACGATAATTTAAACCATAAAAAAGGGGTTTTTATAGGTTTAAATGGGATTTTGATGAAATGGAGGGTAAAAGGAAAGGAAAAAGGGGATTTTTAGCAGGGGAAAAAGACTGTTATGATGAAATGGTAAAATGAGTGAAAATGGAGGAATAAAAAGCTTAAAACAGTTCTTTTTAAACCAACAGGACTCCTTTGAAGGCTTTGAAGTGAAGATATCAGTGGAATGGATCTCTTAAGGGTAAAGAACACAGAGAAGCTTTAATAAGTCACATTTTTTCTTAAAACTTGTTTCTTGAAGACTAAAGACCTGTTTTAGCCATCATCAGTTATGACAAAATTTTATTAATGGCTAACAACCCCTATATTGTCAAAAGAGTTCTTGCTAAGGGTGCCTACAAGTTAGTTGATTATGATGGAATTCCATTGGCACAGCCTAGAAATGGGTTGTATTTGAAACGTTACTATGCTTAATCATGAGCATAGTAATTTTTTGTATTATATTGTTTATATGCTTTTGATTTGCATTCACCATCTTAATTTTTTTTTTAGAGTTTTCTTGACGTTAGTAATCCGCTTTACATTTTATGGAAAATTTCTAAATCTTTAGAACCATTTGTTGGATATGCTGATGGTGCTAGTCGTAGTACGAAGAATCTATCCTCTATAGTGTGGGCCATTTTTCACTTCGAACGACGAGTTAGTGAGTTTTCAAGGGATTTTTATTGGTAGATCGACGAATAATATCGCTAAATATAGCGCGTTGATTGAACTTCTCTCTAATGCCATTTCATTTGGTATTAACCGCATAATCATAAGGTTAGACTCACAACTTGTGGTACTACAAATTACTAGTATTTATTCTGTTAGAAATCCAACACTTCTTAGATTGTTCCTAAGAGTTCGACTTTTGGAGAGACATTTTGATTTCATTCAATATCAACACATTTCCATAAATCTGAACACTTTAACTAATTCATTAGCTAATCAAGTTTTAGACAGAAATTTGCATTATAGGTAAAGAAAATATTCACATCATTGAATAGGATTGTGCATTAAACATAGGAAAAACTCTGAAAACACATAGATAGATAGTTATAGGTTTTTACAAAATTTGTGCCCAAGACACATTGGTCATCCAACCTCAAAATGTATTCAAAAAGTCACAAGTAAACTAGTGGTGCTCATGGTAACATGCTATAGATCTAGCAATCCTACAGAGCAACCGCATCCAACAGTTAGGAACCCCAATAGTGTGTCGCTGCAGTCGCATGGGTAACTCTTCGAGCCAGAAATCTAGAATCCCGAAGATTAATCCCTCTATGTGCTGCTGAAGCTTAGCTAGAGTCTCAGCCATATCAAGGTCCTGAAGTACTGCTCTCCCGACAACCCTCTCTTCTGGCGCATCTGCCTCATGCTCTAGTTCATCTACTAGTTGAACGCGGCCAATATCTGCATTACATCAAACATTTAGTTTAGTCTTGGAAAGAAATCAAAACACAAAAACATTGTATAAACCTTAGGAAAATCAAAAAACATGGTTGAATCATTCTTACCCATTACACCCCATTGAGCGCCTTCTGGTAAAACTAGATCTGGATCTCCTCGAAATTCAATGCCTGCGTATGCATATTCATCGATGGCAACGATCTGTCACCAGAACCAGGCAAAGAATGCAGTCGAGAACACAACGATTGATTGGCCTGCATGCCGACCCATGAGTTCTACCCATCTCTACATTCGAGGATCTATAGGACTAGATATATCCAATGTTACATGTTGTGCTTGCATCAGTGGAATTTGTTCCAAAGAAAGGGAGATGAGGATGGAACCATAACTGAAATTTTTCTTCCTTCCTCCCTTTGCTTTATTCAGTTGTTCCTTTATCTGAGATAGAACAACTTCAGACCAGTTGAATACTGTTGGCTCTAAACACTCTAGCGCATACTGCATATACGATCTGTTTGCTACATGGAGTGTAAATGTGCCAACAAGTTTAGCGATCGTGAAAAGGATGGTTCTCAAAGGCAAATCCCTGACATCCTGGATGTTTATTTTTCCATCTTTGCTAATGTTGAGTCCCAAACTTTCATCTTTCCTATACACCTTTCTAGAATTTTTCCATTTACTTGGACCTCCTAAGTCATCAACATCATTGCATATTAATCATAAAAGAGCATTTAAAGTGGTTTTTAACTATGTTTTGTATCTGCTGTTTGAATTAGATTTTTGCTCATTGAGCTGCGGAATCTTGTCACTTTCCGCAGCTGCTTCAACTTTCCGCAGCCATTTTGTTAAAGTCTATATTGGAGGTGTCTTCAGGAAAATCGAGCCACATGGGCAAGTTGGAAATAACATGAATATGGACCGAGTCCTATTGGCTCAGTCGAATTCACCAAAGAAGGCCGTGGTCAAAGGTAGTCAAGCGGTGGTCAACCTAAGAGTCCTACGGTGATAGAATTCTATTTTTCACCACGTGAAGACTTGCGTGGCCATTCCTAAGTCTCAGGGGACATATCAACACATGTGAACTGCTCCATAAGCCGAATTCAACAACCACTCTCCATAGATTTAATCTTCACGACAACCATAATGCTAGATTTTTGGACGTGGTGGTTCATGTGTCTTTTATCAACGCAGTTTGTAGGAAATTAGTTATGTCATCCTCTGTTATAAATAATGCGTTCTCATACGCATAGTAGTTAGTTTGTGTAATGTAATTTTGGCTGTAAAGAAAGCCCACTTTGCCGTGACATTATTTCCTTGTTATGACTGCGTTTTGAATACATGAGAAGACTCTGTTCATAAGCATAATTCGTGTTTGATAGCTATTTCCCGAGGATTGTGTAGAGGGCCCCTGCACACACCGAGGTTTTGTTTATTACTGTATAGTTTCATGCTTTATTTCCTTATGTTCATTATGCCATAGTCATTCATGTGTATATATTACATCTCTTATGGTATTAACGTTTTATTTATGTTCATAATTTTTCATGCTTTATACTACTGTTAACTGATCAGTGTCTTTGTTCCAGATTACAATAGGCAGCCCGAGCATTTGCACATAGTTTTACAATGAATAATGACATGGAATCATTCTTTTCCTTCTGTTGATTTATTTTTCTTAGCTTTTAATTCCAGCACTGTTTTATTTATTTCAGTTTTGTACATTTGCTTTACTAGTTAGATTAGATATTAAATTACTCATGTCATTTTCAGTTACCTCCGAAAGCCATATCGAGACTAATGGTGAGGGATTGAAGTATGAGTGTGTAATTTGATATTAGTTTATTTTTCTGCAAGTTAGATATTAAATTTCTCATGTCATTATCAGTTACCTCCGAAAACCATAGCGAGACTAATGGTGAGGGATTGAAGTATGAGTGTGTAATTTGATATTAGTTTATTTTTTTTCTGCAAATTAGATATCAGATTGCTCAAGTTGTTTATGATTACCTCCGAAAGCCATAGTGAGACTAATGGTGAGGGGTCAGAATATGAGTTGATGTAATTTGATTTTAGCTTTACTTTGCTTGCAATTCTTGGATATCTTTGAGCACAGTTTATTTTGTATTTAGACAACAGCAAGGGTAATGGGTTTCATGATCAATAGTTCACTGTTTGTTTGACTAGTACAGTGGCACATTTTCATTTTCGTTTAGAAATTAATTTTTTCATTACATGTTTTAACCCTTTTGAAGTTTGAAGTTTGGGAAATCATTATAAAGGACATCATTGCCTTGAACATTTATATCCATACTTGTCTTTTAGAATTTCCATCTCACATTAGGAAACCAACCAAGATAAAAACCCCAAGATAAATAAAAAACCAAAAATGACAAAAAGTAAGAGATAGGTTATCTTGCACATATAGTGCGCCACACTTCGTCAGCTTACGAATCCCGGATTAACAAATTAATGTAGCAATTTAGGACACACTAAATTGACCAAACAGCTAGGTTCTAACCCTGGATAGAAATATTGTATAACATAATCCCTCATTGTCTCTCCTCTAACGGTAGACCCTATGAGAGAAATGGGAAAAACTCTCCGATGGAAACCTAAAAATCAACCATAAGATCCATTAGATACCATTCATTGCAAAAAAATAGGAAAATTTTGGACATAGCATGAAAACCAAAAACTTCAACTGCACCCAATGCACTCCCTGGGCTAAGATAGTGCATTGCACATGTAGGTACACTTCAAGGGTGTGTTGCCCTCATTTTGGGAAGAATTTACCCTAGGGGCCTCAAAACCCTAAAAAATTGCAAGGAATGGTAATGAAATGAGTACTAAAAGGAAGAGGAGGTTCATGGCACTAAGCTAGATCAAACATGGATGAAATCCGTCCACAGAAACGACCGCAATCAACAACTGAAGTTCCGGAGAAAAATCAGGTTCAGAGCTCCAAAATGCAAATGGTTAACTATGGAATGGTAAAAATGAATAGTGAAACTACTTTTTATAGTCATTTAATTGTTTGCAAGTTAAATTTATTGTTATTACTATAGTTTTATTATGATTTTATCATGAAACAGGTATTTTTAATCCATTTTATGTTGTTCTGAACAGAAAATACAACTGATGAACAAATTAGTTGTGCAGATTTATTCAAAGAATGACTTGACCACAAAGCATACTTTTTCTCCTTATTTTTCGAGCTTTGTTAAAAACGAAAAAGGATTTTAAGCGCACTTTTATCTCTTTTTCGAGATTATATAACAATGAAAAAGGAACCCCTGGAGTCTTCTTTCAGCTCTTTTCAGACTCTGATAATGTGAAAATATTACCAAGCACTTGTCTTTTCGAGCTCGTTAATGTAAATGAATTGATATCTACTCAGTATAAGTTTAACCCTTTTCCAGACTGAGATGGATTATTTACGAAAAATGAATACCTTGGTTAAACATGACCAAAGAGGTTCTCTCAGATATTATTTTACATTTTTTTGGATCTAAGTGACAAATTTATGAAAAATTACTTTTGGAGTTCTCTTTCATCCTCTTTTTCAGACTCTCTAAATAAGAAAAAGGACTAGGCTATCACTGTCGTTAAGCTTGTTAAAACATAAAATAGTGACGAGCTTGTCGATCATGGAAAGAACCAAGCTTCATTCATCAATAGACTCGTTAAATTATTAAATAGAAATAATTTATTCGCCTGAAGGGTTGAATTATAGATCAAGCAAATGTTATCCTCCTCAAGCTTGTTAAAAAATAAAGAGATATTGGTCGACAAATGATCGGGGAAAATTTTGGAAAAGAAAGTAAAGTTTCTTTTTGGTAGCAAGTCGCTCTTGAACATGACACTTCTTTCACTCCATGTCCGTGATTGTTTGGGTTGGGTAATCATCTTGATGGTTCATTCACACCTATGGTTCATCATACCTTCACTTCAGTTTTGGGTCAATGCTGCCAACTCATCACAGTGTCGTCTATATGTTCAAGAGAAGTCATCCAGTGATTAAAAACTCATCCATCTGCAATACTCATAAACCTTCATTTTCATGACCGTCATCCCTGAAAATTGCTATATCAAGTCATACCCTTGTCTTCGAAATCAATAAATCCTATTTTTCAATAAGGTGACTTCCTGTCGAAAACAAATAAATATCCAGGAAGCTCACTTATAAACATCAGATTCCAGTACCATGAGGCTTGCTACAAAAACGACAAGATCCTCACTTATGAACCTTTGACTGAAAGATTTTGTTTGGCATTCGACATCAAATCATCTATTCACGCCTTACAAAATGTACTGCAGTACCTTGAGGGCCATTTTCATTAATGGTGGCTCTCTTGCATTTGTTAACAGCTCACATCATTAGTGGGCAATCAAACGATGTCTTTCCATGTTCGACTACAAATCATATATTTACATGGCTAGACTTGTAACCGAATGATCAAGTGAACGAGATAAGAAGACCCCGGATCTAGTTTCATCCATCCGGGCTACGATTTCAGGATTGTTGTACACATCATTTGTACGGTGACCTTACATACAGACTGTCATCCAAACATGGGCCTATATCTGTAGGCGTGTCTGCATCTAGGCAACATTCCAATGTAGATGACTTTCTGAATTATGTACATGTTATTAGATTGTTTTATGTGTTGAACATGGGAATGCCTACCCTCAGCAATTATGATCAATAGAGGATATATCATGATGAAATGTATTGTAAGATTTATGCAGGTGACCATTGCACTTCGTTTCCAAGATCATCACAATGTAAAGCATCTCAATCAAATGTTCTTATTATTTGGATGTCATGCTTTAGGGGGAAATTGTTATAGGTCAATTTGGGCACCATTCCCAATGACCTGGTTAACTGGGCAACATCTCCAGGACCAATGATCAAGGGTCTATAATTCTCTATCATTTTAGTTGCTACATGCCCTAAGACAAGAAACAAGACAAATCAAGCAAGACTTTCATCAAGCAAAGGTTTCCATGGTTTGAAGCTTATTTTATAGCATATGAGAGCTTACCAACACAGGCTCTAAGGGGCCTAAGTGCATTGCATATGCAGGTAGCCCCATGCAAGGCTGATCTAAAAGTCACTTCCTGACATTCACAAGTGCGTTGGTCACATTGGGAGCGAAATTCTCATTGTTCCAGAATCTCTACTTGGCCAGTGCCTTCTAGAAGAGTTCACATGTGTCAAGCTTCGGACCCATGTGTCCATTTGAAATCTACATGAATGGAAACATGTCTTGCATATTTTTGGAAATTTATTGATTGCAAAACAACCTGTATTTCATCTATAAATTTAACACAAATCTAAGTGTTTGAGAAGGAAGAATTTGAGTAGAGAAATGCTAAAGAATTTTCAATTGAGAGCTTGGTTTGTAGAGCTACTGCTGGAGAGATTTATGCTGAGATGAGACTTGGAAACTTTGCTGGAAGGTCACTTCAAATCAGTCACTAGGTTGTAACCTCTTCTTCTATCATCAATAAAGAGTACTTCTTGTTTTTCCCTACATGCATCTATGTTAACTTTGATTTTCCATATTATAAGATCTTGGTTGATGAATGTAGTTTATACTTAACTGATTTAGCTAACTAGATTGAATAGATATCTATATTATTGCATATTTTTTTGTTTCAGTGTTCTTTCTTGTAGGAAGCATTCAGCCAACAAAATTCTTGAATTCGAAGCTATAGCAGAAGCGACGGAAGGAGTTATTTGGAAGTGACTGAAACAAGTAAGCATCCAATCCTCTCTGTGTATCTATTCTGAGTTAGGAGAAATGGTAGTATAGTCTTTCACCTGTTGTTATAGACTAACACCTGTCTAGGGAAGTGTAATTTATCTGTAGATTACAATTCTAGCCCAACAATCACCCATCCACCAATGGTGAGTATCTATTATCATGCTAAAAATTGGTATCCCTCCAATGGAGAATACCATCTTCCCAAATCAGATTTATATCTTTGCATTTCATGGGAAGTTGAAATGTAATCTCCTGGAGATCTCCAAATGATGACCACTCATCAATGACCATGTTGACCCCATAAGGATCCAAATAATATATAGGCAAAAACTTCTCATCAAAATGTGAAGTGCTCATCAAGAAATATACATCATCATAATGGAAGATAATATGTCTCTCATCAACCATATGCCTATCCCCTACTATACATGTAGAAAGGTCATTTGAATGCTCCAATAATTATTGGGCCCCCAACTCATCACTGATGCTCAATTAAAACGCTTCTGAACTCCATGATGGTGCATATGTTGTCTCAAGATTATGCTCAATGCTGACCACATAGTTTGCATTGCTCTGCTCAGGAAAATGTTCATCCCATCCTCCAAAATTATACACTACAACCCCAAGAGTTGTGTTTAGCTCAACAATGATACACTAGGATGACTGTATACCTCCTCCTTGAACAAATCAAGGGTCCTCAATACAGTGATAGTCTGCTACTCCAAATCAATAATGTACTTTAACCCTAGGTCATGCAAAGGTATATTCCCACAATCTTCCCTATGATGTGCTAAAATATCAGAAAGTGGAAACATGTTCATACCTAGGTAAAGCTTGGGAACATCTTGTACTGCTACAAAGTTTCCTCCTTCTAGTGTTATTTCTTCCCCAACTACAGATGATGATGGTTTCTCTTCTATGGTTGCATCAGTGCTGGTACAATTCTCCTCCTCCTCATGCATCTCCAGAATAGTGCATGGGACTCTAAATGTCAAGAGATCAAAACCACTTTGCAAAGGTGAAAGCGTTATTTTTCTTGATGCAAGTTCTCCTGCAAAGAGTGGTGGTGATGGCCTCTTCTCCTCTGATTTCTTCTTGTCAAACTTCTTGATCAACCTTTGAGTAAAACCTGCATATGTAGTCACTCTTGCATGACTCAAATGGCTGAACCACCAAATGTTTGCTTCACCCTCAAGGTGAAATGCTACAATCTCAATAGCTTCTCTTTCTACCACTCGATGTAGTAGGAAGAATTCATCCAACTTCATTCCCAAGCTCTTTCTGTGCATGTGGATGACCCATCAAATGTAGGCAATAGGAATCTATTGCTGCAAGGTATTCTTTCTTCTTTGAGTGGAATGAACTGTGGGAGAGTTAGATTCTCCTTTAAAGCTATAGGTCGAGACTTATATTCTGCAAGATAATCACTTAGAATCTCATGATCTAAGTGCCCTCCATCTCCATTCCTCTTGTATTATTATTTAAAAGGAAAGGGCATAGCATGTTTCTTTCAAGCTCTATGCAATACTGGTTCTTCTTTTTGCTGATAAGAAGTACATGGACCTTCCTCATCTTGAAACCCTAATGTGGTTTCACTTATTTTATCCATTTTTCTTTGCTTGACCTCCTTGGTGAGGACCCTCTTAGATCTGAAAAGAGATGAGATAAAACTCATTCTTTCCATCTGTTAGGGTCCCGTGATTTGGCAGATTGGTATACTAAATGACAGGGTAACATGAAACTAGTCTTTGGAGTCCTAGGACCTAGCCTTCATGGACTCAAAGAGGGCTCTCTCTATTGGGTGCAAAGGATGTGTTCTTTTTTGCTTTATATGGTTGATTTTAGGCTAGTTGTTAAGTGTAGGGTTTGTTGATTATTTTGGTTGGGTAAGATGGTCAAGTGGAATAGGTGGAGTGAGAGGTATTTAAATCATTGGGTTATGGATTCAATGAAATTCATGAATATCTTAATGATGAATCAGAGTGTGTTGCAGGGCCAATCTAGCAAGGTTGATGGATCCTTAAGGTAATGTGTGAGGTGGGGTGGACATCAAGTTTGGGAAAAAAAAGGTAGGGAAAAGGGCAGTGAAGTATCCTTTTTCATTTACCCATGAACAAGAAGGTCTTAAATATGATAAGAAAAATATACTAAGAAATGAGATAGGGAAAACCATTTACTCAATGATAGTACTTAAACAAATAAATATCCAAGATAAACATTCCAGTGAAACATAGAAAGCACAAGAGCTTCTAACTTTAGTAATTTCACTTTCAGAATTAGAAAACATATAAGATGACACAATAACTTTCATCAATCAAAGAGGGAACTCCTAAATTTTTTTGATTAAGCTATAAAGAACTCTAAGGCAAGATGATAAGCATGGACAAAGGGCAAGATCAGAACAAGACCTCTTTGACTTAACCTAGCAAGAAATACTTCAAAGAAAGGTTCCAAGAAAAAGTTTAGATAGTCTCAAATAAGCAGGGCTTACCGTGAATCATATTTTTTAACTAGCATATTAATCCATAAATGAAAAAAACAAGAATAAAGAGGCTTGAGGAGAAATTAAGAATTCCTCAAACACACCCAGCAGAAGAAAACATCAAGGCCATAGCAAACAGGAGGACTAAGGTGCTTCAAGGAGAATTTCTCAACCTATACTTTTATGTTCTATAGCAACAAAGAAGAATGAAAAATAATGATAAAGAGAAAACATAAACAAATTAAGAATACTTCACCATTAACCAAGCTTAGGAATCCTGCAAACAAGCTTCTCCATCATCAATCCAAGCAAGCCATTCATCAACTTCACAAAACCAATTTATTCTCCAAGCTCATAAAAACCATGTATTGCTCTCAAATCTTATCAAATGCCAACATTTACAATGAAGCCCTCATGCTCTATTAATCTTAGCAAGAGAGGGAAAAAAACCCTAAATAAGGTAGGAAAATGTACCAAGAGACCATGCAAGGCCCAAGGCACATAATATCTTAAGAAATAAATTCCAAAATAACTTATTTCACCTAATTTTAGAGTGTTTTGCCTCAAAAAAATCAAAAATATCATTTTGCAATAAATAAGTGTGTTTTGTTGAATTTTGGTCCAAAACATAATACACGGCCCATTTGTGCAGTGCCACTTTCAATAGAAAATATGGTCTTTTGTGACCAAGTTTTGGACCCCTTCCCAATGTCGGATTTGGCTCCGTGATGGCTCGTTGGAAAGCCTGATGAGTCTACTTCCCAAAAATTATTTTATTTTCTAGATCTAGCTCATGTAGCCTAGTAAAATAGCCAAAAATACCGAGATTTTCATTTGCGCAGTGCCAGGCCCAAAACAGTGGCAGAAAGGTCAAAATAGTGAGGGTTTTTAACCTTTTTAGGGGTCCAGCTTGCTCCAAATAATTTGAAATTTGGTGAGCATGATGTGTAGGCTGAGAGAAATCTAAAAATTTCAATCTCATCTCTTGGGGATGCTCCATGGGTTAGCATAGCGCCAGTGGCGCTGCGCTAATGAGCCTTAAATTCTCAAAAAACAAAAAGTTATCCAAATTTGCTAAAAATTGGTGGAGACCTTCCTTAAGGGGTCTTGGTAAAATTTTTAGAAGCCTCAGCCAAAAATCCAAGGTTTTCATGATCTTTTTCCTTATTTAGGTTTTGGAATTCAAGGAGGGTTTCCTTCAGTTTGGCACAAACAAGCTTGTGTTTCCTTGCATAATGCTTGGTCATTCTTTTCTGGAGAGGAAGGCCCCTTTTCACCTTCTTGAAGTGCTTGTGCTCATTCTTGTAATATTGAATGACATGTTGTGCCATCTCAAAATATCTCTCCCATTCCTTGATTTGTGCATCTTTGGTTAGGAGTAGCAATCTGGTGGTCATCTCTTTGTCCTCATTGTCACTGTCTAGGTCAATAAATTGAGGCTCTTGAGTAGTTTTCTTGCCTCTCTTACTTCTCCTCACCTTGTCCACTTTTTATTTTCCCTTGTCAAGCCTTGGAATTGATGTAGATGACAAGGTCCCTTGACTCTTGGAGGCAACGAACACTCGCCTTGGCCCTCTATGGTATGTGCATGTGAGGAGAGTGATGGTGTTTTTTAAAGTGTTTTTATCTTAGCTGGGACCCTTGGTTTTTCCATCAGCTTCTTTATCTTTACTATGGTCTCCATTAGTCACCTCATGCTCTATTTTATCATTGTTTTCCTGACCTTCAGCACCATTATCATCTTCATATTCATCACTGCCTTCTATACTATCACTTTGATCTTTAAATTTATCATCAGCTTCTGCACTTGCCTCACTTTGGCCTTGTTCCTCAATAGTGTCCTCTTCTTCATCATTCCCTGCACTTTTACTTTCATTATCATTGTCACCAAGAGACTGATTAGTGTCATGAAAGTCATGAAAGTTGTCATGAATGTCATGAATATCTCTTTTGTTGTCTATTTCTTCCCTGACTATCCTATCAGTGTCATTTCCTTTGTCACTATCCCCTTCATCAAGCTCTACTTCTGCCTCATCATTTTACTTCATATTGTCATTGTCCTCATCATATGTTTCCATTGACTCGGCCTCATCATAATATTCTTGGTTTCCAACGTTGTCATAAAAATCATCTTTACTCTGATATGCTTGCTTTGTCTCTTCTTCATTTCCTCCAGCATCCTCTTCCATGGTGGCAGAGTTTTTTTTACTGTCTTTTGGACTATCAGCCTCATGATTTTCATCACTATCCCCTTGGTCACCACTTGGTTCATCAACACCACCCTTTTCTGCACTTGGGGCTAACTCATTTGCATCAATACCATCACTACCTCCTACTAATTTGTCATTGTTTTTGTCTTCACTACTACTGTGCTCATTTCCTTCTTCCTTATCATCATTATCCTCCTGATCTTCCTCATAAATCTAGGTGTTTTCCTCACTGATTTCTTCATCTCCACTGTAATTTTCTTGTTCTTTATTTCCATTGTCACCCTCTCATCCATCATTACGACTTTCATCCTCTTCATTTTATGCATCAATAGAAAGCGAAGGAGGGGGATTTTCTTGGGGTGAGGGTAGTTGTGCCGATGAGGAGGGAAAATTTGTTTGAGGAGGAGGTTGGTGGTTTGTGAAGACTTCATGTGCTATGAAAACTTCCCAAGAGATACCTTGTTGCTCCAAATGATGTAATACCACCATCTTGATCAAGGAATGGTGGAATAAGCTATGCATTTGTTGTGGGTGATTTCTCCTCGAGACCACAGAAGACATTTTCTCAATGCTCCTATAGAGATAGTAAGGTAAGTTTATCACCTTAGCCCCTTTGAAATGCATGAGGAGTCTGACATGATAGGTATAGAGCCTAGAGTACCTCCCCTCACAGGTGAAGTACTTCATGATAACCAACATCAAAGAGGCAAATCTGTGCTTGAGGTGTGAGAAAGGGAAAACTATTTTGATGCCTCCTCTAGACCTTGTTTTTATAAATGGCTCTAAATAGTCTTTTTCCAATTTTCCCTTTTTAAACCATTTCTCACCCACTGAAGGGATACCTGTGGCTTCAAAGATGGCACCTGCTAAGATCTCAAAATCCACTCCTGCAAGGTTTGAGTGCTTATTGTGCAAGTTGAGAATGAGGAGCCTTGTAATCTTAGGATGGCTCTTCACCTGTTTGACCTTTTCACAAAATTTAAAGCATCTTGCATTCTGAAAGCATGACAGGATCCTAGGAGAGGAGGTGATGGCCAAATTTCTTTGAGGTTCCAACCTATTCACTTTCCCTCCCTTAATTTTTGGTCTTAAAGGCTTTGGACCACTTTCACTACCATTGTTATTTTCAGCCCCTGAAATAGTGATATGAGAGGGGTCTGATAACCTAGGGTTTGGTGAAAAAAGGTAAAAAATAATGGAGTCAAGATTTGGTGAATGAGGGGTATGGAGGTTAGGGTTTTTAGGGTTTAGTGGATTTGGAGTTTTAAGGAAGCCCTTTTGAACTGTGTTTGCAGACACCTTAACTCACCCACCCTTATATGACATTAAAATGCTTGAAAGAAGGCTTTGAACAGAGGCTCCTTTGTGTGCATGAACTAGGGTTTACCCTCCTAGGGTTTTAGCTTAAAAACCACTAAAGACCAAAATTAATTTGAAAACTTGCTTGGAGACAAGGAGAGGACACAACTTACCAATTTCTTAGACCTTCTACAAACTTGGAGGCAGCTCAGAGAATGAAAATTTGAGTTAGGGCAAGAGATTTTTGCCTTGGAAGGCTCTGGAATTTGCACAGCACCCTGCCCGTGATGTCGGGTTGGGCTGTTTGCGCAGCACCGGTAGGGCCTGCATGAAAATTAGTGCAGTGCCTGGGTGTGCACCTTCTATCAGTCTCCTGGGCGAGTCAAGTGAAGCGTTAGCGCAGTGCCTCGAGCAGTTTGCGTAGCGTCCGGGCAGGTGTGCAGGGTGAATCGAGTGAAGTGCGGGGCACGAGTAGAGGTGTTAGGTAGCCTTTTTAGCACAGCGCCCGAATACTTATATAGTGTGTCGGGAAGTCGTGATGTTTCTACTGATCCTGGGTGAGTCAGGCCTGCGTTTGTACATCGCCTGGGGTTTGCGTAACGCTCGGTGAAATTTGCGCAACACCGTTCACAATTGAATGGGCGGAGTGCCGGTTTGCATAGCACCACCCTGTATTTGCGCAGTGCTGGTGATTTGTGCAACACTCAGAAAACTTGACCAGAAAACCTATGTTCTTCTTCCTTAAGCATTCTTTCTCTCTTCCAAAGGCTGAATGAATTTGGAGTGAAACAAAATCACCTTTACACCCTTTAAGAGAAATAAATCAAATTTATAAACCCACTTTACTATGTTTTCAACCCCTCTTTGTCATTTGACTAATAACTTTTACCTTTTGCAAGGTTTTGAAAGCTTTATCAAGGCATTTTTTCCCCTCTTGTGATGATGGATAGCTAAGGGGATGTAGATGTCCTTTTCATCCTTTTTATCTTTGAAAATATAGGTATTGTTCAAAATTGTTTTTGGCATGAATTTGACAAACTAAAAACATTTTCTTTTATCCCTTTTGGCATTTTTTGATTGCTGGTGACCTGAAGAATTTCCCTTTACCTTTCTTCTGATTTATAGGTAGTAACATATCTATTTTGACAAAAATTTTCAAACAAATCATATTATGCCATGGGTTTCACTTGGCCACTTCTGGTTTTGTGTAGGTGCTATAACATAGAGTTTTTGGTCTTTTTTTCATTGTATGGACTTTGACACCTCATTTTCCTTTGTCTTGACCCTTTTGAAGAATACTAACTATACTTTGAAAGTTAGGGCTCCCCCATACTAATACACTTTACCATCTCTCCTTTTGGTGCAGGTGAAGCAGTGATGCTTTGAATAACCCTAGAGGGAACCTTGGATATCCTTTGAATGCCATCTACTTGTTTATGAAGGAGGAATTATCATCTTCACTTGACCTGTTCTGTCCATATTTTCAAACTCTTAGGTTATAGGGCTGTTAGATAAAAATAAGTAGTGTTTTCTTCTAAGTTCTCTATAACCTTTCAAAATTCATTTATTATTTATGAAAATCTTCAATGTGAACTTGGTGGAGTTGATGTGACTTCTGTCCTCGTGATTCTTGTACTGGCTTCTTGCTTTGGCACCACTGTTTTATCAACTAATCACGAAAGCCCTGATTCTCTTTAAACACAGGTCTGCTGCCTTTCTTTTGTTTGTGGATGCCTTATGGTGATGATCTTATCCCATTACCTTACCTCTTCTTATGCTGATGGAAACCTTGATCATTTTTGTAGAAATGTAAACAAGGGCAGTTGTCCCTTGCAGAATTTGTGCTTTTAGGCCAATGAAGCCTTTGTTGAAAGGATTTTTGATCATTTTCAGACAAAGTTACTTGTCCTTCTTATTTTTTGAAAGCATTCTCTTCATACAAGAAAAACAGAGATTTTTAGGATACCAAAACAACCTTATGACCTGTGAAACCCTAGGTGACCTAGTGGAAGGTTCCTTGTACTTGGATTTTGACTGAAAACTTATACTTTGGGATATTTAGGTGTAAAACAGAGTTTTTTATAAACTGATGTATTGAAGATCCAAAATCCAATGTACTTGATTTATCTAAAGAGCCTACAGAGACATTTTTGAGACCATCAATGCTTGATGCATTTATGGAGGTGTAACAGAGATGGTTGATTGGTAGCCCTAGGTGGTAGTAGAGGGGTTTAGGCTAAAACAAAAATAGAGGATTGAGACCAAAGGTGACACAATAAAGACAAAATGAGTGTCATGAGCCCATGATGGGTCTTTTGGGATGGGTGAGCTGAGCTTGACATGATGGGATTATGAAATAGTGAAAAAATTATCTTAAGGATAATGAAGGTAGTGAGATTTCTAGAACTCACAATGTTCATGAACTTTGTTTCTAGAAATATAGGGTAAGCATTTAGTCATCTACAAAGGAAAAAAATACTGATGACTAACACCATCATTTTGATCTATTTCTCCTTCTTCTTATTCTCCTGTTAGCATAATGGATGAGATCCATAGGCTGAGCCAAGATTATGCTATGATACCACTGTAATATTCCCACATGGGAAAGCAGCAATATATGAACAAAAAACTGGAAATAGCAGTGTAAATCCACACATCAACAATGAAGACCAATGTGGAGCCATAACATTATGTATAAAAACAGCAAATCAATACAAAAAAGTGAGGCATAAATCATATGAAATGAGGGAACAAGCCTCCCATAAGCAATCACTCCATAATATGAGTTGCTTCCATAATACAACATGTCGGAGAACTGCTACAGTGCAATAATACTAAGCATAAATATAGCTGTAGATCATACAATGATATAAAAATACTGACATAGGCCACAATATATACTACACATACAAATCTGGGCACTAGATCAGCTTTCCAAGACAACCCAGGAGGGTTTTTCGAAAATGCACACAATGTGCCAATGTAAGCTACAGCCCTAGGGCTAAAGGTATGTTGTAACAACATAAATGAGGAGATATGGCTAAAGATGATGTATAAGCCTAAATCTCTTCTCCAATAGATCCTCCCGATGAAATAATGGCTCCTCCACTGAAGAAATCACCTCCCAAAACAACCACTGCAACCACCCCTGCAACTCCTCCCTAAAATAACGTAGATTTGGACTGAAACTGCGCTATAGGGGATAAATAATCCTTGGCTTAATGCCAAATATTTCAACAAAGCCCAAGGGGCTTCTTTACAGGCCTTCCAATGGATGGAAACCTTCCTCCACTACACAACTAGCTCTGAAGACACCCAATAAAATTCTCCATTGTTGCACCTTGTAACACAACACAATACTCTGCAGAAATTGTGCTGATGAAGAAATTTCTAGCTTTGCCTTAAGCCTGAGTGTGGAAATGTAGTGCAATTCTCCTCCAAGAGGCCTCTCAAGTAAATAGGTTTGATTCCCGCTTGAGATCACCCTGTGCTAAACAACACTACAATCATAGCTAAACAGCTTAAGGGAGCAACAAGTCTAAACAGACATATCAAAATAATAATCAAAACATGCCCTCATATGGATGCCATCCTCTTACTTATATAATTTATGAGATTTATCACCCTTGGCCCCACTCAATTAGGTCACCACCTCCATGTAATCAATCTCCCTCCAAAACTGCGTTGTCCCACCATAAATCCCACTCCTCCATAACAATGTTGTTTGATTTGGTCAAAGTTGACCTAGTCTTCATGCTCCAACACCTTTTCACACCTAAGGGTCTTCAATCCAGCTTTTAGATGACCTCCATTCACACTAGGAGTGCATTTTATTCCTACTAAGGAGATTTATGGGTCTCCATACCCTCTTATTCCTCTATCTAAGAGCAAAATCAAAATTTAATATTCCAATTAGTTGTGTGCTAATTTAGGAATATTACAACCATGGGTGGATAAATACCATGGGCGATGTGGATTCCATTTACAATACCATGGGTAAATTCCATGTGTGGATGAATACCATGGGTGGATATATACAATGGGTGAATGAATACCATGGATAGATGACACTTACAATACCATGGGCGGATAAATACCATGGGTAGATGAATACCATGGGTGTAGGTCATTTTCCATTCGGATCACCAATTGATTGCATAGTTACGAAGTTCCAGAGCTCGGGTTTGAGGCATAAGCCTTGAGACTGCACAGTGCATAGTTAAGACATGACCAGGGAGACAAACTACATAGTTTCTAGACTCAGGGAGCTCAGTTGCAGGGATTTTCACTGCTTGGGAAAATTGCACAATTCTGGGAGGCAGAGGAGGTTGGGCCACTGCAAAATTGCGCATCTTGGGAGCCCAAGAGATGAGCTTGAGGCTAAATTTTTGTAGTGCACAGTTGAGGCCATGTTGGGAAGATGAATTGTGCAACTCTGGGGGACAAGGTTGGGCTTGAGCACTGAATTTGTGAATTGTGTAGTATTGGAAGGAAGGGACTACACATTTCATAGTGTCAAGGGAAAAGGATGTAGCTTAACGGTTGGAACTGCATAGTGCATAGTTGAGGAAGGCTAGATGAGGCTAGGTTTTTGGGAAATTTCTAAAAATTGGCTAAGTGTGGGACCGAAGAGACTGATGTGAATAGTGATATGACTTGAATGTGATAAAAAACTTGAAAAAATTTGATGACACAACAACTTAGATCATACAGACATGTTGAAAACATATTTCCCTCAATTAGAGAACCTTGTGATGACTTTACGGCAAGTGCAACTCTAAAGGTACACTTTGTGACAACCGTGATGACACTTGTGAGACAATGCTTAAAACTTTAGGAATGAGTGTGACTGATGTTTACATGGTTATACCATCTAATTCAAACAAATATAACCTCGTGAAAATACCAAAACCAACATACATAAATTGTGTGACAGCTAACATGCCAAAATATGCCAATTACTAAAGTGCGAACGACTCTTGTGATATGTGAACGACAGTGAAAGTAACACATGCTAGAGATAAAATAACTTTAAAAATACACTAATTAGAGTGAAGGCAAGAAAAAGTGACAATCTAAAACATGAAAGTGACACTCATGAAAAAAAAGGTGCGTGGGAGAGACAATTTGCAAAACTCACCAAAATAGAAGTACAAATGCAGCTATAATGTGAGAAACTATCATTTTCATTGTGGACTGACTATCGACATGGATTGGAAATGCACACACAATCTTGATGGAATGTGCTATTCTTTTCCAAGATTGCACAAAATAATGTGCTCATTTGTGGACTGAGCGTGTTGAGTAAGTGAGTTCGAAACTTCCAATCCAATAAGGGAGCTCAAAATAACAAGCTGGCCAAGAAGTGACTATGGAACGACCGATCACAAGATCCATGGTAGGAGCCAAAATTTGAGTATGTGAAATTTTTTGGAGGGTGTTTGTCGCAGCGATAATTAAGAGGAATGAAGAGAGAGAGGAAGGAAGAGAGAGGATATGAGAGAGAAGAGAGATGGGGGAAAGAGATATGAACTTAAAGGGGGAGAGAAAGGAAAGTAAGAAGAAAGAAATATAGAGAGAAAGGTGTAGAGAGAGAGGAGGAGTGATAAGTAAGATGAAGAGAGAGGGAGAGAGGAAAATAATAGGAAAGAGAGATAGTAGTGAGGGAGAGGGAGAGAAGGGGAAGAGATAGAGAGAGACAAAGGGAGAGGAGGATAGAGGGATACATAGATAGATTATAGAAATGGATTGTATGTTTTGGGGGTGATATAGAGATACAGAGGGAGATAGAGATACTTATGGAAGGTGAAGAGAGGGAACAAGAGTGATATGTAGAGAGGGAGTGAGGGATAGAGAGATTGATAGATATGGTGTGAGAGAGAGTGTGTGTTTGGGGGGGCGAGATAGAGATACAAAGAAGGAGAGATGGAGGGAGATATAGATATAGATGGATGGAGGAGAGAGGGAAGAATATTTCTTGCACTAGATGCATTGATTGAAATGTAGATTCTGATTTCTAGTCCTATTTGATTTCTTGCACTAGATGCATTTATTTTAGTGTATATGTTGATTTCTAATGATATTTAATAGCTTGCATTATATGAATTGATTTCAATGTAGATGATTTATAATACTATTTGATTATTTGCACTAAATTTATTGATGTCAGTGTAGATGGTGATTTCTAATCCTGTTTGATTGCTTGCAATAGATGCATTGATTTCCATGTAAATGTTGATTTCTAGTTATATTTGATTTCTTGCACTAGATGCATTGATTTCAATGTATATTATTTCTAATCCTATTTGATTGCTTGCACTAAATGCATTGATTTCAATGTAGATGACAATTTCTAATCCTGTTGTATTGTTTGCATAAATGCATTGATTTCAATGTAGATGTTGGTTCGCAATCCTATTTTCTTACTTGCACTAGATGCATTGATTTGAGTGTAGATGGTGATTTCTAATCCTATTTGATTTCTTGCATTAGATGCATTGATTTGAGTGTATAAGTTTTTTTTAATCTTATTTGATCACTTGCATTGATTGCATTGTTTTCAATGTAGATGGTGATTTTTGATTTGATGTAATTGGATGTATGATGGTATATTAATTTTAAAGTGATTGGATTAACAATCTGCATTGATTTCAATATAAGCACAAAAAATGATTGGAAATGTACATTTAGTTTTGTGTTATAGTAATTAAAACTATTAATATTGGAGAGAAAGAGAGACAAGGTATGATGTATACTATAACAGCTCGAGCTAAATATTTAAATGGTTTATGATTTCAACTATCCTTTTCATATAATTGATATGAAAATATGAAAAAACTAACAAGGGCGACAATAAGAATAGTAGAAGAAAGTAGTTTGAGATTGGTCACAATGAAGACTCATTAGGGGAATTTTGATTTCTAAAATGGGCCTCCTAAGGAAATTATAAAATAACAATGGAAATAATAAAATAATATTTGATGACATCATCAAATTCTAGAGGGAAAAAGAAAAAACTACTTTTTCAACTTGTATTTTCAACTTATCTCCCAAATTGTTTACTCAAGTTTCGAGCGGGAGTACTCGTTGGATGAAAAATTTAATTCATCATCCAAGGAGTACCCATGTTGCATACTTTCGATGAACCTTGCTACACAAAAATGATAAATACATGAAAAATGTGATTGTAATCAGGTTCTTTCATGTATTTCTCATTTTTTGCATAGAAAAGTCCATCGAAAGTATGCAACATGGGTACTCCTTGGATGAGGAATTAAATTTTTCATCCAACGAGTACTCTCGCTCAAAATTTGAGTAAAAAATTTGGGAGATAAGTTGAAAATACAAGTTGAAAAATTAGTTTTATTATTTTATTATTTTTTAATATTTTTACCCTTTTACTTAAAAAATGGTGAATCATCCCCCATGGTTGACATCATCATCTTGAATCCTATTGGTTCTTATAAAGTTTATTTTGATTGTACATTTTTCTTAGGAGGCCCATTTTAGACCTCAAAATTCCCCTAATATTTGTGATTGACTACATTCTTATTATTCACATTTTTTATCATTTAAGACTATTACATTGTCACTTTGCATTCGAAATTTTTATTTCATAGTTAAAGTTATTAACAATAATTTTTCATCTCAACAAATTGAACTAAGAATATTTAAAATTAAAATTACCAGAATAATTTGAGACATATTTAATATATATAAAATGCTCATAATAATATTAGATGTATTTACATATTATTGATAAAATTAATCATATGTTCGATAGATTTTCCTTGGCCGCACACAAATGAAACCAACTTAGATCCATCTTAACTCTAGATATATCAAGCTCAAAGAGGGATCAAATCTATAAAGGTGCAAATATTTCCTCAAGTTTTTCATTAAAAATAGAGGTTTGTACCTTGAGATATTTGACCCCTCTTGGCCCTTGATAGATCTAGAGTTAAGATGGATCTAGGCTCGTTTATATTTATATTATGTTTATACATAAGATTGATTTTTAAATAGGACAGACATTAGATTAAAAATATTATTTTTTAAATATTAAACATTACATGTTAAATGTGTATGTTTATGTTTAAGTTTATGTGTTTAGTGAGATCTACCCCCATAATGGGTTTAGTTAAGATGGATCTAGGTTGCTTTAAATTTATATTTTTCTTATACATAAGATTTATTTTTAAATAGGACAAACATTAGATTAAAAATGTTATTTTTAAAATCTTAAACATTACATGTTAAATGTTTATGTTTATGTTTAAGTTTATGTGCTTAGTGAGATCTACCCCATAATGGGTTGTAGAGCATGCATCGGCGCAATAAAGATGTGATAATACACATATAAAAGTAGTCAGAGAGATAGCTCACTTGGTGGAGTTCATGTTGCTAAGTATCAAAGTCGGTCTATCGCCACAAAATACAGAATGAATCATGTGTTGTGTAAATTCTGCGTACCTCGCTATCATTGTTAATGGAATCCCTGATAAATTCTTCAGGGCAGATAGGGGACTGCGTTAGGGGTGCTCATTATCCCCCCTCCTGTTCATTCTTGTTATAGATTTCCTTAGCATAAAGATCAGGAAGGTGATCATGGATGGTAAATTTACAGGGATCAGGACCTACAGCTCAGTGACTACTACACATAACATGTTCGTGGATGATATATTGATCTTTGGTCACATGGTGGTGGAGAATTAGGTTTACCTTCATGATATTTTCTGGAGATTTAAAAATTGTGTGGGCATGGCGACAAACACACGCAAGTAACTAATTTTGTACTCAACGGATGATAGGGATGATATATTACCAATTGTCTAGATTTTCAACTTCAAATGTGGGCTAATCTTGGAGGGTTTTACGTACCTGGGATTCAGAATAAAATCGGTTAGTTTCCGGGTGGCCGATTGGCTATGGCTCACGGATAAATATTAGAGGAATATTCAGAATTGGTCACTCTGATGGTTATCTATTGGCAGAAGATATGTGACTGCTACTGCAGTCCTACAACAACTTGTTCTGTATTGGGCACACCTATAAATTCTACCTGCTCCCATTATTTGGAGGTTGAGATCCATCATGGCACATTTCATTTGGACGGGGGGCAGGGATGACCACAAATACCATCTGTCTAGCTGGAACAATACCACTCTCCCAAAGTACATGGCAGAATGGGGAATTTTGGAATTGAAAACATTCAGGATCGTACTATTGATTAGGTCTTTATGGCGATGCCTCTTCAATAGTGGGGAATGGCATAAGATTATTACACATAAATATTTAACGCATATGGATGTCCAATATTAGTATAGAGAAAGCTCTTTGGGAATGCCTAAAAGATCTTGTATCTGGCTCAAATTCCAGAAAATATGGGACATTTTCCGTAATCGATTGTGTTGGTAATTTGGCAATGATCATCGCATCATCCTTGGCATAGACCGTATTGGCAGATTGTAGGAAGGAATAAGGTTTTCAGAGGAACTTCTTTAGCAGCTACATACCAAGTGTATTGTATATATATATCATAGGCCATAAATTACTAGAGGGATGATATGCCACACTGGAAAGACACAAATTATTTGGGTTTTGAGGGACAGGAGGCTGTAAATTGGGGATTTTTTCGTGACCTGGTCAAGAATGTTAATTTACACCTCAACCATAGGGGGGATCAAATCATATGGGCTGGTATTTTTATACATAATGCGATTCAACTTAGGGACACATACCGGCATATCATTTCCAATGTCTAGCCAATATAGTACAGGAGTTGGTTCTATGTGGTTTGGAAGGCGAGAATTCCATACAAATTTATTATCCATAATTGGCTCATTTGGAAAAACAAAAATGTGACTTGGTAAAATCTAGAAAATAGGGTTGGTATGGACCCAGATGTTGCCCTTTCTTCCTACAAGCAGGTGAAATCAATACACATATATTTTTCTAGTGTAGCTTCACGGTTGAGGTATGCCATAAGATCTGTTCATATCTATAGGTTCAATTTTTGGAAGAGGATAACCTCGAGGAGTGTATTATATGGTGGAAACAGTGTTATAAATTGGATATACTCATCCCGTTGTGGCTGACTAGGCATATATGGATAGTTAGGAACATGCTCATATTTGATGGAATCTGGGCATGCCCTTCACGAGTTACATATTGCATCTTGAAGGCTTCAATGGGATCACAGGTTTCTTTACAAACTCCAAAGGATCTCTCCCATCGACTTCAAACACACTCTATATCTTTTTTAGTAGGCTAATTTAATGGTGCTGCCCAACAACACAGGTATGGTTGTGGTATTTGGTTCAGGGTGGATCAACGAACACGTTACAAAATATAATAGAAATGTGGGAGTGGTACTGGTGAGCCCTGGTATTGCACCAAGAGTGCTACAAATCCCACGGGCTACCCTAATTTACTTTATCAACCCGAGGTTCATACAAAATTGGAGGTGACAGTGCTATATACACAAAAGATGCATTTTTCTCATGTAATCCTCTTTTTCTTTACGAATGGGTGTTATTTCTTAAACCATGATAATAACTTGAAAGTGAATTTCTAGAAGGAAATGACAGAAAGGAAACTAACTTAATTTGTAGAAAGGAAATGATGGAAATGAAAATAATTTAATGTGCAGAAAGGAAATGACATAAGGAAACTAAATTGAATTGCTGAAAAGAAATGATAGGAAGGAAACTAATCTAAATTGCTGAAAAGAAATTGTAGAAAGGAAACTAATCTTAATTGTTGAAAAGAAATTGCAGAAAGGAAACTAATTTCAATTTCACTTAACTTTGGCCAATTGGCTAAACACACCATACTTATCTTATGCTATATCTACCATGCTTCTATCCATGGAGCTAAGCTATCCATGACTTAATTCAAATTGCAAAAGTGATGATTTGTAGCTTGGAGAAGAAAGGGCTAAAGGTGCTAATGGAGGGATAAACACATGAAACCAAGCTTAGAAGTGAAAAGAGCAGGTTTAAAACTTATTAAAGCTTTATTATGGCACAAAAAGGCTTTGGATAAAAATTATTTAAAAAGTGTGATGGTGGAGTTGCGATGGAGGACGGAAATGCGATATGTGATATGCGATATCGTAATCGCAATATCGCAAAGTTGGAGCGGTAAAGGTTAACAGGAATGAACTAAAAAGTGTGGTTTGCATTGTGTGGTGCAGCTGATGATGTGGCGGTGGGACTAGTGGTGGAGCACGGTAGCAATATCACAATTGGTGGATCAGAGCAGTAAGTGTTGATGAAAAAGGGAAAACAATGCGAAGTGCGATTTCATAATATCACAATCGGCGAAAGTGAGAGGTAAGTGTTAAAATAAAAGGGAAAGAGTTGCGGTTTGCAATTTGTGATGTATGGTAATAGGGTACGAAGTGATTAACGAAATTGGTGAAAACAAGCGGTAAGTCTTAAAGGAAAAGGGAAAAAGTTGCGATTTATGATATGTGATATCGCATTATTGTAATAGAAAAAAATGAGCGGTAAATGTTAAAGGAAAAAGAAAAACACTGTGAAGTGCGATTGTGAAAAGGGATTATGGTAAGTCTTAAAGAAAAAGGGAAAAAGGTGAGAAATGTGATTGAGATGTATGGTAGCAGGAGAATCGAGGAGAAAAGGGCGGAGGTCAAACTTTAAAGGTTTTCAAGAGTTTTGTGAATAAAAAAGGTGTGGTAGCTACGATGAGGAAAAAGAAGGGAATAGAAGTGTAACAACAGATATGGAAGGAATATGGGAAATGAAGCGGGGGAGCACCACAGAGCTACTCTGGGGCTTTAACAATACATCCTGTGATCAACCCTGCTAATTTGTGCATGAAATACATATGAAATTCATGATAAAAAAAATGGAAAGAAAGACTCAAACTAATACTACAACTCTACCCTAAACTCAAACAAAAACCAATTTTTGGCTTGTGGGAAGGTCTACTCTGCTCGAACTATATTGATAGAGATGAGAGGGGAATACTGCCTCATAGATTTATCGATTTTATCAGCTATTCTACAATGCAGATAAGAAGATTAGATCTATAGCAAAATACAACAGGAAGCAACCAAAACATCAATAAAAATACCAACAAACTAGCTAAATGCTCAGAAGAAAAACCAGCTAAATTACATGAAAGAAAAGAATGGAAACAACTAAGAAGCTGAGGCACATGGGTTGGACCCTAATTCACAAGCCTACCTCTCTGGAACTAGATCAATAGAAATTCATCTGAATACCCATTTCATTAAAAATACAGTCTTATTACATCCCGAAGGTCTTAAACAAAAAAAGCCTAACAGATTGCAGCAAAAGTTATGAATGGAATCGAATCGACTAGAATGGAGTGGAAATCAACCCTAATTAGCTCTTGATTAGCTTTATTTATCCTCACCGGCAGCTACTAACAGCTCCCTAAAAAATAGGTAATGAGTCCACTTGACTCCAAGTGAAGTATGGTTTGAGTGCACTTGGTCTTGAGTTGTTTGGCTACCTCTAGAACTCGAATTGCTCAAGAGAATCCTTGGGATCCTTTGGATTCCTTTGAGATTTAAGGAGGGTGGACAATTCTCCTATAATTTCTCCATTATTTCTCCATAATTTCCTAACATTGTGCTCATTTATTCTCCAATATTGATCTTCCAATGGCAGGGAGCAAGTCCCAAAATCATCTCCTTCTCCAAATCTGCATAATCCACCAAATATTATCACAATATTCTACAAAAATAACCAATATTAGGCACAAATATGAAATTACCTTTAAACCTTCCTAAGAAAATATTGAAGCATAAGAAAACATTATTATGTGCATAAGGAGAGATTTAATATATATATATATTCATGTGCATAAGGAAGGTAGATGAGCTTAAGAAAGGTTAGATGGGCCTTATTTTATGTCTAATTTAGAGGCCCATCATCACCCACTACTGAAACTGTTGCTCATCCTCTGAGAAACCTATTCATCCTCCCTATCTTATGGTTTTTCCTGTATGCTGGCTTATTTAATTTTATGTTTATTGGCCCATGCACTGCTCCTCCTACTAATCTTCTTGATATTATTCTTGCATTTATTCTTGTAGGTGCTTCATGGAGGCCCTCAGATGCCTTAAGAAAATCTATTTTGCATGCCAAGAGGTGGTGGATCCACCTTTTATTTGAGAATTTTTTTTTTTTCATTGCATGCAAAATAAACTCACAGTTATTTTTTCTGTGAACCGAGTTCACCCTTGGTTAACCATTGGTACTCCTTGTCTTCCATTACAATGAACTACTTACTACCCACTTTCTCAAGTCCATTGTACTTTTGTCTTGTTCCTCTTCTTGGTGGAAAAAGTAAGGCTAGTTGCTAGATAAGGCTGAGGTTGCTCTGTTACTAATTTCGGCTATATAAAAAGCTTTCCTTCTCACACCTTTTAATGTTTTCTTAAGCTAAAATAGATTCAAAGAAACGGTTAGATGATTGCATACCTAAGCCTTACCATTTTTTAATTTTTTTTGCAGGTGATATTGAAGCTGCTAATATGGTTGTTGAAGCTATCTTCGGTGGTTCTGAAGCTGCTCTAAAGCTACATGTGATAATCTTCTTGAGGTCCTTTTGGAGCTTCTGAGCATAGTAGGAGGAAGTCCTAGTTTGACTTCCTTTGACCAGGGTGTTGACCAAATTGTATTTTTGTGCCAACTTGATGTTTTTCTGCTTGCAAAGGTTGGAGAGCACCTGCATTCATTAGAGAGAGATAAATGGAGAAATGCAATTTTTGTTTTGTTTTTTTTTTTTTTTTTTTATAAGGCCTACTAGATGCCTCAATGAGGTTTTCCTCTAGTAGGTCTGCTTAGGCACCTCAAAGGAGGTTTTCACCTAGGATATTTTTTTTCTCTTTTTTTTTTTCAACCCAATGACCACCTCATGGAGGTTTTCAATCAGTGAGCCAATCTCAAATGCCTCAAAAGAGGTTTTCACTTGAGATTTTATTCTTTCCCTTTTTTTTTATTTTTTTCTTTTTTCACTTTCCTACTCTACTTGAAAAAAAAAAAACCTTCTTCAAGTATAGGAATACTTCCAATGGAGCCATGTACACATCAAGATGACAAATAAAATCATGTGCACACTTGGAATACATGCTCTGACATGTACTTGAATATAAGACATGAATTTCTTTGACTAGGATTGTATCAAGTACTATTGGAAAAGAGTGTGTTGATGCAACTTAATGATTGTTTGGAACCATATGTCAATATAGTTGTGATGCCCCTAGTCCACTTGCTGAGTTGGACCACCTTGGATGTCCTCTTATATTATGATATTCAAATCTTCCTCTTTTTCTTGATTGTTCTCTTAAACACATGGAGGAAATGCTAGTAAACATGAGGAAACTTTCTCAACATCTGATTCAGATGTCGACTCTTCATCAAGTGCAGCCCTTGATCTTTTGATCTCCTCATTTGGATATTCTTCTTCTTGATGTTGTCCTTCAATGACATTAATAAAATCTATTCTTTGCAATACCTTTCTTGAACTAAGATGCAGACCATTTAGATCAAGAGGATATTTTTGGTAGTGTTGTACCTCAACATTGTAAGTGGGCTGAGATACTTCATGGTGTGGGTTTGGAAATGGTAGTTGAGTGGGGGTGGATATATGAGATGGATGTGGTTGAGGTTGCAGTTGTGTTGGAGGTGGATAGTAGGGATAGCATGGAGTTGGGTATGGAGGATATGGAGGGAAATATTGAGGATATTGTGGATTTTCCCAATAAGGACCTTGCCAACCATGTTGTCGAGACTGGGTTGGAGGTTGAGATGACCAAGGTTACCAAGGAGGGAGTGTGTCCCAATTAGTTTGAGATGGATGTGGATAAGCTTGAAATTGTGAAGTGGGTCCTTGCATCATATCAATTTGACTAGGTTGCCAGGGTATCCTTGGAGCTACATAACATAGTGTCTTTGGTGATTTCCTTGCTCCATTGTCTTCTTGGTAAACTTATTTAAACCTGGGGAATGATGGAAAACATTTAGTAGCATATGATTCTGCATGGATAACAAAAATATCAACATCTTATTTTTTCTTATTGTGCATTCTTAACATTTCTACTTGTTCACTTAGATTGCTAATAATTTATGTTTTAAAGTTATCAAGAAAATTTCCAAGTTCATCTTGCCTTGCCAATGTTGATGTTGATTTACTTACTATCTCCCTTCCTCTTGATATGTGCTTGCATGTTTCATAAATTTCTTCAAATGATAGTTGGTATACATCTCCTCTACTCATGAGATTAAGGAGATCAATCCACTCATCCCTAATTTTTTAAGTAAGAGGGTTTTTAGTGTGTCAAATCCTAGATGATGCAATTTTTCCCTCTTAACATTATACATGAACCTCTCTATTAGATCCTCAAGGCTCTCATCTTCTTCTTGGTTCGTTCTAAAAATTTCTTCTCTAAGATTATGATCTTTATATTTTTCTAGAAATATCTTTTGCATATCATTCCATGATCTTATTGAATTAGTACCTAGACTCATGAACCATTTAAGGGTTATATCCTTCAATGTTGCAGGGAAAAATCTCATTTTTTGAGTGTGTGATAAGTAGCCATAAGATCTACAAAGTATCTCAAATTAAAAGAGAAATGTTTCCGGATCCTTTGTCCTCATACCATGGAAGTTGGGAGGTAAAATGGAGGGAAGTTCTTCATAGGTACACTGATGTCCATATATTGAATGGGAAAACCAATAGGATCTTCTTCATTTTCATCATATCCATCCATTTCTTCTTCCTTCAAAAGTGTATGGTGATGCGGTTCTTACTGCACCACATGGTCAAGTGGGGGGGTTGGTATTGGAGAAGTATTTAAAAAAAATATATGAGTATCCCTACTCCTATGAGGCATGAAAATCATATTTTTTGTATTTTTCAATATTCCAGAAACAAAATGAAAAAGGAAAGCAGAAAATAATGCTAAAAACATAATCAAATCATCTACTAGACACCTCCCCGGCAACGACGCCAAACATTGGTGAGCCCTGATCTTGGACCAAGAGTGCTACAACTCCCAGGGGTTTCCATAATTTAATTTATCAACCCAGGGTTCATACAAACTTGGAGGTGAAAATGCTATATACACAACAGATGCATTTTTCTCATGTCATCCTGATAGCTAAATGGTGGATTGGGCGCTAAGGAGAGCTGGTCTCTCTGTGGCTGGTTATCTTCTCTATGTCTAAATAATTTCCTTCAATACAGGGAGTCTTCTTTAATTTTCAACTCTATTTCATTAATCAATTTGAGGAATTGATTAAATGGAATACTATAGTATTTTGTTATATAACTCTCAAATAATATGACCTTTGGTTCTTTGAAATAAAGAGCTCACAATTATATTTCACTATAAAAGTACTAACCTATAACTTGAACCCTCCTTTGGAATATGGTATTAAAAGTACATGAATCGACGTTGAGCCTTTTTCAATCAAATATCAAATTTTCAACTTAATACAATAACGCACAATAACTTCTGACCTTAGCACTTAATAATATAACAAGGGTTCGACCCCCTCAACAAACCACCCCATCGACTTATAATAAAACCTTAATAAAATCCACCCCTCTTCTAATACCAACCTTCGAACTTGTATTACCAACGTGACATTTTACAACACATTGCGCCACGGGCCCCACACATCAAACTTATTAAATAAACGTTAATTCAATACAAAACCGTCGGTTCATACCTTGGCTTATCCTCTGTGCAACTCACTGCGCGACTGTCATCGGATCTATCACTCTCCAAATCGAAAGATCCTCATCAAAATCACGTTTTTTCCACAGCATGAGGTTAGCATTCCAAAAAAACATGATATGGGTGGTATTTGAGAGGTGACGTGTCCAAAAACTGTTGGATCGCGTTTTTTTTTAGTTTTTTGTTCTCAGCCTAATTCATTGTGCGATACCGGTGCTATCTTCTTCCAAACCCGCTCCCAGTATTTGAATAGTGAAAGCTCAAATTTCCACGTGAGTTCAACTTATTCCTCCGGTTTTTTTTCTCCGTTTGGTTTGTGAACGATTTTAGTGATATCGCTCAACCACTACAAAACAATACCGTCACTTGACCAGACAGAGTATAATAATCTTGGTATACACAAATCGCTCAACAAATCTTCAGGAAGGTTCACACCAATATCAGAGTGGCTCCCAGTACTACTAGAGCCTCTTCACACAGGATTATTGTACACTCAAATCACACACAAAACATATATCCAAAGGCATTCTGGGGCACAAGCATTCATATAGAGGCTAATACTTTAACTGATACCAATTGAATACACATAATTCACAAACGAAGGAACGAGTCCTTCGGGAGAATTTTTAATAACATATACAGATAGAAAAAAGCCTGGATTTTATTCAACAGAGAGCAAAGCTTCTCAATCCAATCCTTCACTGAAAAATCTCTCCCTTCCAATGTTTCCCGGGTTACAATTTATAATTCACTACATGACTGTTCGGTTCCTTTGAGGACCAGTTTATTCTCAAATAAAACAAAACCTAATTACATAATAATTATAGCAACATAAACTGAACAGATGGACACAAATCAAAACTCTTCGACTTCTATAGTTACTAAACTAATCCTATCTACCCTTAGTATAACTGATAGCTAAGGTATTGACACCTTGTTGTTACAATTTCTGGAACGAATTCGAACTCTTCTAGCCACAACATGTGGACAATCCTCCTACATTGCTGGCTAGTGTCCAATGCCCCTGCATTAGACTCCTGAGGGAAATTTTATTCATGGACTCCTATCCATGAGCTCTTTCACAAAACTGCCTATCTTCTGCAACATCACTTCAATCATCCAAGTGGCATCTTCATCTGGCTAGTCCTTCCACTTGATCAAATACTGGAAATACTCTTGTCCTCTAGTCTTCTTGAACACTTTCTTGTCCAATATCTTCTCTGGCTTCAATGGATGTGCTGGAGGTAACTGTTTTACCCACTCAATCTTTTCTTTGTCTACTAGTCCTTCATCTGTGCCACCATCTTCATACCTGTATAAATCTGCAACTTTAAATATGGGAGATATCCCAACATCAGGAGGAAATTCAATTTCATAAGCATTAGCAGAAAACTTTCTCAGTATCTTGCATGGTCCAATCTTCTTGAACTTCAATTTTTTACACTGCTTATTTGGGAATCTTTCCTTCCTCAAGTGTGCCAAAACCAAATTTCCAACTTCAAAATTGACTTATTTCCTACTCAGAAATGCTCTGCCCTTGTATCTGATGTTGCTGCCCTGTAGCTAGTGTTTTACTTGCTCATTTATGGCTTGGATCTCTGAAGCAAATTCCTCACCATGAGCACTCCTCAACTCTGCCATTCCCAAGTTTCTCAGTTCAGACACTCCTCTGGGGTGCATTCCATAAACAATATGGAATGAGCTCTGTCCTATACTTCTGTTTGGTGAATCATTGTGTGCATACTCCACCTGTGGAAAAATATGATCCCACTGCTTGGGATGCTCTCCTGCAAGACTTCTCAATAGATTTCCCAGACTTCTATTTACTACATCAGTTTTCCCATCAGTCCGAGGATGATAAGTTGAGCTGAACCTCAGTTTAGTACCAAGCTTCTTCCACAATCTCCTCCAAAAATGACCCACAAATCTAGTATCTCTATCATAAACAATACTCTTGGGCAACCCATGCAATCTAACAACTTCATTAAAGAATAAATTAGCAACATGGGTGGCATCACTAGTTTTATAACATGGAATAAAATGTGCCATCTTGGAAAATCTATCAACTACAACAAAGATTGCATCATTCCCTCTCTGAGTGTTGGGAAATCCTAAAAAAAAATCCGTACTCACCATATCCCAAGGCCTGTCTGGAATAGGCAAAGGAATGTACAATCCTGCATTCTGGCTCCTCCCCTTGGCATATTGACAAATTTTGCAATTCTTCACAAACTTTTCAACCTCTGTTCTCATCCTTGGCCAATAATAAAAATGGCTTAGCTACTCATAAGTTTTATCAGTACCAAAGTGTCTAGCAAGTCCACCACTATGCTTCTCCTTGATTAAATTCTCCCTCATGGAACATTTTGGAACACACAATTGGTTTCTTCTAAACAATAAGTCCTCCTACAAGAATTAATCCAACCATTGGCTTCTATATGTCAAAACAGGGTTATAGCATGCATCAAGTGCTTCTTTAAAATCTGAATCTGTCTTATAAAGATCCTTAAGAAAGTCAAATCCTACAACTTCAAATTGGTTTTCTTGAGCAAGCATGTTTCTCCTACTCAAAGCATCAGCTACTTTATTTGCTTGGCCACTTATATGCTTCAAAACAAAATTAAAACTCTGGAGATATTTAACCCACTTGGCATGTTTATGATTTAGTTTAGGTTACTGCATAATATACTGTAAAGCATAATTATCTGAGTATAACACAAATTCCTTAGACATTAAATAATGCCTCCACTTCTTCAATGCCTGCACAATTGCATAAAATTATTTTTCATAAGAGGACTACTTTCTTCTGGTATCATTAAGATTCTCACTGAAATATGCTATAGGCCTATAATATTGGCTCAACACAGCTCCAATAGCTTCTCCACTGGCATCACACTTCACTTGAAATGGTTTGTTAAAATCAGGCAAAACTAGAACAGTCTTTTCAGTTATTTTCTGTTTCAAGAGCTTAAAATTCTTTTATGCTTCAGCAATCCATTTGAATGGTTGTTTGTCCTTATTTATTGTTTCAATGATGGGTGCATTAATCTTGCTAAAATTTCTTATAAATTTTCTGTAAAAAATGGCAAGTCCATGAAAACTTCTTACCTCAAAAACACTTCTTGGGGAAGGCCACTCCACAATTTCCTTGACCTTTTCTGGATCCATCTTCAATCCTTCAGCAGAAACAAAAAAACCCAAATATACAAGCTCCTCTTTCATGAATGAACATTTCTTCAAATTGATCAAAAAATTCTCTTGATGTAACTTCTTCAAGACATAATTAAGATGTCTTAAATGTTCTTCCTTTGTTTTGCTAAAAACTAATATGTCATCTAGATAAACTATTAGAAATTTACCAATAAATTCCCTTAACACTTCATTCATAAGCCTCATAAAAGTACTAGGTGCATTTGACAACCCAAAAGGCATTACCAACCATTCATACAATCCCTCATTTGTTTTAAAGGTTGTTTTCCATTCATCACCCTCCTTTATTCTAATTTGATGATATGCACTTTTCAAATCCAATTTTGAAAAAATATTTTTCTCCACTCAAACAGTCCATTAAATCTTCAACTCTAGGCAAAGGGAATCTGTACTTGATTTTTATCTTATTTATTTCTTTGGAATCAGTACACATTATCCAACCTCCATCTTTCTTTGGGCTCAACACTACTGGTATTGCACATGGACTCAAGCTCTCTCTGATCAGACCCTTGTCAACCAATTCCTGCACTTGCTTCTTGATTTCTTCATTCTCTGTGGGAGTCATTCTGTAGGCTGCTCTATTTGGCAGATTTGATCCTGGAATAAAATATATCTGATGGATGATTTTTCTTACAGATGGAAATTCATTAGGCAAATCATCCACAACAATATCACAATAATTGTCCAACATCTCTTGGATTTCAATTGGCAGATCAGAAATCTTTGTAGAAGTAAGCACTACTTTAGGTTTTCAAACTAAAGAAAAACTTACCTCTTCTTCTTCAATCTGTTGTAGATACTCTTTCCCACTCAGCAACAAAGTCTTTGGATCAGCCTTCCTGCTTGATGGTTCTCCTTCCTCCATAGGTATCAATGTGTGATGCACTCCATCCTTGAAGAACTTGTAGGTGTTCTTCTTACCATCATGTACTACTGCTCTATCATACTGTCAAGGCCTACCCAGTAGTATGTGACACACATCCATAGGCATCACATCACACATGACCTTGTCTTTTTAGCTGCCCATATGCAACTCTATCTCACACTATTCTTTCACAATCAGCTGGTGTCCTTTATGCAGCCATGAAACCTTGTAGGGTGTAGGCTGTTCCCTTGTCTTCAACTTTAATTTCTCTATCACCTCTGTAGAGACCAAATTGTATGTGCTGCCACTATCAATGACCAACTGACAGCATTTCCCTTGGACTTTGCACACACTCTGGAACAAAGTCTTCCTCTGTGCTGGTTCAGCAACTTTCTTTTTCTTCTTCAGAAAAACCTTATTGACCACCAAAGATTCTCCCTTTTATGGTAGAATTTCTTCCTCTGTTTTAGACAACCTTTCTTCCTCTTCTCTAACCTAAGCAAAAATTTTATTTCTCTGTCCTGTGCCCACATTCTCTGGGCATTCATAGTGTTTATGTCCCAACATGTGACATCTGTAACACGTCACTTCTCTTCCTCTGCCTCTGCCTCCTCTTCGTCTGTAGGAACCCCTTCTACCCCTTGCATCACCCTCTGTGGATGAATTCTGAGGTGAGCTGCTACTAGCTCCATCTCTAGGCACTGTAGACCTTCCTCTACCACCCTGACTTCCCTTTCCTTGGAAAGTACCTCTTCCTTTGGCAAATTTTTTTCTCAAGAGTTTCTCTTCAGCTTTCAAGGCCATTTGATAAGCCTCTTCAATTGTCTTAGGAGATAGAATACCAATCTCATCTTGGATCTCCAACTTGAGACCATTCACATACCTGGAAACCTTCTCTGCTATGTCCTGGAATTTTCTAGCTCTTATACTTACTCTATAAAACTCTTCTGTGTATTCTTTCACTGTCAGTAATCTCTGTCTCAGGTTCTGCATTTGTCTAAACAATGTTAGTTGATAATCACTAGGCAAGAACTTACCTCTTAGTTTTGCCACCATTCTGGCCCAACTCTTAATTGCTTGTTTACCATCTCTCCTTCTCTCTGCTTGCACTCCATCCCACCAAAGTGCAGCATGTCCCTTTAACTTTGTCACTACAAACTTGACTCTTTTGTCTTCACTCATTTCTTCATAATCAAAGCACTTGTTCATCTCATTAATCCAGTCTATCAGTTATTCTGGATTCAATCCTCCTGCAAATCTTGACACTTCAAGTCTAGGCTTGACTACAGACCCCAGAACAGTTTTAAGGAGTCTCATCTCAGGAGGAATCTCAACATTTTCTCCTACCTCTTCTTCAGTTTATGGTTCACTGAAATCCTTAGGATCTCCTTGGTGTCCTAATTCCACTGCATCCAATCTGTCTTGGACCCTCTGCAAGATCTCCAATACTTTTGCATTGGCAACTGACCTGTCCCTTCTTCTACCAGCACCTCGGGCAACTCAGACAGCCATGTTAGAATTCTCTGCAAAAATATCTCAAAAACTTCTCTGATACCACAAATGATAGCTAAATGGTGGATTGGGCGCTAAGGAGAGCTGGTCTCTCTGTGGCTGGTTATCTTCTCTCTGTCTAAATAATTTCCTTCAATACAGGGAGTCTTCTTTAATTTTCAACTCTATTTCATCAATCAATTCGAGGAATTGATTAAATGAAATACTATAGTATTTTTTTATATAACTCTCAAATAATATGACCTTTGGTTCTTTGAAATAAAGTGCTCGCAATTATATTTCACTATAAAAGCACTAACCTATAACTTGAACCCTCCTTAGGAGTATGGTATTAAAATTACATGAATCGATGCGAGGCCTTTTTCAATCAAATATCGAAGTTTCAACTTAATACAATAACGTGCAATAACTTCCAACCTTAGCACTTAATAATATAACAAGGGTTCGACCCCCTCAACTAACCACCCCCTTGGCTTATAATAAAACCTTAATACAATCCACCCCTCTTCTAATACCAACCTTCGGACTTGTATTACCAACATGACATTTTACAACACATTGTGCCATGGGCCCCACACATCAAAATTATTAAATAAACGTTAATTCAATACAAAACCGCCAGTTCATACCTTGGATTATCCTCTGTGCAACTCACTATGCGATTGTCGTCGGATCTATCACTCTCCAGATTGAACGATCCTCATCAAAATCGCATTTTTTCCACGACAGAAGGTTAGGGTTCCAAAAAAACGTGATATGGATTTTATTTGAGAGGTGACGTGTCCAAAAATTGTTGGATCACATTTTTTTTGAGTTTTTTGTTCTCGGCCCAATTCGTTGCGCGATACCAGTGGTATCTTCTTCCAAACCCGCTCTCGGTATTTGAACAGTGAAAGCTCAAATTTCCACACGAGTTCAACTTATTCCTCCGGTTTGTTTTCTCCATTTTGTTTGTGAACGATTTTAGTGATATCTCTTTTCCACAAAACAATATCGTCACTTGTGAGGCAGTATAATACTCTTGTTATACACGAGCACTCAAAAAATCTTCAAGAGGTTCACACCAATATCGGAATTGGCTCAGAGTACTATTAGAGCCTCTTCGCACGGGATGTGTACAATCAAATCAAACAAAAAACATATATCCAAAGGCATTTTGGGAGCACAAGCATTCATACAAAGGCTAATACTTTAGCTGAGACTAATTGAATACGGAATTCACAAACGAAGGAACGAGTCCTTCGGGAGAATTTTCAATAACATACACGAGATAGACAAAGCCTGGATTTTATTCAACGGAGAAAAAGCTTCTCAATCCAATCCTTCGAAAAATCTCTCCCTTCCAATGTTTCGAGGTTACAATTTATAAAATTCACTACATATTTGTTCGGTTCCTTTGAGGACGTTGATTATTCAATAAAACAAAACCTAATTACATAATAATTCTAGCAATAGAAACCGAGCAGTTGACACAAATCAAAACTCTTCGACTTCTACGATTCTTGAACTAATCCTATCTACCCTAAGTATAATGAAAACTGACTAAAAGGTATTGACATCTTGTTCTTACAATTTCTGGAACAAATTCGAACTCTTCTACCCACAACATGTGGACAATCCTCCTACATTGTTGGCTAGTGTCCAATGCCCTTGCATCACATCCTCTTCTGCTTTACAAAAGGGTGTTATTTCTTAAAATATGATAAGAACTGGAAAGTGAATTCTTTGGAAGGAAATGATAGAAATGAAACCAACTGTCTTTGCGAGAAAGGAAATGATGGAAATGAAACTAACTTAATGTGCAGAAAGGAAATGACAGAAAGAAACTAAATTAAATTGCTAAAAAGAAATGAAAGGAAGGAAACTAATCTAAATTGCTGAAAATAAAATGCAGAAAGGAAACTAATCTAAATTGTTGAAAATAAATTGCGAAGCCAGAGCTAATTTCAATTGCACTTAACTTTGGCCAATCGGCTAAACACACCCTACTTATCTTATGCTCTATCTGCCATGCTTCTATCCATGCATCTAAGCTATCCATGAATTAATTCTAATTACAAAAGTGGTGATTTGCAGCTTGGAGAAAAAAGGGCTAAAGGTGTTAATGGATGGATAAACACATGAAACCAAGCTTAGAAGTGAAAAGACCAAGTTTAAACCTTATTAAAGCTTTATTATGGCGCAAAAAGGCTTCAAAGCGGAATGATTTAAAAAGTGTGATGGTAGAGTTGCAATGGAGGATGGAAATGTAATATGCGATATGCGATATCACAATCGCAATATCGCAAATTTGGAGCAGTAAATGTTAATAGGAATGAGCTAAAAAATTTTGTTTGTGATGTGTGGTGCCACAAATGACATGGCAGTGGGACCGGTGGTGGAGCACGATCACAATATCGCAATCGGTGAATCAGAGTGGTAAGTGTTCACAAAAAATGGAAAAAAATGTGAAGTGCGATTTGCGATTTCACAATATCACAATCCGTGAAAGAGAGCGATAAGTGTTAAAAGAAAAGGGAAAGAGTTGTGGTTTGCGATTTGCGATGTACGGTAGTGGGGTACGAAGCAATTATCGTAATCAACGAAAACAAGTAGTAAGTCTTAAAGAAAAAGGGAAAAGGTTGTGATTTGCGATATGCGATATCGTAATATTGAAATAGGCAAAAATGAGCTATAAATGTTAAAAGGAAAAAGGAAAACACTACGACGTGTGATTGCGAAAAGGGATTACGGTAAGTCTTAAAGAAAAAGGGAAAAAGGTGCAAAATGCGATTGCGATGTAAAGTAGCGGGAGAACCGAGGAGAAAAGGGCAAAGGTCAAAATTTAAAGGTTTTCAAGCATTTTTTGAATAAAAAAGGTGTGTTAGCTCCGATGAGGAAAAAGAAGGGAATAGAAGTGTAACAACAAAGATGGAAAGAAGATGGGAAATGAAGTGGGGGAGCACCATGGAGTTTCTCTGGGACTTTAACAATACGTCCTGCGATCAACCCTGTTAATTTATGCATGAAATACATATGAAATGCGTGATAAAAACAATGGAAAGAAAGACTGAAACTAGTACTGCAACTCTACCTAAACTCAAACAGAAAGCAATTTTTGGCCTGTGGGAAGGTCTACCCTACTCGAACTCTATTGATAGAGATGAGAGGGGAAGACTCGCTCACAAGTTTATGAAGTTTATCAACTATTCTACTACGTAGATAAGAAGATTAGATCTATAGAAAAAGACAACAGGAAGCAACTAAAACATCAATAAAAATATCAGCAAACTAGCTAAATTCTCAGAAGAAAAACCAGCTAAATGACATGAAAGAAAAGAATGGAAACAACAAAGAAGCTAAGGCACATGGGTTGGGCCCTAATCCACGAGCCCAACCCTCTGGAACTAGATCAATAGAAATTCATCTGAATACTCATTGCATTATATGGTCTTATTACATCTCGAAGGTCTTAAACAAAAAAAGCCTAATAGCTTGCAGCAAAATTTCTGAATGTAATCAAATCGACTAGAATGGAGTGGAAATCGACCTTAATTAGCTCTTGATTAGCTTTATTTATCCTCAAGGGAAACTACCAAAAAATCCCTAAAAAATAGGTAATGAGTCCACTTGACTCCAAGTGAAGTATGGCTTGAGTGCACTTGGTCTTAAGTCATTTGGTTGCCTCTGGAATTCGAATTGTTGGAGGGGATATCATGAGGATCATTTGGCTGTCTTTGAGAGTTAAGGAGGGTGGAAAACCCCCTTGAATCTCTCCAATATTTCTCCCTAATTTCCTGATATTGTGCTCATTTATTCTCCAATCTTGATCTTCAAGTGGCAAGGACCAAGTCCCTAAATCATCTCCTTCTCCAAATCTGCATAATCTACCAAATATTCTCACAATATTCTACAAGAATAACCAATATTAGGCACAAATATGCAATTACCTTTAAACCTTCCTAAGAAAATATTGAAGCATAAGAAAACATTATTAAGTGCAGAAGGAAAGACTTAATATATATATTCATGTGCATAAGGAAGGTAGATGGACTTAAGAAAGGTTAGATGGGTCTTATTTTATTCTAATTTAGAGGCCCATTAGGTACAAACAACAAGGTTGAAGTGGTTGCATTATGGGGACTCCTATAGTTCACCATGAAACTGACTATTAATAACATGACCATCTTTGTGGACTCCAAAGTCATAATTGGCCGTCTAAATCGCAGGAATAGTTTTCCCTCTCCCTAGCTGATACAATGAATGGATCATATTGACAAACTACGAACAAAATTCCAATGCATATCTTTCACTCACTTTTGCACAGAGCAGAATTAGGTGGCGGATGGACTATCAAAACAGAGACTCTAAAATGCCGGTGGTCAAATGCATTACACACTCAGTGAACGCGGATACCATTACTGCACAATGCACTATCATTCTATTGTGACTACACTCAATACCCACTCCACTGTTATATGTGACACTGTATGTTTTTGGTTTACATCAAGCTGTTGTGTTTTTTTTTTTGTATTAAATACAATATAGGTAATATTGCATCCCTCTTGTATATATGAATTTTACTGTTTTATATGGTTTAGATGGATTTTGGAAATGTATACCTAGCTTATGACTTTGTGATATAGACACAGTTTTTGGGGACTTTTATAATACCCCATGAACATGGTACATGAGAGACACATTTTAGATGATGTTTGGGATAGATGATGAGTGCCACTTTTCTCTTCTAGCAAAATGAGAATATAGGTGATGTGTAAATGGAAGTACTAGTTAGAATATGCACTAGTACATGATATAAACCAGTTTTTTTAATACTGAGAAAAAAAAAATTACCTAGAATAGCTCACTTGGTTGATTCATGTTGCTAACTTGATAGTTTCACTGGTAAATCCCGTTGATCTACCTCTAAGTGAACCAAAAAAATAAAAGTAGTGAGAGAATTTTGTAACAAAAGAAATAGGGGTGGACTGAAATAGGCTAGTGGTATAGTGCAACGATGCTAGGGTTTCACTATTGCGATTTCAGGGTTCTGTCAAGTTCATTTGCATCACGTCGTCACGGTTCTAACAAGTTCATTTCCTTCACTTTTTCAGGGTTCAGGGTTCGTATTTCCTTTCCTTAGACTTATCTTAATAGTTAAATGTCCCGCTTCAGTTGTACTTCCTCCTTTGCAGTTTTCAAGGTTGACGACAGAGGTTCGTACCACACAGAAGCGCAGGATCTGTTGGGTATCTCTAGAGTGTTCTCATATATTATCAAAATAATGATATTGCGAGCGTCACTTAATGGTGGCGGGGTATATTCCCAATTGATTTTAAATAAAATAAAAAATGATAGGCATGAATGTTCTCATATATGATCAAAATAATGACATAGAGAGCGTCACTAAATGGTGGTGGGTAAATAATCAAGATGGATCTCTACACACAAATTTTTCGAAGAGGATGTATGAGGATGTATGGTTGTATGTTATCTCAAAACAAAAAACAAGGTCATTTCATATAGATCAGAGAAAATTAAAATACAAGAGTAGAGATATTAATGAAAAAAAAGTAATTGAAAAAAAACATTCACAAATTTTGAAATAACTTAAAATAAAAAAGCATAAAAAATACAAAAACGTCATCAAATTTGAAATACCACGCCTGGAGCCACTACTCCACGAAACTGGAGCCACTACTCTCCACGAAACCGACTATATAAGTTCGATCCATTATGTTTTCTATCATTAATTGATTCCACATGGAATTTTTATGGTTTAAAGTCGGGATAGGATTCCATTGATACTTATAACATGATAATCCTTGGGAGGACGTAGAGGGCCAAGCGTTTCCCTTTCTTCTTCGGATCTAGTTGCTTCCAAAGCATGTTTATCTCTAGTTTAGTCAAGGGAGAAACGGGTAATTGATCTGCTATCTGGGTTTATGGCTATTTCTTCTGGGATCACTTTTCCATTACTCAATGTTCTAGGGTTTTATACCAGTGATATCGTGCACGACAAGGAGTCTCTCAGCTAAAATCAACTCTAGAATTGACTACATTTTATTTACCACTAAAATAAGCCGAGTATTTTACTCGGCTTTGAAACCATTCTTCGTTTTATTCCGAGTAGCGTATAGTGCGAGGTGCGAGGGCGGTTTGGTTGTTTCAGACTGAGTAGCGTATAGTAACAAAGAGGTTTGGTTGTTTCAGATTCTCAACGGACTTCATATTCGTCATTGTAATGATGATTTTGATCTCGTTCCACGTTTAAAAGTGAAGCTGGTATGCGGCTGGGTATGGGAATGGGTTTGCGGTTAGGTCTATTTCTACTTGAGGCTCTAGCTAGGGTTAGGTATAGGTCTAGTCTGATGCAGGGTAATTTCAATTGTGAAGTACATTTTAAAATTACTTTGTAATGATGTTTAGTTTGAATTTCATGGGACCAATTCCAATCGAATAATAATTTTTTTATACACAAATTTATTTTGGTCACGTACCAACGGGGAACATTATGTTTGTGTACAGATTTCTTTTGGTCAGTACCAACGGGGGACATTTTTTTGGTTTGTATATTAAACAACTTTGTTTAAGAATTAATAACTTAAGTTGTTTTACTTGCTATTTTTTGGAGTAGGCAAAATTTTAAAAAAATTTGTGGATAAATATCGATTTGTATTGTTTAAACTTTTTTATTCAACAGCCTTAAAATCTTTTGGGGCACTTTAATTGTGAAGAATTCACTTGTTAAAGTTGTGATTTCAATGAATCATTGACAAATTACATAGGAAAATAAATGAGAATTTTTCAAAAATTGGCACTTAAAACTACTCTATTAATAAGTTATTGCTATGAGAGGGACTCTCCAATCTAGTAGGGAAGATATCAACTCCTTTGTAAACAAAAATAATAAAGAAATATAAATAAAACTAAAATTAAAAATAATCATAAGTAACACCCATGGTATTCACCCATGATGGTATTTATGTTCAATATAAACACCAGAATTAGACATTGGATATTAGTTGCATAACATTCACTTGGCAACTCCATGGTCTAAAAACTTAATGGGGACTCCAATGGAAAAATTAGTTTCCTAGAGTATGCATCTTTAGATTTCAAAGGCATTCCTGGTTTTCTAACCCTTTGGAGGAAGATGAAGAATGTTTTGAGATGTGCCCACTCTTTGGTGGGAATGATCAAAGCAAAGGAGAAAAACACCTCTCCAATATTCAACATTTTGCTAATGGCCTCAAAATTGAATACAAAGATGTGTATATGAAGATTTTTATGATTCATTACATGGAGACTGCATAGGTTGGACTAAAATCTTGCCTCCTAAATCCACAAACTTTATTACCATCTTTTGCAATATTTTTATATACATATTATTGTTAGCTTGTATTCTTAGTAAAAGCTTTAATAGAGTAGCAACCAATAGAAAAATCTCCTAATTTTTCTTAGGAGCTCAACATTTCTTTAAAATATCTATGTGAAAGTTTGAACACTCTATTATTAGCTTTTGGAATATTTTTATAGACATGTGTAGGGAAAACAAAATTCGTGGTTGCTTATATTCTTCCTGAAGCTTTAATAGAGTAGAAACCAATAGAAAAGTCTCAAAAAAAAAAAAAAATTACTAGGTCAATATTTCCTTAGAAGGTATATGTGGAAGTTTGAACACTAAATTATATAGACATATCTTTGAGAGTAAAGAATTGGTAACACATTATGGTAAATAATTTGCTTTACTCAAAGCAATGAGGTTAAGGTTTACCCAAATGCAACTCACTTATCTTGAACCAAAAAGCAAAGGCATTTGATGATCATGAAAACATTTTTCCTCACCATTATCACAATCTACTAGTAGAATATTTATAAGGTTCAATGAGTGAAAACCTTGTATCATTTTTAAGCTATCCATTACAACTTCATCTTGGATTTTAGTTTCCTTTCTAGTTGTAGGTTGTTATGTCATTGTTCATCCTAAAGGGCATAGTTATGCAAGAATGAAGCTTGGTAAGCCAATTTCTCACATGGATTCATTGGAAATTCCATATACTTAATGAATGGAATTATTGTTGATTAGAGTAGGTTTTGTAAGTTAAATAGGCACTATGTTTGAACATTTAAGTTTAATTGTTTTCAACTTAATAGAATATTATTTTCTTGTCTCACTTTCAGTTTGTATAAAGCTTATTTTATAATAAGGTTATGAGGTCAAAGGAAAGAGATAAAGTCTTTATTTAGTTACTTACATGTTTCACGGATAAAAATGCATGAAGCAACAAAGTCTATTATTCTTAGCATCTCACAGGGAATAGAGCTGATGTTTGGAGCATATGTTGTAGCACAAATTGTTCCTACTAAAATTATTCACCTCTCTCAGTATTTTTGGAATCAAATGAATCTCGTTACAAGGCAGTCAATCCAAGCCCTTCCTCACCCTTCCTCATTTTGACAAGGAAACTTGATTTAATACACTACTCTCTTAGGATTCTATCACTTGGATCATATAGGAAGAAGAACATTAGAAATGTTAAAAAAACAAAGTCTAGTGATTATGTATGTTTATTCAAATAGATTTCTTAAAAATCAAGCTTCAAGAAATTCATTTAAATCAAATTTTTTATTTCATATCTCTCATAATGGTACTTTCCAATAAACTTTAAAACACATGACCAAACAAGAGCTACAATTGAGCTTCCGAATCATACAAACATTGAGTGCAAAATGAAACTAAAGTAAATGTCATTAAAGAATCCAAGTTGGTAGTGATGAGGCATCCGAGCATGATATACTAAATAGGGGAGTAACAACAAATGCAATGCTACATATATAGTACATTTAATGAAACATAGTGTTGTGAGGATAGTGATAATGAAGGAGCTACCACTATAAAACACGATCAAGATTTGGTTGAGGAGGTAGATTCTTTTTTTGATATGTTTGGAGATGGAGAAGATGGTTTAATGGAAGGGTATTCATATGACTATGATGATTATGTCTATGGCTAAACTTAGTAAGATGAAGACATTGTTCAAACAGAATGTAATACCTTTATAATTGCTTTTCTAAACATCATTATCAAGTATTTCTACTCTGTAAACATTGTAAGCATTGGTTTTGGGACCAATATTAAGGTTGATTTAAACAAATGCAGTCACATATAAGGTAAAATGGAATGAAATATTATTTCACTTATTTTTTTATTTGGAAACATAAGAGGAGTCACCACATGAGTAGTGAGGCTCCCCATTATCAAGAAGAAGTTATGAATCAATTGTAGTCGAAGAAAAGATAGTTTTAAAGTGACAATTGTCACAATTAAAATCCTCCATTTTCAAGGATTCCTTCCTATCATCAGAATTATCACGATAGGAGAGAAAGGTCATCTGTGGAAAAATATGAGGTAGAAACAATTTGTGGAAGAAAAAGGACATAAAATTAAAGAGGTTCTAGTGGGAAATAAATACTCGACACAAAATGAGATTGTAGTTCATTGGTTAAGAGGATCGTTGGTCCTATTATATTTTCAAAACACAAAGATAAGTGACTCTGCTGTTTTTCTATGATTTGCTACGAATTTGCTGTTTTTAATGGGTATATATTCACTTGTCAAAAGGGTTTAATTTCTGTTATAAACTAACCTTGTGTAAATATTTTGGTAAAAGTAGTAATTGTTAGACTACTATAACAAGTTACAATAGGGATCATCACATTGTTGTCACCCATGCCAACATAGCATAGAGCATTTAGGGCCCAAGTTGGGTGTAAAATTGACTAATATTTCCATTCAACTCACATTCAAAGTGTAATAAAAGGTGGTGAACAAACATAGCATGGCCTTTTACACTAGGATCAGGACATGAACTATGGATTAATATAACACTCATCACTTCATTTATAATTCTTTGCAAGTAGCTCACCTATGTTGTGTCTAATGTTCTATGTTGCATATCTTCGTAGCTCCACCATTCTTAACACTTGGTGTCCCCTACGCATGCCTTTGCCACAAGTAGTTGTCACCACGCCCGTTTCTTCCTCAATCAATTTTTATCCTATGTTGCAAAAATTGTTGGATTGGCTTTGCAAGTTGATGGACTTCTAAATTGTATATAATTTGAGTGTCATTTCATCATTACTAGACACTTAAGGAATTTGTTTAAGGCTCTTATTTGCACATTTAATATTTAATTCATAGTCTTAATCAGTCTTTAGGAATTCAATTTTCCCTTGCTTATTATATACCTATTCTTATTGATTTTGAAGAATATTGAGTAAATTCTGAAGATTTGTAGAATGAGAGAATGTAGGGACTTGATCCCTGCCACAAGATGCTACACCATGGAATAATAAATGAAAAGGATATTATGAAATTATTGAATAGATTTTGGAGCTCCACTTATTGAGAAAAACTAGGAATGTGTTTCTCGCAATAAGAGAAACCATAACTCAGTATTTATTGAAGATTCCTACTGTTGTGAACGAGATCTATTTTTTGAGGGATTTTGGATGGGAAAGTTTCCTCCTTTCAAAGAGGATGTTTCCCCATCAATTTTAACAGTACCAATTTGAATTATCTTCTAGGGGCATGGAGTTTTTAGTGTTATTTTGAGAACAACTTGTTATTTAGTAATTATACTTTCATTTCCAAGAGGGGTGTCCTTGAATTGATTCTAATAATGAAATTTGCTTTCATTTTCATCTTACAAGGCTTGGATTCATTCATAGGACTCTGAGTATCCTTGGGATTGGCCTAACCTTGTTGTACAATTTTGTTATCTTCTTTGCATTTCTTGTTAACTTGCATCTCTCATTCTTGCATTTCTTATTTCTATACTTAGTATTCATGGTTCATTTGTTGTAGGTTAGCTTGGTGAAATGATTGAAGTAAATGGTTTTGCAGTTCAATTATATAGTTTCAAGTATAATGAATCCTTCTAATAGCTCTATAAAGTCATATTCATCATTGAGCTACTTGGATTGATTTACTAGTTCACAATTCTAAAATTATGGTTTTAATAATAAATATTTGTTGAATTTTAGCAAGTTTTAACGATATTATTTCAAGCTGATTCTAGTTTTATTGAAGCCTAAAAAAACTTAAATTGATAAAAAAAATTACCTCACAATATTTTCAATTAATTAGGTTAAGAATTTGGTTACTTCAATCAGATTACTAGTTCACTATTATGAAATTTCTGGTTTTAATAGTAATTTTTTGTTGAATTTTAGCACGTGTTAATGAAGCTATTTCAAGTTGATTCTAGTTGAATTGAAGCCTAAAAACACTCAAATTAATGAAAAAATGTATCCCAAAAAAATTCCGTTTGATTATCTTAGGCATTTAGCACGTTAACTTGAGAAACAAGTTTACTGGAAGTTTCCTGTAGCAATCTTGTAGTAGTTTTCTTTTGAGCTCTTCCCTTGGGTGGATTCACTCCAAATTCATGGTAGAATTATATTTATGTATTATAATAGAGCATAAATGATATAATACCAATTTGGTTGAACTTAGGCTTGGTTAGGTCGCCATTCAGCTTTTGCATTGCTTGTTTCTTGAATGTTGATTTTTGCAACTAGTCTATGTTTTTTTTCCTGCTATTTACTTTAAGCAAAGTATGATTTCTTTCTTGCAAGAGTAATTTAGGGATTTATTTTCCTACAAAGTAGAATATATTACATTTACTATCATTTCCTTTCCAAAATATAGATTAGATTTTGTTTTTTTTCATTAACTTATGTGTGCTTTCCTTTATTGCAAATAGAATAGATTTCCTTTCTATCATTTACTTTATGTGTTATCACTTAGAGAAAACCCTAGCGGTAGGGAAAAAATATAAGATAACATGTAACCAATATTTTGATTTGAAAGCTAGCTCTTTCAATTCGAAGAGAGATCCTTTTATAACTCAGTCAAAAGGACGGGTTATAACTCAATCAATAATTGTTAAAGCGCTGACAGTTTCCACCAATTTGTAATAAACAGGGTTCAAATGTTGACAGATATAATATCAGCATTATTGTAAGTTCTTAAAATTAAAATGCATTGACATCAGAATAACAACGCATATGTGTAAAAATGGTTAGTTAAAACTCTAAAAATGAGAGAATCAACGCCAAAGGGAAATATACAATTTTTTTTGTCTTATGTCCTAATAATACACTGATAAAGCACAAGGAAACAGATGAACAACCATTTATCAAGCAAGAATTTATGGGTCAAATGGTGAGGTCACGTGATACATTTCTTCCTTTTTCCGCTGAGAGGTAATATTCAGCTAAATGGTAATGATTGTATGTTAAATATTTTTTGAAATTATCTGTCAAATTCATTATATGTTGTACCATTTTCCAACCCAAAAATAATTTTCTCCATATGGTAAGACCTATGAAATGCATAATTGAGTTGTTAACACCAAAAGAGGACAGGTTGTTAAGTTTTTCCATAAATCCAGGATCAAATCACAATCTCACTTCTAGTGTTAGTGTTTGATGGTGAGAACTATGGGAAGAAGTGGAAAATTACATAGAAGCAAGCCTAAAGCACCTGATTTTCTTGAGGTTTATCCATATATTTGGGAAAATTTTTTGGAAGTAGGTTGGGGATGATTTTTCTCTTGTTTTTCATGCTATCACGATGGAGTTTTCAGAGCTTTGGTAGATGGATTCTATGGTTAGTAGGTTAATGTTGGGGGAATTTCATTTCCTGTCACTGAGGAGTTAATTTCTAAAGTCAGGATCCTACTTGTTGATGGAGAAAGAGCCTTAAAGAGTCATGTTTTGGATGGAATTGATGTGTCAATTTTCTTGAAGGAAGAATTTAAGGATATGAGTTGGCATTTAGGAGTTTAGAGGTCCCTATTGAAGGACGAGTGGCATTGCATTGTCTCTTTCAGATTACCAAATCTTACTTCACATGTGAAGGGCACTACAATCAAGTGAATATATACCATTTTTTATTCATATCTCATATAGCAGGTCAGTTAAGAATAAACACTCCCTATTTTTCATTAGAAATTTTGAAACATATGTCTACTAGGGTTAGATCAAGACCAAATGAATCTGGCTCTTTCATATATCATAAAATTTTGATTAATTTGTTAATTGAAATTCATTTGGGAAAGGTTGGGAGAACCTGGGAACATTTTTTTGTTTTTGGGAGGGTTTGAAACTCAAATTGTAAAACCGAAAAAGGGTAGAAAGAAAGGGTGCAAAAATAAATTCAAGCAACCCCAAAACCTAGAACAGAGTACCTCTTATGTGAAAGCAAGAATCCAAAAAAAATAACAACCAATTCCTCCCTTGGTTCTCGAATTACCTAAGGTTTATACCAGAAGGAGTGATAGATTGAGAAAAACAGAGGATTCTCCTTCTCCCATTTTACCCTTACCACATAAGTCAACAAACAAACAGATAAGGGAAAGGGAAAATTGATTGAGCTAAACACAGAGTAGACACCAGTTGAAAAAGTACCCACCTTAGAAAATATGTTTAAAGGTGGAAAAATACCACACACCAACCAAGGAATAAGCTGAGATTGAACATCAAACTGAAGTAGACCTCTGAGTTGGGAAAGGAAGTCATAGATGTAGATAGAAACCCTCAGAAAGTCCTAATCATAAACCATGAGGAATCCACAATCCCAAAGAAATCCAAAATACCAAAGACTCAAAGAAACGAGTTGTTATAGAGGCCTAGAGAAGTAAGAGAAGGAGAAATAATGTTGAAATCCTAGTGGAGGTAGCTAGCACACTCAACTAGTTGGTTTTTGACAACATATTTTTTTTTTCCAACTGTACAGATGATTTTTTTATTGAAGGTCGATAAACCACATGTCAACGACTTGCACTGTGAAAATTTTGGTAAGCGCTGGTTGTTCCAATGTCAATGCAAATTTGTATCAATTTTTATAAAAGAGTTGATAACTAGCACGTTAGCGATCCTGATCATTATTAGATTTTAAAAGAGTATTGGTGAGATCTTCAATGTTGGAAGATCATGGACCTCAAAAGGAGGAGATGCATAATAGAGAGTATTTTTGGCATGGGACGAGGCACATAATTCAAAAAATTAGGCAAAATATCAGTCAACATTTTTTGACCAAACTTTCTAACCGATGTTTTAGAAGAATGTTGTAGTTTAGATACATGTATGTTTAAAAATTTTTTTTTATGCATGTATTCGATATACACTCTATCTTTATAAGAAGTGCATACGAGAAACCTGTTGTTATTTTGTAATTTTCCCTATAAAGACAAGATTTTTAAAATGAAGGGTTCATATTTTTTTGAAAATAAAACCTAGTGTATATTACTTTTTAATTTAATATAACTCGTTGCAAACAGTATTGAAAAATTCAAGAGATTCATGGGTTGAAGGTTAACAGTGAGTCTCCTACTGTGTTTTTATCTTTCTTAGTAAAAATTAGAATCAATAGATATTTTGTATTTGAATAAAATGTTATGAATCATAATTCTTTGTAAATGCTATGTTTTAGGCTATTCAAATTACTTATGTTTTTTTCAGCTGTTTTTTATGTTTACTTCTAATGTGTCCTACCATATCTGGTTAACTATTTGTCCAAGAAACTTGTAGCTATATTTCCTCTATTATAATCGTTGTATGGTTTCTAGCTAGTGTCTTTGTATCAGAAAATCCATTCCCAGTGGTTTTACATTTCTTTTCCAAACCGAATTTCATATGATCTAAATCATATATAGTCATTGTGATAAGTATATAACCAATCATTTTGACTAAGTTATAGGAGGGACCCCCCTTCAAATTGAAAGGTATAACTTTAAATTCAAAATATTTTTTAGAGGCTACCTTAGAGTTTTCCCCCTATAGCCAGGCTTTTCCCTAAGTGATAACATTATGGAAAAAGTAGAATAGGTTTTCTTATTTCTATTTACCTTATGCAACTTAGGGCTAGTGGATTACCTAGATTTTTTCTCATTTAAAATTGTTTCATTTCCTTATTTCGCCTACATCAAATGGAGTTAGACTAGGAAGAGGAAGGTGTATGTTGCACAGATAGTTCCAACCCCTATTAATTTAGTATGAACTTTGGATTAATAATTAAGGTTGGTAGCCTTGGTACTTTCAAAATTCTTGTTGCAACATTGTGCCTCATCACCATCCTCTGTCAATTGTCACTATTACTTTTACATGACTTTGTTTCCAAAGTTTTTTGTACTTGTTGGGAAGTGAAGGAAAAGGGAATTTGAATTGTGCATATAAATTGTTTTTCCTAGGAAGATTTGATATGTGAAAGAGGTTGCCTCAGGTGTGGTGGGTGTGGACTACCTTTCCTAAATTAGAATGGACCAAGAGTGGAGAAATATGACAAAAATATGCCTTAGCACATTAGGCTCCTAGTAGCCACAAAGGAATCTCAAGAGCTCAGGAATACTAGTGATGATAATTAGGTTGTCATAAACTTATTGGTTTGCTATCTGAAGGACTAGGAAGAGGTCTTGCCTCTTACATAAAGAATAGTTGTGTAGATGGACTTTCATATGACTCGGGCCCACTCACCTTTGAGATCACATTATCAAGGCCATTGGAAAATCAATTCCTTCCTCCTCCACCATCTCCAACCTCACCTAATTCATTGGCATAATTAGAAAAATTGCACTCGATATCTTAGGGATCCAAACCTCTTAGATATGAGATCCCAAAAAATCATAATTCAAATGAAAATAAAGTAGATGGTCCTAAGGTGAAAACTCAAACTTATTCAGTAATGGGAAAAGTTCAAATGGAAACCAACAACGCTATTTTCACAACTACTCAAGTAGAAGAGTATTTGCAATAGAAGGCGAAAACTAGCATGTATGGTACATTCATTGAGTTATAGTGACCTCCTTGGCTTCTAGAAGTCTATGACGACCCCTTTAAGTACCTTTCCAATAATGATTAGACCACCTAATAAGTTGAAATAAAGGCCTTCCCACTAGATGCCCTATCATTGTTTTTCCTCACATCTTTTCTTGTCTCCTTTATGTAAGTTTTTATCAATGTATTTTGATAATAATCACTTCTCTTAGACCTATCAAGAAGACCATCCAGTTTCCCTCTCAATCAAACATGACTTCTTCCCAATATTCACCCAACTAGTATGGTTTTGGTAGCCTGAAATTTTTCATCTCAAACTATGTCTGCACTTGTCACTCCATGCATGTACTCTATGTAATTTTTTGAAAATATAATGAAACTTTTGTGGAATTACAAAAAAAAAACATGTTACAGTAGTGTTAGCATTATTGTTAGTTAATATTAAGAATAAAACCTTCATAATAACACTTTTCAACCTACAATTCCTTTCTTATCTAAAGGAACCTTGAAGTAACTAAAAACTATAGAAACTTAGAAGCCAGGAGCCAACGAGTTTTAGCTTTTTCCTGTGTAGCAAGGTCCCTCCTAGCCAAGAGTTGATAAAAGGTATGATACACATATATAAACATGACAATACAAACAAACACACTAAATTAAATGCGTTCCCTTTAAAAGGAAATAAATGAACAAGAGAAATAAGAAATACATGAATGTGTAGTTGTATAATAAAGTATGCCACTAGCGATAATGACATGCATAATATTTTTTTTAAACAAAAATAAAGGGTACCATAAAAAATTGGTGATAATAATAAGCATAAGAAAAAATACTAACTATTTGGTTATGAATCCAAGAAAAACTACTTTATGGAGAAGAACACGAATTACATATGTAGTATTGAAAAATACTCTTAAAGGAAGGACTAAATAAAACTCTCATAGACTTGGTATTCTATTAAAATAAAGAAATACATTTAATAACTTAAATATAAAATGGGTAGAATTTAGATGTTGGTGTTGTCGACAAATGTTGTCGCTCCTAGAGACAGCCTAGAGTTGCCATAGACCAGTGCCTAGGAAATCTTATCATAGCAAGGAGCATATAATAAAACTTGGGTGTCAATCCAAAGGATCTCCTGCTATCTCTTGTAAACAAGGAAATTGATTTAAATGGGACCAGAAATTACATAAACTGCCACAAGGAAAGTAATGTTGCAGAGACAAGATGCAAAGCTCCAACACAAAAGCATCAGACAATTAAGAGACAATTTACTATAAAGAGGGCCGATTCAAGTAATATGCCACAGAAATCAAACATCAGAGGGTGTATGCGGTGAAAGAAATATAAGAAGATATTATTTATCTTTGGTCTGATACCCAGATACACAACAGAACCATATATGGGCTTATCAATCTAAGAATCCATACATAACAATGGCGTTTTAAAATCACCCTCCCAAAGAAACTAATATATCAGAAAGATGGATGAAATGAACATGAAATAGTATATCATGCCTGAGCCATATTTAAAGCGCTTGACTGATCCAAGTATGGGTATCAACTAGGATAAATCCTTACCTAAAATCAGTGAGCCGCTCGCATTCCAGTACATGATACAAGAAGATGGATAAAATGAAATGTCGTATTAAACACATAAAAGGAAGTTACATACTGTGGGATACCAAAGACCAGAATCCTCTAATACAAACAGAACTCTTCCTCACTGAGGCCCTACGGGATCTCAGCCTTCATACAAAAGCTTTCACAAGATGTATACAAAAAATGCCTTTCACTGTACAATTCTCTGATAAAAATCTAGAACCATTAAAATGTCTTTCTTCAGAGTTTTTATAGACGAAGAAGGAGAAAGACCTAATAAAGAAGTAGGTGAAAACATTTAATTTGCGTAATTTAAACAAAATGGCGGAAACATTCGCACCCATACTGTTGAATGACTAGGTAATACTGGCTGTACTTGACAACCTGCTTGCAAAAATAAATGCACTGGGTAGAAAATCTCTTTAGGAATACGGTATAAAGATAAATTCACATGAACATTCTGTCCTTTCCTGAAGAAAATTTGGCCTGAAATAAAACTTGGAGGGTATTGTTTTCTGTGCTGGGTACCCTCGGCCTTCTAATCTTTAAATTGGGGCTTGAAACATTGAATGCTGATTGTTGACTTTCTCCATCTTCCACTGAAATTCTTTATCTGCACCATTAATATCTCCATCTGCAAAATCTTTGTTTTGAATGGCTCCGGAGGGTCTGATAGATTTTGAACCTTGCTGTTTTAATGAGAGTCATGTCACAACAACTGCCCAGGGATTTCCTTTATAAATTATTCCTCTGTAAGCCGATCCTTAGATGCATCTTCGACTTCTGTAATGGAGGCAGAGATTAATGGCGATTCCTCGTCGCTGCAACCTGCAAAACCCACAAACATGTTAAAGAAAACCGGACACAAGGGTGATGACGTGACGAGATCCATGGACATGGTGGTGCAGACTTGTCGAAGTGGTGAAATGGGGCGGGGTCAAATAGAAATGATGCTGCAGACATGGCGGAATGGTGGAATGATGCATGTTGGCGGAGGCTTTTAACGTAAAACATTACAATATAACTTATGAATGGAATGCATGCATGGTGGAGGAAAATGCGATGAACACGTGGAGTAAGTGACGTGGGGGAAACTTGGTCAATAGCTGGTCATACAAATGATCTGGGCCATACGATCACAAGACGAGATGAACGGTCCAAAAAGCGTTGGAGAGCGATGGAGTGGCGGGCCCAAGACACTGTACGCCTAGATTAATATTCGTGCAACTTTGTAAAGTGACGACCATTGGATGAAGGCCCCCAGATCTGACAGTGATGCTGGATTCTGCTGCGTAACTTTAGTCGATCATTAACGCACGGGGGCAGGCGGTATTGAGGTCGTACTCTGGGAAACTTGTCACGTAACGTATGGAATCGCTGGCCCAATGAGGAATACTGCCTGCCCTGGATAAGTGGTGCAGAAAAAACAGGCTGGTTTTTGCAATGGGTGCAGGTGCAGGGACCACAGGGCACGGACAGGCTATGGACCATTGATCTCTGGTTTGATCGAACGTTTGAGAGTACGCCCAATGGCTTTATGCGGTAAGCACCTTCGGGTTTGGCGTTTGGTCTCGGTCAACAGTCACATGGGGAACGGAACAAAGGGGCTATAATTGAAAGGGGCTGGGTTCTAAATATGTTTTCAAATGCGAATTTTCGGTCACCTTAGTGCATTTTTGGGATTAATGAGAGAGTAACGGTAGGTAGAAAAATGTGTGATTAGGCCAGACAGAGGGGTTGCGGATGGCTCAAGAGGACTGATTATCGAGATTTAGGCATGATGCTGGTATGATCAACATCGGCTCCATCTGGGGACGACACGTTCATCCTTGGGCGTGTCGAGAACTGCGCAGACCTTCCTAATCATCTTTTAAGCTGACTCTATTCTCCAACATTTCTATTTTTCACCTGATATTTCATTTTGACACCCATATTATTCAAGTAAAGGTACAACAAAACTAATATACACTATGGTACATCAAGCTCTCATTGCCTGAATCAGAACTGGAAATAGGGCTTTAGAAATTGGCCATTTACAGGGGCATCCAACAAGTCACCCTGTAAATTCTCCAATGTGAACGTGTTATTGCCTCCCTGTTCCACAATTTTAAATGGGCCAAACCAGAGTGGGTCAAAATTGCCATGTTTTCCTTTTTCAGCCCTTTGGACGTCCCATCTGAGCACCAGATCTCCAATTTGCAATTTCCTGTCTTTTGCATGTTGATCGAATATGTGTTTCATTTTCTCCTGATATTCTATTAATCTTCGATTTACTTGCCCTCATGTTTCCTCTAACTCTACCAGTTGATTGATTCTCCTGACCATATCATCAGGTTCCTCCTGACTTTCTTGCATGAAATGTGCCACTGGTAAGGCCAGCTGCACAGGAAACACTGCTGCTCATCCATATACCAACTCATATGGAGATTTCCCAGTTGCTCTCTTACTGGTGATTCTATTAGCCCATAGAGAAAATTTCAATTGAGAATCCCAATTCTTCTGATTCTCATTTATAGTTTTCTTCAAGGCCCTCACCAAAGTTTTATTGGAGGAATCTGCCAAGCTATTCCCCTATGGGTAGTAAGCTGTGGAGTGATTCGATGTAATATTATACTGCTGGCAGAAATTTACAAATTTTGCAGACTTGAAGGCTTGTGCATTATCAGTCACTATTTTAGCAGGACAACCAAACCTAGATATGATGTTTTCCTCCATGAATTTGATTATCACAGTATCTATAGCATTCCTCGCAGGTATGGCTTCCACCCATTTTGTGAAGTAATCTGTGGCTATCAATATCCATTTATGCTGTCAACTTGATGGGGGATGTATTTCTCCAATAAAGTCTATTCCCCATTGTTGAAATGGCTCATTAACATGAACTGGAATTAGGGGCAGAGCTGCCAACCTCTATCTCTCAGCAAATTTCTGACACTTATCACATGCTCTGACCCAAGTAAAAACATCTCCAAATAATTTTGGCTAGTAGAAACTGGCCTTCAGTATTTTATGAGCTATAGACCTCCAGCTATAATGTCCTCCATAGATTCCCTCATGAAATTCCATCATTATACTCTCTACTTAATCCTCTGTGAGATACAGGAGTAAAATGCCTGAGGGGTCCCTCCAATATAGCTGGCCATTAGCAACTATATACTTCTGTGATTTCAATCTTAAAGCTCTATATTTTGCTTTATCACAACTGGGAGGACAACTAAGTGTTAAAAGATATTCTACTATTTCTTTATACCATGGACTGGTGAGGTATTTTATATGTGCTTTCTGAGTGGCTACCTCCAGTCCTTGCTGTTCTTTTTCATTCTCAGACTCCCCACTTGCTATCATGGTCAAATTTATTCCCAGAGCCTGATAGTTTGATTCAGATAAGATTTTAGCAAGTCCCTGTCCTTTGATCAGCTTGGTAGGGTGGATATCTAGGTCATACTCCTGTATTTTGGAAATCCACCTTCCCCTTTTTCCTTCACTATCTCCCTAAACAAGGATATCCTTAACAGCTACTATAGGGACAAATGCAGTGATGTGAGACTGCAAAATATACATGCGAAAAGCTTTGAGGGATTTTACCAGGGCATAGGCCTTCTTCTCCAATATATTATATTTCAGTTCTGCATCATGAAGCACCTGACTGAATAAGGCAATGGTTTGCTCATATCCTTCCTCATTTTTCTGTAATAACACTCCAGCTACTGTATGAGGTGATGCAAAAGAAAAAATCATAAATGGTTTAGTATAATCTGGCCCAGCTAGTACAGGGGCTTTAGTAAGTGCAACCTTAATTCTAGCAAAGGCCTCCCGTGATTCTTGTGACCATTTCACCTCATTATTCTTCTTTAGCATATCTGTTATATGCCTAACTATCTCAGCATAGTTAGGAATAAATCTTCTCAGGAAATTTATCCGGCCTAGAAATACATGCACTTCCTTCTTATTTCTGGGGAGAGGGATGCTATTTATAACCTCTACTCTTTTGGGATCTATCCTTACCCCATATTTAGTTACAATATGCCCCAAAAGTTTTCCTTCCTGTAATGCAAATAAAGACTTTTGTGGGTTAAGAGAAAGACCATAACTTCTGCATTTTTCAAAAGTTATTCATAAATGTTCAATGTGTTCAGCATCATTTTTTGAAAACACTGTAATATCATCAAGGTACGCCACCATAAATCTGTCCTGCTCCCCAACAAAAGCAATGTCCATCATCCTCTGAAAGGTAGCCCCTGCTTTAATCAATCCAAAAGGCATCCTGGCATACATAAATGTGCCCCATGGTGTGGTGAAAGAAGTTTTCTTCTAATCCTCTGGAAGTACAGCCACCTGGTTATAACCAGAAAATCCATCCATCATTGACATTCTAGAGGCTCCAACCACTTTCTGCAGAATGTGATCTATCTTGGGGAGTGGATAATTATCTTTTAAGGATGCTCTGTTTAAATTTTTGAAATCCACACACAGCCTTATTTCTCCATTCTTCTTTCGGACAGGGACTAGATTTGCTACCCATTCAGAGTACCTCAGTGGCACAATTATTTTGGCCTTCAACAGCTTATTAATTTCTTTCTCAATAGAGGGAAGCGACAGAGGGTTTATCTGTCTAAGCTTCTGCTTATAAGGTTTTGCATCTTCCCTCAGAGGAATTTTATGCTGCATTATACTAATATCAAAAGTTTTAAGGTCCTGATAGGACCATACGAACACATCCCTATATGACTGAAATAGTTTCAGGTATTTCTCCTTGTATTCCTCTGGGACCTTCTTGGATAACTTTACAATTTTGGGATCAGCATTAGTGCCCAGATTCAGATCTTCCACTTGATTTTCTTCTATCACTTTGCTAGGCTGCAATGGGACATCATTCTTGTCAAATAATCTTTCTACAGGCACCAACCCTCTAGGGTTGACATTTCCCTTTAACTGTAGCACTTTACTTCCTGCCATTTTCTCCTCCCATTTATTTTCTGAAGTATCCCTTGCTTCCTCTTCTTCACAGTCATCAATCTCCATATTGGAGAATTCTCCTACTGTTTCTAGGAATCTCTTCATTTGTTCCTAATCTTCAAACACCTGCCAATGCTTCATATTATCTGGGATCGATGGTCTATAATGTACCTCAAATTCATACCTCAAGAGAGGGTTCTGGGGAGGGCAGACTGTACTAGCAGCCACAGCAAGTGAATCTGCCATTCTATTATGCTCCCAGGGCATAAATTGGATATTAAATGCTGAGAAGAAATTCTCCACCATGTCCAAAACTTCATTCTTGTATGCCCTCAACTGAGGATGTTTGGTTTGACATTGATTCTTAACCTTTTTGACCACCAGCTCAGAGTCCCCCAAGACCTTTAAACATTGTATGCCCATGTTCCTGGCTATTTGTAATCCCAATAACAGTGCTTCATATTCAACTACGTTATTAGTAGCATCGTATTCTAATTTAAAAGATAGTGGCACCCATTTTCCTGTAGGAGAGATTAATAATACTCTAGTTATGTTTCCTTCTCTTGAATTTTCTTCGTCAAAATATAAAGTCCAGATCCCTGCTTCATGGTTCCCTGAAGGCTGCTCAGTCTTGATCTATTAGAAGGACGGTTCATGAGAAAAGTTTTGATCTTCTTCCAGCATCAAGCATGAAAAATCTCCTTCTTGACTATAGATTGGTGAGTTCTCAGAGTTGTTAGCCTTAGTCACCATCTTGACAAATCTGGTTTCTCTGTACAACCTCCTCTCCTGGCCACCAAAAATTGGAATAGTGGCATATGTTAAGTCTAATTTAAGTGACCCACTGATTTTTGTTCCCCAGGACCTTGACAACAGCATGCCAAAGTGAGCTGGGATGTCAGCCACTACAATGTCCATTACTACACTTTTTGCTGGAATTTGGGCCAAATTGACCACTAAATCTTTAATCATCCCCAAGCATTTAACTCTTTTGGAATCAAATGAATAGAGGTCTTTATATGGGTGAGTGATTTGTAGTCCTAGTTGTTCCATGACTGATAGAGGCATAAGATTATGGGAGGCTCCAGAATCTAACATACAATTGTGTAACAGCAGGTCATGAATCACTAGAGACACATAGAAAGGAGGAGTCGAGGGGTCTATCTCCTCGACATGTGGGCCAAAAACTACCATGGGTATTTCTTCTTGGAGGTTGAGACTGTCTAGAATAATTGGTGCTTCAGGAGGGAACAATAAAGAAGTAACTTGAGATTGATACGCAAGTTGTTTCAACAGCTCAGTCAAAGGGACTGGGATTTTGACTTTTTCAAGTTCTTTTTGCAAATTAAAAGTAGGAGAGGACTTTTCTATTATAAATTCTTTTGACTCTTTATTTTCAGCAGAAGGTTTAACTTCTTTTGATACAGACTCAACATTAGGAGGAGTGACTACTTTTAAAGAGGAAGGCATTTGATCATTTGACTGCAGAGGATTGTTTGGAGGACCCTTACCTTTGTCTGTGACTTTCTTCGTTGTTGAATCCTTTTGAGCAGGTGCTTCCTTCTGGGGAGGCTCTGATTCTTGATCTTGAGTCCGATTCCTCTTCCTTGAAGATATGAGATCATATTTTCTATTGAAATCTGCTTGCATGAAATCATTAAACTGTTTGCAATAGTGATCAATTTCTGCATATTCTGTGTCTCTGATCTCTTCTTCTTCTTCTTGCAATGGGAATTCTAGTTCATCATTATTTGAGAAGGCAATGTTTGCATCTTGCAGTTCATAGGCAGCATCTTCAGCAGAGTCATCAGCTGGGCCTTCTAGGTATAATGGGTGTGGCAATTGATCCTGTTGTTCCTTTGCTTCCCTTAGCAATATTTTCAGGGGTGGCTTTCTATACTAAGGATTGTAACCTCTGTTTGGAGCATTCTGGAAGTTCTTGGAAGCTGAGTTCTTGGTCTCCAATTCAAGCTTGACTAGTTTATTAGAAATATGCTTAATCATTTTGTTCATCTCTTCAATTCTATCTGAATCCTTATCCTGATTAGAAGTAGATACTTCCTCTTTGCCTCTTCTTCTAGTATCTTGTTTAGCCTTTCCTTTTGATTTTCTAGTGGAAGAAAAATTTTATTCCAACTCAAGAGCATCTGACTGAGCATCATCTAGGGTGGCAGGCTTTCTTTCCTTGAGAGAGAAACCAAAATCTAAGTCAAAGGCTGCTATGAAAACAACTTTGGCAGCATTTTGATGAGGCTTCATATCTACAGGGAGGTTTAGATATAACTTATTAAATCTCTTGGTAAATTCTGACACCCCTTAATTATGTTTCTTCTTGAGTGTATTGAACTCAGTAAGACACTGTCCATGATCTTTCTTTTCTCCCCATTTCCTGAGAAAGGTATTTTCCATATCATCCCAAGTGGTTACGGAATGGTTTCCTAATGTTTTGAACCATTTTCTGGCTTCAGTGTCCAGGGATTGCACAAATAGTCTTAGGACTACATCCAAATGTTCTACATTAAAGTTCTCTGCAAAAGAGAAAAAAGTATCAAGATGTTTCTCAGCATCAATTTCATTTTCCCCAGTGAATCTGGGCAAGATCTTCAAATAATCCTGTGGCATATCATTCAACACTTGAGGTAATGCTAGGGGAGCATATTTGTTTAACCAAAAAGCTAGAACATTAGACATTGGAGGAGGTGGGGGTTGTGCAACAATCTGATGTACAAATGGAGGGAGAGGAGGAGGTGGAAGTGGCGTATGAATAACAATAGGAATATACTATACAACAGCCTGAGGCATAGATGGGAACAGTTCACGGTTAACAGCAGCTACTTCGGTGACTTATTTAACTTCTTCGACCTCAGTAGTAGGGTGAAGATTTGATTTAATTCTAGCACCTCCCCTGGGTGGGCTATTTGAATAATATTCTGTGTCTCCCACAGTGGAGTCAAGATTTTCTACTAGAACTTCTTGAGAGGAAGAAGATAGATAATCCTCTATGGAAAAGTCAAGGATTTCAGCACGGACTGATTGCTTTTCTTTCCAACTTCTCCTATGTAAAATATTCTTAGGGTTAGACACTAAAGGTGTCTTTGACTGTGATGTATATGATCTCAAATGTGGCTTCCGAGGAGCCAGGACTACAAATATATTTATCAAATAAACAACAGTGGAGTCGCCAAGGTGAGAGATATACAACTCTTCAACTCTCTGTGTTCACCTGATTAGAGAGTGAATATGGTTTTTCGAGGCCCAGGGAAACTGATTTTCTTAAATTCGTCCTCGGCAACGGTGCCAGAAAGATGTTGTCGACATATGTTGTCGCTCCTAGAGACAGCCTAGAGTTGCCATAGACCAGTGCCTAGGACATCTTATCATAGCAAGGAGCTTATAATAAAAATTGGGTGTCAATCCAAAGGCTCTCCTGCTATCTCTTGTAAACAAGAAAATTGATTTAAATGGGACCAGAAATTACAGAAACTGCCACAGGGAAAGTAATGTTGCAGAGACAAGATGCAAAGCTCCAACACAAAATCATCAGGTAGTTAAGAGACAATTTACTGTAAAGAGGGCTGATTCAAGTAATATGCCACAAAAATCAAATATCAAAGGGTGTATGCAGTGAAATAAATATAAGAAGATATTAGTTATCTTTGGTCTAATACCCAGATACACAACAGAACCATATATGGGCTTATCAATCTAAGAATCCATACATGACAATGGCGTTTTAAAAGCACCCTCCCAAAGCAACTAATATAGAAGAAAGATGGATGAAATGAACATGAAACAGTATATCATGCCTGAGCCATATTTAAAGCGCTTGACTGATCCAAGTATGGGTATCAACTAGGATAAATCCTTACCTAAAATCAGTGAGCTGCTCGCATTCCAGTACATGATACAAGAAGATGGATAAAATGAAATGTCATATTAAACACATAAAAGGAAGTTACATACTATGGGATACCAAAGACCAGAATCCTCTAATATAGATAGAAATCCTCGTCATTGAGGCCCTACGGGCTCTGAGCCTTCATACAAAAGCTTTCACAAGATGTATACAAAAAATGCCTTTCACTGCACAATTCTCTGATAAAAATCTAGAACCATTAAAATGTCTTTCTTCAGAGTTTTTATAGACGAAGAAGGAGAAAGACCTAATAAAGAAGTAGGTGAAAACATTTAATTTTCTTAATTTGAACAAAAAGGCGGAAACATTCGCGCCCATACTGTTGAATGACTAGGTAATACTCGCTGTACTTGACAACCTGCTTGCAAAAATAAATGCACTGGGTAGAAAATCTCTTTAGGAACACGGTATAAAGATCAATTCACATGAACATTTTGTCCTTTCCTGAAGAAAATTCGGCCTGAAATAAAACCTGGAGGGTATTGTTTTCTGTGCTGGGTACCCTAAGCCTTCTAATCTTTAAATTGGGGCTTGAAACATTGAATGTTGATTGTTGACTTTCTCCATCTTCCACTGAAATTCTTTATCTGCACCATTAATATCTCCATCTGAAAATTCTTTGTTTTGAATGGCTCTGGAGGGTCTGATAGATTTTTAACCTCGCTGTTTTAATGAGAGTCATGTCACAACAACTACCCAGGTATTTCCTTTATAAATTATTCCTCTGTAAGCCGATCCTTAGATGCATCTTCGACTTCTGTAATGGAGGCAGAGATTAATGGCGATTCCTCGTCGCTACAACCTACAAAACCCACAAACATGTTAAAGAAAACCGGACACAAGGGTGATGACGTGACGGGATCCATGGACACGGTGGTGCAGACTTGTCGAAGTGGTGAAATGGGGCAGGGTCAAATAGAAATGATGCTACAGACATGGCGGAATGGTGGAATGATGCAGGTTGGCGGAGGCTTTTAACGTAAAACATTACAATATAACCTATGAACGGAATGCATGCATGGTGGAGGAAAATGTGATGAACATGTGGAGTAAGTGACGTGGGGGAAACTTGGTCAACAGCCGGTCATACAAATGATATGGGCCATACGATCACATGACGAGATGAACGGTCCAAAAAGCATTGGAGAGCGATGGAGTGGCGGGCCCGGGACACTGTACGCCTAGATTAATATCCGTGCAACTTTATAAAGCGACCACCGTTGGATGAAGGCCCCCAGATCTGACGGTGATGCTGGATTCCGCTGCATAACTTTAGTCGATCATTGACGTGCGGGGGTGGGCAGTATTGAGGCCGTACTCTGGGACACTTGTCACATAACGTATGGAATTGCTGGCCCAATGAGGAATACTGCCTGCCCTGGATAAGTGGTGCGGAAAAAACAAGCTGGCTTTTGCAATGGGTGCAGGCGGGGGGACCACAGGGCACGGACAGGCTACGGACCGTTGATCTTTGGTTTGATCGGACATTTGAGAATACGCCCAATGGATTTATGCGGTAAGCACCTTCGAGTTTGGCATTTGGTCTCGGTCCGCAGTCACATGGGGAATGGAAAAAAGGGGCTATAATTGAAAGGGGTTGGGTTCTAAATATGTTTTCAAATGCGAATTTTAGGTCACCTTAGTGCATTTTTCGGATTAATGAGAGAGTAACGATAGGTAGAAAAACGTGTGATTAGGCCAGACAGAGGGGTTGCGGATGGCTCAAGAGGACTGATTATCATGATTTAGGCATGATGCTGGTATGATCAACAGTTGGAAAATTATCAGCCTCTATCAAGGGAAATAATGTTACAAAATGAGCTCAAGGATTACAAAGAATTGTTCCATACAATGCAAATAGTTATGCTCAAAATAGAAATTAGCCACAAACTTGGCTATTCATGATTATGGATGTTAATATACCTAGATATTATTTCCTAATTGCATGGGTAAATAAGTTGGAGTGTAGCTTGGCCATATTTGGCCTAAGTATTTCAAACTATAACAAAAACCCTACACTAGAAGAGACATGAAATAAATAAGTTGATGAGTACTTGGATGAACTAGAGCATAAGAAACCTAATACCATGCAAAAACATTAAAAAAAATTCTTAGAACTTTATTTGAGTAGGGAAAGAATAAAAAATAAGATAATTTCAAGGTAAAATAACAATGGTCGGATAATTGTATAACTACTTAAGAAAAATTGAAAATATTCAAGTCGCTATCCCTGTGACAGAGTCAAAACCTATTAGTAAAAGAGTTTTTTATAGCTAATTAGTCATAAGAAGAGATGTCTAACCCTGACTCAAAAGATAAACTCAATAAGTAATAATAACAGGAATGGATGTGGTTACCAATAATTGATGTGTACGATTCCAACGTTGAGACCGGCACCCCATAACATCTGAGAAGGGAAAGAGGGATACATTTTTAGTAATATACCAAACTGGAACAAGAAGAAGCTTCTTTCCTTAGGGTTAATAAAACACCCAAAAATATGCTATCTGAATTTTTGTATCTGGAATAGTATGGAAACCTCCCCAGTCATTTAAAATTGTGACTGAATGCTAAGTTCTGACCTACAAGAGAAAACAAACAATTATTGGAGGATTTTCTTCTAATACTGTGTGAACAACTTGTTGAGGAATCTAGGGCATGATTTCTCTTGCTTTGATAACTACTTGTGATTTTCCTTTACTTAACTTGATGTACTTGTAGTTAACTTCTTCTTATATTGATTATTATAGTGTTCTTTTATCATCAAACAACTACCAATAAATGAAGATCAATGAGACAAGAGGACACAAAATGTGGGTTGCTAGCCACGGCCAAAACCTCTCCTCTTGAGAGGAAAACCCACAATAATTATTCTATTCTTGTAGAATCTTCAATGGCTAATTCCAAGACCTATGACCCAAGACCAAGACCCCTCCAAGACCAAGTAAAACATATTATTGATGAGATTCTCTTCCAAAAAGTCAACTCCAGTCAAAATTTCTCTAGTACTTTAGATTTTGACCTCTCTTTTGAATTTCACCTTCATCGATTCTACAACTTTTCCAACTCCTAGGCCAACAATTTTCGGCCTCCTACAACTATTGCAACTTTATATGTGTGGGTAATTTAGTGGCTAAAATGGCCTTCTCTCTCCTTCGCTTTATGTGCTTCCTCTTCCTTGTTAACTCGTCTTCCTTCCTTGACTTTCTTATTCAAAATTTAGGCTTCTTTTGAGGAGTCTGCAATTCATTCTTCCCGTAGTCACAATGATGCCCTAATCTTACATGTGTGAAGGATGATGGCCCAAAAATAGTCCTCAAATAATTCACTTTCTTCTTCCTTTTATTCTCATTCTCTTGGCTAGGTATTCATTGTCTTTCTTATTCTTCTACAAATTTATTTGATCCTCTTCAAATGAGATGATATACCTCTTAAATATAGGATTCATATTGGATTTTGAACAACCCTAATGAGGTTGACTTGTTAACTACATGCCGAATTGATCTTGGAGGGAGTCTTATGACACTTTTTGACTTACAATAATTTTAATGACATGATACAATATGCCTAATAGGGTTTTTCATATATGATAATGACTCAATTTACTTCTTGAATCTATGCCAAACTCTAGATGCACTCAATGGGTGCTTGAATTATAAATAAAATGACCTTGAACATGACACCCATGCTACAAAAATAATAATGATAATTTTCTGTCTTTTTACAATATACAAAAATCAAGAGTACATTTCATATTTATGAAGACAAAACCTAGTTACATACTTCTATGCTCCCTCTTAACTACGGAGTTATTGATAATACATACAAGGTACTTGAACATTCTCATACTAAAGAATTCTCAGAAGAAGAATCATATTGGTAAGCCATATCATAAGATATATTCTCAGCTTATATTAGTGTATATCATCATATCAACCAACATTGCGACATAGCAAGGCCTTGACTAACATCTCTATATCTCCACAAGATTACAGCACAATGTCGGGGAGACAAATTATTTATAAACACCCTCATCATTGTCTCTCAAGGGACATACCCCATCCAAATTTTCACAAGATATGTACTTCTAGGACCATTCCTGTCTTCGATTAACACATCCTCAAGGAATTTCCTCTTTGACTACTCTTACATATTAGATGCCCTATGCTCATCCTCAAAGATTATTGGTATCAGTCTTAGATGCTTAACCAATCATCCATTCTTTCTTCATAAAAAATATAATAATGATGTTTCTATCTCTCCCTCTCAACTAGGGAGGATTTACTCATTCCTATAAAATTAATATACCCAAGTTCCCTCTTACCTAGGTAATTTCCCTAGCTCCCTCTTAACTAGGGAATTGTTAACAACAACACCTATCTTCTCTTTGATGGAGATCATGCTACTATCAGTTGCTTGTAGAGATCCTCCTTTCAGAATCATGTCATGGATGAACGTCAACTTCTTCATCATGGAGCCATCTTCTTGTAAGAATTCTTTGTAGGGCATCGACCATCTTCTCTGTCACCTCCCTTCAAAAAAACATGGTCTTGAACCAATAGCCATGTCATCATTTTCTTCATCGAGAAGTGACCTTCTAGTCTACATATGGCTTTCCTTCATAGTCGATATCTATCTTTCCGCTATTCGCCATCTACTTTCATTGCAAGAATTTATCCCACATATCTCCCACTAAACAGGGTCTACCACAGGCCCGAGAAAAGCCCCTCAGCATCAAATTCATCCCCTTGAAGTTGAAACAACTCCAATACCAAATGTAATTTTAACCCTGTACATAAATTACCTGCAAAAGAATTCTTAAAAATGAAAAAATAAACAATGGTGAGAACATCAAAAAAATATTCATAGATACTTTCCAAGTCATGTTTCTTTTAGAACCCTCCATCCAATCTCATGAGTAATAGTTGTAGGTGAATTTCTACAATCGTCTCTTGGTAGCCCTGTTACAACCCAACCATATGCTTTCAAAAATAAAAATGAACATTAAATAAAATTTACCTCTTTATATTGGTATTTCGTCATGACATCAACTTATTGAAACATCAACATCCTAAACATATATTAATCCATATCTAAAACATGTTGGCATTATAGTGTTGGAATTGATGTCAATAGGGTGATGATCATCATGATGTTGATTGTCATATGCATGTGTGATGAGTGATTGGTGATGTGTGTTTGGCTTGATGGTATTGTTAGTTGGCATTGATTTCATCATACTTATGACTAGACCTAGTGGAGGTCAATTAGAGATGGATTCCACATGTGATGATTGGATTGACGTTGGCATGTTGTGATTATTGGAGATTTTTATACTGTAAGTGGTATGAGTGTTTCTACAGGTATTTGATATGTCTCTACATGTCTTGGAGACATTGGTATGCTACTAAATGTGTTCAGTTGTGGTTTTTTGTGTTGGAGGTGTCTCTCTTAGTGTTGGAGGAAGTTGTATGACATGATGTTGTTTTTGCAGGAGTTGGAGATGTTGCTACAGGAGTTAGAGATGTTGCTATACATGTTGGATATTTTTAGACATGTTTTAGTTGTTTCTTGAGGGTTTAGAGGTGTTAGTATTAGTACTAAGGTTCGAAGAATAGGTATCTCATGTCATTGAATTTTTCTTTCCCTATTTCATCAGTTGCAGACTTGACACAGAGGTTTGGAGGTGTGATCATATGTTGAAGAAGGTGTTTCATCAGCTAGAAGATGTTCCTAACTAAAGATCCTTTGATATTATTCATCCTTAGACCCTTTGTGGAAAAAATCCAATCCTGTGGGAGCAACTAAAAAGCTCCAGTTGTTGGCAGATAGGCTTCTGGGAGCGAATGTGATGTTCCAGCCACATGGAGACAATGTTTTGCATGTGAATGAGTATTTTCACGATTTTTTTTCTAATTTTATCATGCTGCTCAGCTAATTTTTGTATTGAGGTGAATCTTATGATCAAAAATTTTTGGTTTATGGTCAAAAAATTCCGTGCAACCTCTAGAATTTAATTAAAGTTGAAAATATCAAAATGTAGTTAGTTGTATGATGGAGTCAATGAGATGAATCTAGATCAGTTCAAGCATATGAATAGAGTTGTGAAACCCAATAGTTATTTGTAATTATTGAGTTAAGCATCTTAGTTATTGTATTTTATTGGAGTTAACTCAATGATAATTTGGTTAGATGAGGTATGTGTTGAGTGAGTATGATTTTGGAGGTGTATGTGCAAACTGTTTGGAAATTTTTGCAGATTTTATGAAGCACTTTGTAGTTGTAGCAACAGTTACATGAATTATGCTTCAGCTGGTATTTTGTGCAGTTAGTGAGGAGATGATTTGAGCTTCATTTTTGGAATATGTCAAAACAGGAAATAACTCCACAAATTGGACATTAATTTGATAGAGGGTGTTCATGAATATATACATGGAGGTGAGACCGTTGGGATTCATTTCCCAATGTCTCTTAAGCTTCCTTATTTCCTAATTTTCACTATTATACAATTTCACCCAATCCCTTACGATTAGGTGTCAACATTCATCCCCTTAATTTGAAGATATGTTGGTGAATCCATGCATCATTCTGAATTTTTCAAACTTTTCTCTTCCAAGCACTTTGGTGAAGATGTCTGCAGTCTACTCATTTGTGTAACAATGATGTATATGGATAGTTTTGGCCTCAACATGATGTCAAATCAGATGGTATTTTGTAATGATGTGCTTCGTTCGATCATGTAACTTTGGGTTCTTGGCCAACTTTATTGCAGAAGTGTTTTTTATCATAAGTGGCATTTAATGCATTTATTTCATCTTCAAATCTTCTAAGATTTTTCTGAGCCACACAATTTCATTTGTCGCTTCAGTTGTTGCCACATATTCTGCCTCAGTTGTGGAATCTGTTGGAACTGACTCTTTACGTGATCTCCAAGAGACATCTCCTAATCCAAGACTCATAGTGTAACCTGAAGTATATACCCCATTTTCTTTGTCCCCATCAAAGTTTGAATCAGAGTATCCAGTTAAGCTGAAGTTGCCCACCTGTGTATATTTGAGTGCAAATTCTTGAGTCCCCTTCAAGTACTTTAGAATTCTTTTTGCAGAAAACTAATGTCCTTAAAAAGGTTTTTGCATAAACCTCGAGAGGATTCCAACAAAAAATGAGATGTCTGGGCTAGTAGTAGTTAGGTAGATGAGACTTCCTACAGGTTGTTTATACTTCATTGCATCCTCAAAGTCCTTCCCTTCAATGTATATGAGCTTCAAGTTTTGTTCCATTGGAGTGGTCCAAGGATTTCATTCATCCATGCAAAACTTGTTCAAAAGATCTCCAATGTACTTCTTTTGAGTAAGGAATATAAATTTAGAATGTTGAGTTACTTCAATACCAAGATAGTAGTGAACATGGCCCAAATCAATCATTTCAAAACCTTTCTTCAATTCCTTCTTTATGGATGCAATATAACTCTCATTGTTCCCTATCATTAAAATATCATCTACATACACCACAAGATATATAATTTTTTTCCCAACTTTCTTAACAAACAAAGTTGCATCATCAATATCAGAATGTTTGAAGTTAAGTTTCAGAAGATTGTTAGTTAATTTCTCATACCAGGCTCGCAGTTCTTGCCTGAGGCCATACAAGGATTTTATAAGCTTGCATACTTTGTGTTGTTGGCCCTTCACAAAAAATCCTTCTGGCTTGACATAAAAACCTTCTCCTTTAGATATCCATTCAAAAAGGTGGTTTTTACATCCATCTGATGGAATTTCCAACCCTTCTGAGCTACTAAGGAAAAGAGTGTCTAGATGGTGGCCCATTTTGTTGTGGGGGAAAAAGTTTCCTCATAATCGACCCCTTATTTATATTCAAAACCTTTTCCACAAGCCTATCTTTGTGCTTTTCAAGTGAGCCATCATCTTTATACTTGTTCTTGTAGAACCACTTGCAGCTAATTGGTTTGGCTCCCAATGGAAGATCAACTAGCTTCCAAGTTCCATTCTTTATCAAGGCATCATACTCCTTTCGCATCGCTTCATTCCATTCATCAGGAGAAGAGGCTTCTTTGAAGGAATTTGGTTCAATATCTGAAGAAAAATTCAGTTCACAATTATAAGCAACATCCATATCAATAGGTGAATAATAATTATCTACGTCACCTCCATTTTTCCTGGCGGAACTTCTTGTTCCTATCTTTCCAACCTCATCCTGATGAACATTTTCTAGTGTCTTTGTCAGCCATTTTGGGGGACATTTTTGAGATGGCCTAGGCTGCTCATTTGACTGAGTTGGGATTGAATCAAGATTCAATCTCCCAATTTTTTCAATCACACCATTCAAGGCGTCATTCATGGTTGGTTCTTCATGTGGGGGAGAGAGTGCTTTGGAAGATGATTCCACAGATTGATTCAGTATAGGAATCCCCCCTTCAATATGTGGAATCTTATTATCAAATTATTGAAATGACTTTGCATGTTTTAATCTATCCAAGTGATTAATTTTTCACCCAACAACATCGTCAGTGTTGGAATATTCAAGGAATATGACATCTCTATATACTACAATCTTCTTATTGGCTTCATCATAGATACGATATCCTTTGGAGGTATTGGAATACCCCATTAGGGGAATTTTGAGGTCTAAAATGTGCCTCCTAAGAAAATTGTATAACCAAGATATACTTTATAAGAACCAATAGGATTCAAGATGATGATGTCAACCATGGGGGGTGATTCACCTTTTTTGGAGTAAAAAAGTAAAAATAATAAAAAATAATCAAATAATAAAACTACTTTTTCAACTCCCATTTTCAACTTATCTCCCAAATGTTGTTACTCAAATTTTTAGAGGGAGTACTCATTGGATGAAAATTTTAATTCCTCATCCAAGAAGTACCCATGTTGCATACTTTCGATGGACCCTGCTACAAAAAAAATGAGAAATACATGAAAAATTGTGATTGCAATCACGTTATTCAGGTATTTCTCATTTTTCTTGTAACAGAGTCCATCGAAAGTATGAAATATGGGTACTCCTTGGATGAGGAATCAAATTCTTCATCCAATGAGTGTTTCCACTCAAAAATTGAGTAAACCCATAGGGAGATAAGTTGAAAATATGAGTTTTAAAAATAAATTTTTATTTTTTCCCTCTATAATTTGATGATGTAATATAATATTATTTTATTATTTCCACTTTTATTTTTAATCTCCTTAGGAGGCCCATTTTGGACCTATTGTGGTAAAACACAACCCCCCCATTTTTTACTTGTTCACTTCAAATAATGGGGACCATTTTTTATAAAATTTTGGCTAAACACCTTTTAGGATTGTTATTTTAGTTGATTATCCTACGCTTTTGTTAATTTTTCATTTTCTTTGGATTCTTGTTTTTATTGAATTGATTTTTTATAAGCCTCCCATTGACGCTTGTTTCGCCTCATTTGGTCAACTGGTTTAAAAATGGTACTCCTTTGAAGTACCATCATTTTTCTAGTCTGGGTTAAAAAGACTATTTTTTATTCTTTTTTCGGAGTGGCTGTAGTTTAGAAAATTTCATAGCTAAACTAAACACCATTAAAATAAAACCAAAATAAAATTAAAAAAAAAAATAAAAATTATTACATCATAGGATCCGTCGCAGATCGCAGATCACAAATTTCAGATTCGTCGCAGATCGCAAATTTCATATTTGTCATAGATCGCAGATCGCAAATTTCAGATTCATCGCAGATCGCATATCGCAAATTTCGGATCCATCGCAGATCGCAGATCGCAGATCGCAAATTTTGGATACATCGCAAATCGCATATCGCAAATTTCAGATCCGTCGCAAATCGCAGATCACAAATTTTGGATCCATCGCAGATCGCAAGATCGCAATTTCGCAATTTTGGATCCATCGCAATTTTTAGAACATGCACATTTAAAAAACCCCGATCCAAGGTTCTTGCGATATGCAATGTGTTAAAAAAATTTTTAATATAAATTTTTTGTGTCACCTCACGTCACCCTCACCTCACACTCCACTCACCATATCCTTCCACAAACTTACATGGATGAATTAATGAGTTTTGATTGATTTCAATGGTTTGTTTTATGGATTTTGGGTTTGGATTGATTCCAATGGTTTGTAAATTAATTTTTATATTTTTATATTAAAATAATTATATTATAATTATAATGTTTATTATAATTTTAATATAATTTTAATTATAATATTAATCATATTTAAATTAACTTTTTCAAATCATTCGTATATTAATTTAATTTTGTAACTTAATTAATTTCTAAATTAGATGATAATTAATTAGAATTAATTGTATATATTAGTTAGTTAATAATTAATTTAGAATTAATTATTAGATAATTAGAATCTAATTTAGGATTAAAATTCTAATTAAAAATTCTGATTTTTAGCCCAGCAAACAGAATTTCCAGATTTATGCCAGATTTGACTCATCAACTTTGGAGGCTCATAGAATGAGTTTTACTCGGCCAAATGAGGCTCAAGACAGCTCATTGGAAAGATAAAATCAAGGAGAAAATTTCTGAGGAGGTTCCACTAATAGATTTGGTCATTAATTGGGTCAAAAATCATGCAGAAGATCAAGCTCTGAATTTCTATAAAAAAAAATCAATTTTCTGATTTATTTTCTGCATTTTCATTTGTCCAAGCCTCTTCTAATTGCAGAGCCATTCGTCAATAATATCCTTGGCCAATTAAACCATCCCAGGCATCAATAGAGAGCTTATATTTTATTTTCAATTATTTATTTAAATAGAATTTGATTGGATTTGTTTTAAATGCCAGAAATGATATTTTTTTTTTATTGATTGCATTTTAATTTATTTTGATTTCTTTTTGCAGGAAAACAGTAGAAGAGATATGAATAAAAGATCTTAATCAATGAGAATGCTCCAGCAATTAAAAGATTGGAATGTTTGAGCAAATAAAAGTGATTGGACAGATTTTTTTCAACAAACTTTCATATCAAGAATTCCTTTGCAAATATTATAAATAGCATATTGTAGAATGGAAAGGGGGCTACTCTCCTCTGCAATTCCAGACTTCTAATAGCATTTCTGTAATAGGGGTTTAGAGTTGTAGATGGGGAGGAGAGAAAAATTTCAGATCTGAACATTATTGAGGGTTTTTCTTTATGTCTTGAATTATGCATGATGGGCAGATTTTGCATTTCTGCAGCTCTAGTCTTGAAAGCATAAATTCAAGTAATGTAAAGTACTGTTAGAGACCAGGATTAGAGAAGCAGATTCAATTAACTCGTATTTTTGGCATTTGTGTATCAAATACCAGTTTCATTTTTATGTTAATAAAATTGTTGTTTCATTTTATTCATGTTTATGCATTTCTGTTGATATGGATAATTTGTCTCAAATTGTTATGTATCTATGTTCTTATGGATTTAACTCTGATTTCTGAGTAACGATTTGCTCAGAAATCTGTCTTACAAAACTGATTTTTTAAATAATAATATGTTGTGAATTTCTTCCACATATTATTGTTTAATTATTGACTTGATTGATTTGATAATCAATATCATTTTTGTGAATTTCTTCCAGAGTGTTGTTGATTTATTATTTCAGTCAAATGGTCTCAATAGAATATGTTTTGGTACTCACAAATATGAGCTAAATTGAATTTCTTCGTTGCTTTGACATTAATTAAAAGCCAGACATATTTTAATCCTCATTACTTAATTATCTTGCTCTTAGTTGGGTTATATTTTCATCTACCTGATTGAGATAGGATTTAGATTAGTTTCTTTTTTCTTGCATTATAGAATAAGTTTGCAATTAGATTAAATTTACATTATTTTAAGTCCTCTTCTCAAATAGGCAAAATCTTAGTTGTGGTTTGGCTGAACCCAAATCAGCTTAAGGGTCATTCTCTTGCCTGATCAGCAAAAAGAATTGATCTGATATCCCTATCTATTGGTATTTAAGGAAAAATCATAAACCAATAGCGATAGGGAAAAGGTAACTGGACCTAGTTAAACCAGTCGGAGCCACTATCATAAATGGAAAAGGAGTTGTATTAAGGTCCGGACCGGGTGGTTATCCCCCAATGTTGTAGCAGTGATTTTCGAGGCTTCAACATTTTTGGCGCTAGAAGGAGGGCCTGAAACTTGTTGTCTGTTGGAGCCTTTTCAATTTTAACATTTTATTTAATCATGATGGCTCCTCTTAAACTTCCAATTTGGAGTTGTGTCCATGGACGTGCATCTTCCAATACTCCACCCGAAGTGGTAAGAATCTCAGGTAAAGTTTAATGGTGAGAGAAATTCTTCTGCTTTTAATCATGCCCTTCAATTTATTCAAAATGTTTCAAATTATGATTTTCAAGGAATTGATGAAGGCATGTTATGCAGACTTTTTACTCTCACATTTGCGGCAAAAGACAGAAACTGGTGTAGAACTCTTCCGGTTGCCTCAATTCATAGTTGGGATCAATTTGTTACAATTTTTGTTTGTAAATTTGACCACTATGATTATGATCGGGTATGTGATGAAACTGAATATCTACGAAAAGAAAATGAAACTGTTAGAGATTTTAATATTCGATTTCATTTGAATTGTTTAAAATTTAATGTCAAAGATGAACCTATGAAAGAAGAATCACTAGATTGGTTTGAACATAATTATTCTCTTCCCCCTAGTCCTGATCCATATGAAATTAGTTCAAGCTTTGTTCCATCCCCTTCTAACATAAATGAGAATTCCAATTTGGGTGTACAAATAAATTGTGATGAAGAGGTTTCACAAAGCTTGGAAAATATTTCTAATCAAATGCAAGAAAATAACAACAGCAATTTTGGAGAAAGACCTGCATTGGAATCTGAAATTTTCTCTGCATTAAATTCAGAAAATCAGATTGCAAATCAGCAAGTGCAAGCAACAATCAAAGTAAATAATAACATGCAAACTGCTATACAAATTTCCGAATCTTTTCATGATGAGCAAATGCTGAAATCAGAGCAACAAAGCAATCTTCTTCAAAAAAGCATGAGTACGCAAAGGAATGATTTAGAATCTGAAATTTGCAATGATCACAATGCACAAGAGTTCTCAAACCGAAACATTTTTAAATGCATTATTTCAGATTCACATTTTTCCCTTTATCCTGATATTTTTAATGATGGTAATTTTTCCCCTCTTGGTGTTAATGATATTTCAGAAAATACAGAGGCTGATCTAAATGAATTACCATTAAATTTTTATCAAGATAGAGAAGAAATTAATGATCATTCTTTTGCCATTAATGAACATGAAATTCTTGTTCCTCCTTGTTTCGATATATTGGATGAGATTGAAGGGAATTCTAAAGAATCTTGTGAAGTCATTTATGATAATTACTCTGACATAGAAGATGTTGATTTCTATTTTTCTCAAGAGAATTCTCATAAGAAAATTCAAATAACATCTAGGAATAAGGAACATTTCAATTTAGAAATTATTTCAACTAATCCTCATTTTAAAGCAGATAATCATCTTCATGATTTCACTATTCAAGAAAATATTCCAATTTATGATTCATATCATGATCAAGCTTTCATTCCTGTTCATAATCATAAATCTCTTTCTAATTCACAAGTTGGAATTCGAAATTACTCAAATTCCATAATTCTGGCCAATCCTTGTGAAAAATAAATTATTTCAAAAAAATCTCAATTGTGTTGTAACATTAGTTGTAACAATAGTGATTTCCTTTTATTTTTGTTTCCTCACTTATTTTGTATTAAATCAGATTTATTTTCAGATTTTATTTTTCAAATTTTTGATACATTACGCTGGCATATTGAGTACTTTATTATAAAACATTCAATTGATACATTGCCCTGTTGGAAAATTGAAGTTTTATATAATAATCAAAAGCATCAAAAACTATTTCAATTTCAGTTTCAATCAATGCTAATGTTTTATCAAAATCTTCTACTTTCTCAAAGGCAATATCAACAAGAAAATGTATTTTTAGAAATTTGCCAGCAATCCAATTTAATTAATAATTTTCCATTTCATTTTAAAGATTTCCATCTATTTTTGTTTGATTCATTTGAAAAATATTTGGAAATTTTTCCTTCATGGAAGATTGTCAATAGCTTAACATTTACACATAACACTAACAGTTTCTTCCAGGCCTTTGAATCTAAAAGCTCATATCCACAATCTGGCCTGTTATCTCTTTCTTTGAATATTTCCCAATCCTTAATAGAAATCCATCAAGATTTCTATGATCCAATTGGTATTCAATTGGAAAGGAAATTTCAAGAGAAAGAGATTTTCATTAAGTTGCTAACAATAACTGTACATTTTACTTATAGATTTAATTTTCTTAGTTCAATAAGATTTCTATTTGTATTACTAACATTTGAACTATACATATATGCAGGAATAAAAATGAGAAAATGGTTACACTAGAAATATGACTATACCTAGTCATTTTCATGTATATGGTTAGAATAGGAGTAGAATTAATTTAGTTAGTTTGTTTTATGTAGTTAATTTATTTTTAATAGTTCTGTAGATTAAAATAAAGGAAGCAATTAGTGCTTCTCATATCATATACATTTTCAGTGAAATATTTTCTTCCTATCAGAAAATTTTAATTCTTGTTTTCCTTTTTAAAATTTCTTACAGCAATACCTCTACTCTGTCTATTTTGAATAATCTCTTGATTAAATTCAATTAAGGTTGCACTTGGCATCAATCGCCTCAAAGCCACTTTTCTTAATTTCGGGATTTCCTTCTAATATTTTCTTTTGAAATTTATATGATAAAGGTTTTGAGGATATAAAAGCTTCATGATCTCATTATCCCATGAAATGTATGACTGTCTATGATAAGCTTAATTCCGAATCAATCATTATTAGTCAGTCTAACCTTTCATGATAATCATATGAAGTTCATAATATCTTCCTCGAAATTTGTTAAGCTTATCTTTAGGATGTCCATTTTGTTGTGTGCACACATTCAAATCTGTTTTGACATTTTTCCACAATTAGTGGCTTTATCCCATTCAAACTTTTAGTTTATTATTTGATGCTGCAATATGCATCATATTCATTTACTAAAGGCATTATTGAACAGTCACTATAACAATACAGATTTTTCTTAAGTTAATTCGGAATGTGCAGAGGTAATAAATTGTTGTTACAATTCAAAAAGGAAGCATAGTTTCATATTTATTTCTGGTAAATTCTATATTTTCTGAACATGAATAAACATATATTATTTAGGCTGATTGCTCACTCCGATTTAGAATAAATAATGAGATGATTTTGAACAAAGTCAGAACTTTGATAAATCGAAGGAGGAATTTGAAGATTCATGAGGTAAAATATACAGATAGTTTCCTTCCAGGTATGCATTTACAAGTTCATTTTCATCTATTATTAGTTTCTCTTTTTCTTAGTTCATTTTTTTAATTTTTTTTTTGTTTGCAGGTTTTCATTTGTTTTCAAAACTTTAAGTAAGCAGAAAACCCATTTCAAATTTGCAATAGGTTTCAGGGAAATTTTATTTTTAGAATTTGAGCATTTTTAACTTTGCTTTCAACCATCAGAAAACCCAATTGAAATTTCAAGCAATATTATGGGATTCAACGTGATTTTCACATTGCTGATACTTCAGTGAAAATGTTTGCAATATTCTCAGCCTGCTCATCTTCGTCAATCATTTCATTCCGATATCACATCATCCACTTTACAACCATTTGTAGCGAAATGTTTCATCGGAAGTAGCTCTTAGCAGTTTTGATAACAGATTGTTCATAAAAGATCTCCGATGTATTACTTCACTCATATGTCATATCGCATTTCGCATATCCGAGGTTTGTAGTTGAAGTATACTTCCATTATCATGAATTTCCTTTATCAATATTGCGACGACCACATAATTATGGACCCGATATGAAATTCGAATCAAGGTTATAAAATATTGCGTCCATTCAATCACAAATAATGGTAGGAGCATAACTTTAAAAGGGTCGATGTCTCAGATCCGATATGTTATTAAATTTTCATCATAAAGCTATCGGGTCCACTCTTCATCGCATATCGGCATCGCAAGAATTATATTGTATTACATCGAGTACCAAAACATTTACCAATCGCCGATTAGCATTGCCAATTAGAAATTACCGATATCGCAATCGCTTCATCGCATTTTTAATTATGCTCACATCACAATTCAGAATCTGCGATGTGCGATGTGCAATAAGGGAAGCACAATGTCAATATTCCCCGATCCCCAATATAATATATCTTTAATGATGTGATCGCTTCATTTCATTGCACATGTCCTCATTACATGTTTTCATATCGGCAATTTGCCATTGCAATCTCTGATGTGATAGCTTTCAATGCATGCCTCTGAGCCATTAACATTTAATCAATATATGGCATAGCAAAAAAGGTGAAGTCTTGCAAATCAAAATTAAAGCATGGTGAAGAAACATGTGATGTGATCATCCAATACGGCGATGTGTTATTTTAAAAGCGAGCTTGGATAACCACTATGGTAATAAAGTTGTTAATAACAAATTTGCAGCATATTCAAATCATTTTGATTTCTCATATATTTCAATTTTAAATATATAATTCCATAATTAAAAATAAATTCAAGACCTCTCTGTCTTCACATTTAAATTTTATTATCTTGGATGTGGTCTTGATTCTGGAAAATTTATAAAATCATGGAGTTTATATGAAATTTATAATATTTTGAGAAACAATCATTACTACAAATTTTCATTCTCATTTCTGATGCATTTGTTTTCCCTCGAACATTAAGCATTCCATTTTTTTATTTTACTGCTTGCTTTAGTTTAGATAAAATTAATAATGATTTTGGGTTATAGGATTTTGGTTAGTTTGACTTCTTCAAGTTTTTAATGTTAATTAAAATAAGAAGTCAGCTAGTTTGGAGAAATTGATACCTTTCAGGTAAGATCAAAAGTAATTATCCAATGGTAAGATTCATGTACCCACTTTCATTGATTTCCATTTCGTTACTTTAGTTTAAGTTTTGTTGTTCTGATACATAAATCTGTTTTGTAGCTCTTCATAAAAGCTTCCAATCCTCCTCCAGATCATATTTTCGAAGTCCATACTCTTCTCCTGGATTAATTTCAAGAAGCAGCGATAATCCTCGTTGAAACAGCTACGCTAGGAAGTTTCTGAACCTTTAATCTGTTTCTTTAAGCATTCCTTTTTATTAGAAAATGATTAAGATGATGCTTGGAAACAAAAATATTGATATCAGACAAAAGTACTCATTGTGGCTGAATTTTATCGTCATTGCTATCTAAAAAGCCTAAAACACTACAACCCTGCAAGGTATGATTTTTCTAAATCTCTACATAAGAAGGATTGATTACACGATTATTTCTTTCTTCATATTGTTGAGACATTGTTATAAACATTCTTGTTTGAGTTTATCTTGCGAAACTTGAATGTTCCTTTCCACTTTTATATTTCTTCATTTTTATTTTTGTTCGTTAGTTTCTTTCTTATTTTAGAATAAGAATTCTTTTCCTTTGATTCTCAGTTTTGATTTTGGTGACTTTGCCATGATTTATATGGAAGGTCTTCTTGTTACCTAACTATGGTCAACATACATGGAGAAAAATTGTTAATAGTCATCTATTAACTTTTTCTTAAATCTCTTAGTAAAGTTTGATTTTCTTATTATAAAGGTAGACATACTTAAGGAAGAGATTACCAATTTAGAGAAGTTGACAAAGTATCATAAAATTTGGAGAAATTTCTTTTTCATCAAAATTGTAATCATTTTGAGATTTCAATATTTTATTAAGATCTTTCAAAGTTCTATTATCAGTCAAGAAAAGTTATTTTTAACCAAGTAAAGACACTTTACAACAAAGCACCTTTTAACTCTAAAATTGTCATTCTTAACTCTTAAGGAGTCAATGATTCTCCCTGTCCCGAAGAGTCTTATTTTTCTAGAGTATAATCCAGAGATATATTTAAACTTAAAAGATAAGATGTCTCATCATGAGTTTGTTTACCATGATCATAGGGGAAAAATAGGCTGACATTACCAACACTGCTAAACAAACCAGGGTAATGGCTTATGATTGCAAACAATTATAAGACAAGGGGTCTCATCACGAGCCATCTTGTTCAGTCCAATTATAACCAGTGAATGGCATTGTCAACTATCTAGCTACCAAACCAGGACAATGACTTTTAAGATTTATAATTATTTAAAAAAAGAAAAAAGAAAAAAAAAAGTAATAATAATAATAATAATATAAATGGATTTATCTCTAGGTCAATAATTCTTAAAGAGATGGGATTATGAATCATTGGTGGTTAAAAGGTAACCCTATCGAGACTATAGATGTTTGCTGGCAACAGTGGCTCTACCTGTGACAAATGAGTATATTTTAAAAGCTAAGCTGTAAAGTGACCCCTGCTTTATCTCTACAACTAATTAAGGACTGATATAGAAGTTTTGAAATATTTTAATTTATGAGAAATTTTAAGAAAAATTACAGTTAGATGATTCTTGCTTTTATTTAGACTAATGAACCTAATCAAGCATTTTAAGTATAATTCTCTTTTCTTTAATTATTTTTACTTGAATTTTAGGAAAATTTCATTCATATCAAACAGAGATAACTGGTTCTTCTCCCGTGTGTCGCCATTGTTGTGGTAAAACACAACCCCCCCATTTTTGACTTGTTCACTTCAAATAATGGGGACCCTTTTTATAAAATTTTGGCTAAACACCTTTTAGGATTGTTATTTTAGTTGATTATCCTACGTTGTTGTTAATTTTTCATTTTCTTTCAATTCTTGTTTTGATTGAATCGATTTTTTATAAGCCTCCCATTGACGCTTGTTTCACCTCATTTGGTCAACTGGTTTAAAAATGGTACTCCTTTGAAGTACCATCATTTTTCTAGTCTGGGTTAAAAATGCTATTTTTTTATTCTTTTTCGGAGTGGCTGTAGTTTATAAAATTTCATAGCTAAACTAAACATCATTAAAATAAAACCAAAAAAAAAAAATAAAAAAATAAAAAAAAATTATTACATCATCGGATCGTAACGGTGCCGGATACTCAGAAGGCTAGATTCATCACGGATCACGGATCGCCAAATTTCAGATTCGTCGCGGATCGCAGTCGCAAGTTTCGAATTCATCGCGGTCCGCGGATCGCAAATTTCGGATCCATCGAAGATCTCGGAGATCGCAAATTTCGGATACATCGCAGATCGCCGGACACCAAATTTCGGATCAACGTCATGAGATATGGTCACATGGAATTTCGGATCCATCACAGATCGCAAGATCGCAATTTCGCAATTTCGGATCCATCGCAATTTTTAGAACATGCACATTTAAAAAACTCCGATCCAAGGTTCTTGCGATATGCGATGTGTTAAAATTTTTTTTAATATAAAGTTTTTTTTTTTCACCTCACGTCACCCTCACCTCACATTCCACTCACCATATCCTTCTACAAACTTACATGGATGAATTAATGAGTTTTGATTGATTTCAATGGTTTGTTTTATGGATTTTGGGTTTGGATTGATTCCAATGGTTTGTAAATTAATTTTTATATTTTTATATTATAATAATTATATTATAATTATAATGTTTATTATAATTTTAATATAATTTTAATTATAATATTAATCATATTTAAATTAACTTTTTCAAATCATTCGTATATTAATTTAATTTTGTAACTTAATTAATTTCTAAATTAGATGATAATTAATTAGAATTAATTTCATATATTAGTTAGTTAATAATTAATTTAGAATTAATTATTAGATAATTAGAATCTAATTTAGGATTAAAATTCTAATTAAAAATTCTGATTTTTAGCCCAGCAAACAGAATTTCCAGATTTATGCCAGATTTGACTCATCAACTTTGGAGGCTCATAGAATGAGTTTTACTTGGCCAAATGAGGCCCAGGACAGCTCATTAGAAAGATAAAATCAAGGAGAACATTTCTGAGGAGGTTCCACTAATAGATTTGGTCATTAATTGGGTCAAAAATCATGCATAAGATCAAGCTCTGAATTTCTAAAAAAAAAATCAATTTTCTGATTTATTTTCTGCATTTTCATTTGTCCAAGCCTCTTCTAATTGCAGATCCATTCGTCAATAATATCCTTGGCCAATTAAACCATCCCAAGCATAAATAGAGAGCTTATATTTTATTTTCAATTATTTATTTAAATAGAATTTGATTGGATTTGTTTTAAATGCCAAAAATGATATTTTGTTTTTATTGATTGCATTTTAATTTATTTTGATTTCTTTTTGTAGGAAAACAGTAGAAGAGATATGAAGAAAAGATCTTAATCAATGAGAATTCTCTAGAAATTAAAAGATTGGAATGTTTGAGAAAATAAAAGTGATTGGACAGATTTTCTTCAACAAACTTTCATCTCAAGAATTCCTTTGCAAATATTATAAATAGCAGATTGCAGAATGGAAAGGGGGCTGCTCTTCTCTGCAATTCCAGACTTCTAAAAGCATTTCTGTAATAGGGGTTTAGAGTTGTAGATGGGGAGGAGAGAAAAATTTCAGATCTGAACATTATTGAGGGTTTTTTTTTATGTCTTGAATTATGCATGATGGGCAGAGTTTGCATTTCTGCAACTCTAGTCTTGAAAGCAGAAATTCAAGTAATGTAAAGTACCATTAGAGACCAGGATTAGAGAAGCAGATTCAATTAACTAGTATTTTTGGCATTTGTGTATCAAATACCAGTTTCATTTTTATGTTAATAAAATTGTTGTTTCATTTTATTCATGTTTATGCATTTCTGTTGATATGGATAATTTGTCTCAAATTGTTATGTATCTATGTTCTTATGAATTTAACTCTGATTTCTTAGTAACGATTTGCTCAGAAATTTGTCTTATAAAACTGATTTTTTAAATAATAATATGTTGTGAATTTCTTCCACATATTATTGTTTAATTATTGACTTGATTGATTTGATAATCAATATCATTTTTGTGAATTTCTTCCGGAGTGTTGTTGATTTATTATTTCAGTCAAATGGTCTCAATAGAATATGTTTTGGTAGTCACAAATGTGAGCTAAATTGAATTTCTTCGTTGGTTTGACATTAATTAAAAGCCAGACATATTTTAATCCTCATTACTTAATTATCTTGCTCTTAGTTGGGTTAGATTTTCATCTACCTGATTGAGATAGGATTTAGATTAGTTTCTTTTTTCTTGCATTATAGAATAAGTTTGCAATTAGATTAAATTTACATTCTTTTAAGTCCTCTTCTCAAATAGGCAAAATCTTAGTTGTGGTTTGGCTGAACCCAAATCAGCTTAAGGGTCATTCTCTTGCCTGATCAGCAAGAAGAATTGATCTGATATCCCTGTCTATTGGTATTTAAGGAAACATCATAAACCAATAGCGATAGGGAAAAGGTAACTGGACCTAGTTAAACCAGTCGGAGCCACTATCATAAACGGAAAAGGAGTTGTATTAAGGTCCGGACCGGGTGGTTATCGCCCAATGTTGTAGCAGCGATTTTCGAGGCTTCAACAGGACCTCAAAATTCCCCTAATGCCAAGAACATACATTTTCAACTTCTTGCACCAAGTTTATTTCTTTGTACCTTAGGTATCAAAGCATAACAGGTGGAACTGCATATAGAACTGCACATAGAGCTACATCAGCCCAAAACATCAATTTTACATTCTTAAAAAACATCATGGAGTGAACCATATTAAAAATTTTCCTGTTCATTCTTTCAGCTACACCATTCTGTTGGGGATTATAGGGCACAATTGTTTGATGTTTGATCCCATGTTGGTGAAGATAGTTTTCAAATTCATTTGAAGTGTATTATTTTCCATTATTAGTAACAAAAGAGCCAATATGAGTTTGTGCACCATTTTCAATCCATGAATGAAAATTTTTGAATGTTTGAAAAGCATCAGATTTGTTCTTCAATAAGTAAACCTAACACATTTTGGTGTAGTCATCAATAAATTTCATCATATATTTAATTCCATTTGCATAAGAAACTGGCATGGGGCCACATAAATATGAATGAATAAGCTCAAGTTTTCTATGTGCTCTGCAGTGTGAATCATGAAATGATTGTTTGTTATGCTTTCCTAGAATACAAGCATCACATTGTTTAAGTTTCCTATGAATTGTAGGAAATCCAGTAACACCATTTTTCTTCAACAATCGAAGGTGGTCATAGTTTAAGTGTCCAAATATAGCATGCCATAAAAGACTTGATGGGAATGTACCTTCATCATGATGAGAACTGTATGAAATTTTTTGTGCATGAGCAGAGGTACCTTGCAGCTTTAGGAGTCTTCCTTCTTCTATTCCCTTCATGACACGTGAGCGATCTGATGATTTTCTGACCTCAAAATTTCCATCAAACATGTGAATGGAGTGTTTGATAGTGGTGGACCAAGGATAGAAAGTTTCTCCTCAACTCAGGGAGGTATAGAAACTCATGTAGAAGATGATTTGGAAGACCAGGCAACTTAAGCCTCATTGTGCTAGGACCTAATGACTTTAGTTTAGATTTGTCTACAAAGTATAATGTTCCATCAGTCTTGTTAGTAATTCTTCAAAAAAATATTTTCTAAAAGTCATGTGACATGTTTCTCTTAAATCTACCAACCAATCATTTCTCCAAGAAGTAAGTGAAGCATAAAACAAACCTTCAGTTACTCCAATGTTACAATGTGCTACAACATAATGAGCGGATTTAGGTGCTTTACATTTCTCTCTGTCATGAGTTTTACCCTTTTCTTGATTTCTTTGCTGCTCAATTTTTTCTGAAGGCAGTGTTAGTGTCAGCCTTTGCAGCTTTCCTCCCCAGTGATCAAACATGCTCTTACAAAATGATTTTAAGTTCTCAAGGTCAAATTTTGTCATTTTAGTGAGTCTTCAAGCAAAATTTGGTCACTAGGCATTAGGTCTAGGGTTTGCTTTTACTCTTTTCACAGTTGTCCGAATGTTGGTCCATGTCACCATTCAGCTGAGTGTACCATCATTCAGAGGGCTTTCATCATCATTTCAAATTCCATTGGGTCATTTTACAACTCATTCATGCTTCAGTTGTGCCTAGGTAAGGTCAATTTCCCTCTCCTAGGGTTTTGGAGGCAATTTCTCTTGGATGGTCAAATCATCAGCAAAAATTGTATCCTGATGTTCATAAACCTTCCCCTATCCTTAATTTACATTATTAAACACTTCTCATCACTGAGATCCCCCAAATTCCTCATTTTCGCACAAACCCTAGTTTCTTGCTACAACTTGGCAATTTTCTAGGCTAGGCCTGTGTTTTTCCCTTTTGGACCCCTTCCCCTCACTCAATTTCTGAGCTTCCACTTTCCCCTACTTCCTAACATCCCTCCCTACTTCCCAAAATTTCCCCAATAATTTATAAGCCCCTTATCCCCTTCATTTCACTTCATTTCGACAGATCCCTTGTTTCACATCGGGATAGGTTTCACTCAAATGATGTTTCAGAGCAATTAAAGATGAATTTTGGAAAACTAAGAGAGGTTTTTGTCCAAAACATTCCAAAGAAGAAAAAAATCCTTCATGTTTTACATAGGTATCATGGTTTTAGAGAAATGTCAAAAATACAATCGCCTTAGGAGAATTGATGCACCTCTGACGTGACCTTGGGAAAATCAAGATTTCTCCTAGCTTGGTTGGCTAAATGACTTTCTTGATGAGTCAAATGATAACTAGACACAAATAGCATTCCAATGAGCTATTATGAGCTCAATTTGGAGTTTAGGAAGACCTTCCAAAGTTTACTGCAACGGCACTTTTCCTTGAGGCAGCCTCATTCTGCTCATTTTGACCACTCTTGGGAGATTTGATTTTTGACAGGGTAAATGAACTCCAAATTAAAAAATTCCACTTGGTTTGGAAAGTAGACTCCAATAGATTTCCAACGATATATGACATGCCCAATTTAGACACCGAAGCCCTCCAAAAGCCTCCTGCAAAATGCACTATTTATGGCGCGGCGCATCCAGCCTGCGCGGCGCGTTGGGCTGGGGCGTGGCGCACAGAGCCTCCAAGCCTAAATTTCATCATTGTTTCTCAATTTTTAAAAATCAAACAATTCTTCCGCTCCAAGTAAGTTAAAAAAACCTTTGTTCATTGATTTGAAGATGTTTTTGGTGTTTGGGACATAAGATCAAATGTTAATGGTGAAAGACTTAACCCTATATCCACTTCACAATCTTCTCTTAGGGTTTTGAAAGGAGGTCATTTAAAAAACTTGAAATTTTGGTGTTTAAAACCTCAGTCCATAGACATTTGTGCTCTGGTTATCATTTTCGTTATTTTCATTACTATCACTGCCATATTGTTATACCACTGTCCCATGTCTCTCATTTATTTTGTTTGCATGTGGTAAGTCTCAAAATCCTATCATTCACTATCCATTTAAAATCCCATTTCCACAAGATCCAAAGGCTGCATTTATATCTTTGACTGCACTTGTATGTTTTCATTTCATTAGCTCTTGTTCCTAAAACTACAAGTCCCATCATTATCACTCATTCCCATTGCTTATAAATCCCCAAATCCCTAAATTCCGCAAACAGTGACTGTCCTCACACTTATATCTCATTGGACAGTCCTTTTTTCCCATTGTGATATTTCTCCACAACACCTCATTTCATATGTGGCACATGTGGCATTAGAGCATACACCAAACTATTATTTTCACCATATATATATTAGCATATATTTGTCAAACACCTTGTTTTTAGTGCCATGTCAGAGACAGATTCACCTTATGAGCAGGGGTATGAGCAGGACAGTGATTCATCAACCACAGAGCTAAATGTGTCAAGGAGATCTCATAAAAGTGGTCGTTACATATCAGAGAGGCGCCAGAGCCTTGTTTGCAGCATCACGACGAGTACTATCTCCACATGGTGTGGAAGGGGTCTCGCCTTCGACATCAGTACAGGTACAGGTTCAAGACAGAGGCAAGAGGCCTATGCACGATGAGGGCCCTTCAGGAGGCCGAGAAACTAATTTTATACTCATCGATGTTGATGCGAGCTCTCCCAGCTCGAAGCTGAGGGAGGTCATCCAGGAGCAGAAAGCTGAGATTAGTACTTTGACAGTGAAATTGCAGAGAGCACAGTGGGTGATAAACTACCTGGAGCAGCGGAACAAAAAACTAGAGGATCAGCATACACTTGTAGAGTTGCGGCAAATCCGGGAGGATAGTGCATTGGCGCGGAAGAGACCAGGTGACATGACACCAGTTGAGCGAGAGACTTGCCTTACGCACATCAACATTCATCTGGAGAAGATTTTGGCAAAGGCCAATAGGGACAAAGACATTCTCAGGCACATGAAGACTCACTATTGGGCCTGTACACACGTTTGCAGAGCAAAAATGAAGATCCTGAAGGCAAGGTTGAGAAAGGCACTGAAACGTTGAAAGAGGCCGGATCCGGTCCGAATCTTGGCCGAAGCTTCCTTGGCTGAGCATGAGACATGATGGGAGACCTTAACTCCAAATTTCAGCAAATTTGGAGAAGATTTTTTCATTTTGAAAATTTTTGGTTGCAAAACAGGTTTTTCCGCCCGACGCGTCGCGCCACCCGATGCGCGCTTACGTTTGAGACATCTTCTGGAGGAAAATTTTGCATTTTTGGATTTTTCATGGTAAATTATGTATGTTCAGGAATGGCCGAAGCATTTCATCACATTCTGGGCTGCCTAAAGGGCCAAAAACACCATGAAAATCACCTTTCTACCACCTTTTGCACCAGCAGGAAGTACTCCTGGGAGAATGAAATTTTGGAGGGGTAAACGAGGTCCAAATTGAAAAATTCAACTTGGGTTGGATAGCAGACATCCAGGGATTTCCAACGAACTATCATGAGCTCAATTTTGACTTCGGGAAGTGCTCCAAAAATAGGTCCAAAGTAGCACGACGCATAGAGCTTTGGAGCGCGGCGAATAGAGGAATTCAACCTATTTTTCACCTTCCAGCTCAGAAATTCAGCCAGTTTTGACTATTTTCACCTTATGATGTAATTTTTGATCTAGCTTGATGTAATTTGGTAACCATGATGTAATTTTGGCATGTATTTACTTGTTTTAGATGATTCATTCACAAAAAAGTGAAAATCAAGTGAATGGATCAGTTTCCTAGCTTATAGAGGCAAGTTGTTTGGCTGCCTAGATTTTAGTTCCATGTTTAGAATTGGTTGAAACAGCCCCTAGAAGATTGAGCTCGACCGCTAGAGGCATGGGAAGGGGTTAGGATGGTCTATATGATGTATTTTCTTAATCATTTTCAGAGGTTGGACTGGTTGGACTCTTGGGAAAAGTTTGGCACACTATTGTACATATTTTCTGCATTTTTGGCTAAGGAAAGATCAGAGGTTTTGCAGCACCTGTTGGGATTCTTGTGGCTTTCAGTTTTTGATGGTTTTTTCTCTCAGTTATCTGTAAGTTCTTAATGTTTAATGTATTCCATTCCCTTCTTTTTCTTCTGAAACTAAATGAATGAGTAAATGAGGTAGAATTCATTGATTCCAGTGCTCTGCCTTTAAATTTGTTTAGTTTTATATGATTTCGCCAGTTTGGAGAGGATCCTTGTTCTCCCTTGCCCTATTTAGCTCCTTTTCATTCTGATCCATCCATACACATAATCAAAAGCATCAAGACTACTGCCTACCTTGCCCCAATTCGAATTCTGCGAAGATCTGGCCTCATCCCCAAGCCCAAAATTGCCATTCCCATTTTTCCAACAAAAACCCAAAAAAATTTAAATCAAACTCTTCCATTTGTTTACTAGCCTAAAATCAGTATCCATTACAGGACATCTCAGCCCCTTTGAAGACCTTTTGCTGAGATAGACCCAGAGAGAGCCCTCTCCTATCCTCGTAGGGCTAGCTACGAGGCTGAGCTTGGTTTGATGTTGCCTTGAGTTTTACCTTATTTCAGCCTAAGGTAGATTCGAGTCCTCACATAGTAGCAACCATACTAGGGAGAAAATGGTTTGCTTATTGGTGCTATTTGTTTCATAAGCTATATATGGAGCCTGAAGTTACGCCAGGTAGCCTTCGAACTGCTCTTGCTCTGCGAGTGCATGGTAGATAAACGCTGCTTCAGTCGATCTCCGGTCTAGCTTGTGAACATGACACTTGACTTGTGGATTGTCTTGCCCCAGTACATGTATCAAGTTCAAATCTGATGGTTGATGGTGGACAACGATAAGACATAAGAAGGCTGAAATCATTCACCTAGTGACTCCAATCAATGTGGAGACTCCACTGGAGGACTAACTCTTTCTCTGTGAAAATGGAAGGATCTTACACAAAGTTCAGGTATCCAAAGTGGAATGATATTCAAGATCTAGTCTGCTTTCTTGTAAACTACTTCTTTGTTGTTCTTGAAGCCATCTTGAAAGTTTTTCAGAATTTTTTGTATGATAAAGGTGATCAAAATCTTCACTCGATCCATTCAAAAAGTATAAATGGTGAGTTTCCCTTTGATCCTGGTCTCCTTACTTTTCCCACATCTTATGATCACTCTCTTCAGAGTGATGAGCCTAGAGAAAACAAGACTGATCCCGTAGCTCTTGTATATACTCCTACACCTTATATAGTCCCAGATAGGTATAAACCTCTTGTTTTACCTTCTGTTCTTCATGCTTTCCCTAAAAATTATGACCTATATCTACCAAGATTTGATGGTGAATGTAAAAATGTCAGCGCTGAGAAACATGTGCAGAATGTTGATACTTTTCTAGATCTTTTTGAAGTTGATGATGAAGATGTTAGTATTAGGCTTTTTGCTCTTTCGTTTCAAGGCCAAGTGAAGAGTTGGTTCAAAACCTTGCCTGATGCGAGCATCTCAGATTTCCAGCAATTCACCAAAGTTTTCCTTGACAGGTGGGTGATCGAACAGAATCCTTTCCTTATCATAGAAGAATATAACCAGTTGAAAAGATTGCCAGGGGAGACGGTACAACAGTTTTCTGCCAGATTTAACCAAGTATATTTTTCGATGCCATTTGATATAAGACCTTCTCCTAGATCTGCTCTCTTGCATTACCCGGGTGCCTTTGATCCGGAAATGGAGTTTCATCTCAGAGAAAAGAATATTGCAACACTTCACGAGATGCAGAACATTGCAGTAAATGTAGAGGCTCATTTGCTGATCCGAAGGGCAAGGTTGAAGGAAGAAGAGATGAAAAACATGGATCTGAAGAAATCGACATCTTTAGAGGTAAGGCTTGACATGTTGGTAGGTGCAGTAGAAGATATGATGCAAAATAAAACCACAAGGAATGAGTATAATGTTGAAGCCCATGGCTCGATGATTGAAGAAAAACAATTTGCTGATCCAAAACATTTTGTTTCTTATTCCAGTTTTCATAGTGATTTCTTTATAGATCATCTTGAAGAAGAGAGAGCTATTGATATGACATGTATGCTTGATGATGTGTTGTATACTGATGATTTTCCTCAGTTTGATCAGTATGGTGATGATTATGTTCTCCAAACAGAAGCTAATCTTGCAGACAAATCAGCAGCTAGTTTGTGCCAGGAGGAAGTTCACTTTCAGTAGCTTGTCTACAATGATCAACCGATGCATATCAACTATGACAATGATGAGGAAAGTGTAGCAAATTTTGAAGTAAGTGAAGGATATTTGCCTTTTTGTTTTTATTCGTTTCAGTTCATCAGAGATAACTACCATGCAATCAGAAATCAACTGTCGAAAAGTCTTGATCTGGATCATCTTGAGTGCAATGAAAACCTTTTTCAAGACTTCTCATATTCAGATTTGCAGTCCCCGAATGCCATTGAGTGTCAAGTTGCAGATGAAGCCATGGACGCTGGTACATATGATCTAATGATACAAGGTGACTCTGTACCATTCTGTTTTGAATCATTTCAGTTTTTGAGAGGAAAATTGCATAGTAAATCTTCAAATGAGCAGCCTGTAGCATCAGATTTGCAGCCACCAAACGAAATGGAAGGTCAGATTATAGATGAAGGCGTAGGATTTGAAATACATGATTCAATGATGCAAGAGGATTTTGTACCCTTTTGTTTCGAAGAATTTCAGTTCATAAAGCAGAATCTTCGTAATATCTCTAAAGAAAAAGATGAACAGCTGGTAGGATGTCATACAGTTTCAATGGATACATCGCAGCAGTCTTCTCAAATTTTTGATGATCCTATTGCTCGTGTGTTGGACGATGTTTGCTGTAAAATTTCTTCTTCATTAGCTAACCATGTGACAAAAAAGAATGTTGATAATAATCTTATTCAAAAGCCGCCTTCATTGTCTTGTTTAACAGATTTTTCACTACAAAGCCTATATCAAGATTTGCAGTCATATGAGGATATTGATAAAGGAGAATTTTTCTCTGTTTGGAATCAGCTCCAGAGTTTGGTTATTCACGAAATTCAGGACCCTTTTGATATTTTTTTGCAATCACCAAATAAAGCCAGCACAGATGTGAGGAAAATCTTAATTTCCAGCTATGAAGATCACTTGGACGAGAGCAGTAATCTGTTAATGGAAATCAGTAGCTATGTTTATGAAGATCATTTTGCCGTATTCTTGAAGTCATCCAGTCAATTCATGATTTGCAAGTTTATCAGCAGTCAACTTGATTCCAAGGTTCCATGGGAGTTGTCTTTCGATTCTTCTCTTTTCCTGTTCATCAAAAATCATTTGGGAAGAAATCAAATAGCAGCCAGGATGCTTACATGGTTGCATTGATTGTTTCATTTCACTTGATCAGGTGATGAATGGAACAATTAGAGTAGGTTGTATTGAATAAGCTCTACTTTGAGCATATTTTTCCAGTTTGTCAGTTGTGTTTAAGTATCGAGTCAGTTTTTAGTTGAGTGAGAATCAATTTCTGTCGTTAAGTCATCAGTTTTCAGTCATGCATTTTAGTTTCTATTTTTTATTCCATTGCCCAATGGATGAAGGCACTGTCTGGTTTCCAAAGATCTGTAGTTCTTGGCACCTCCAAGGAGCTACCATCCCCATTGGATCCAATTTTAGTGTCAGCCTTTGCAGCTTTCCTCCCCAGTGATCAAACATTCTCTTACAAAGTGATTTTAAGGTCTCAAGGTCAAATTTTGTCATTTTAGTGAGTCTTAAAGCAAAATTTGGTCACTAGGCATTAGGTCTAGGGTTTGCTTTTACTCTTGTAAAAGTTGTCCGAATGTCGGTCCATGTCACCATTCAGTTGAGTGTACCATCATTAAGAGGGTTGTCATCATCATGTCAAATTCCATTGGGTCATTTTACAACTCGTTCATGCTTCATTTGTGCCTAGGTAAGGTCCATTTCCCTCTCCTAGGGTTTTGGAGGTAATTTCTCTTGGATGGTAAAATAATCAGCAAAAATTGTATCCTGATGTTCATACACCTTCCCCTATCCTTAATTTACATTATTAAACACTTCCCATCACTGAGATCCCCAAATTCCTCATTTTCGCACAAACCCCAGTTTCTTGCTACAACTTGGCAATTTTCTAGGCTAGGCCTGTGTTTTTCCCTTTTGGACCCCTTCCCCTCACTAAATTTCTGAGATTCCACTTTCCCCTACTTCCTAACATCCCTCCCTACTTCCCAAAATTTCCCCAAGAATTTAGAAGCCCCTTATCCCCTTCATTTCACTTCATTTCGACAAATCCCTTGTTTCACATCGGGATAGGTTTCACTCAAATGATGTTTCAGAGCAATAAAAGATGAATTTTGGAAAACTGAGAGATTTTTTTGTCCACAACATTCCAAAGAAGAAAAACCTCCTTCACATTTTACACAAGTATCATGGTTTTAGAGAAATGTCAAAAATACAACCGCCTTGGGAGAATTGATGCACCTCTGACGTAACCTTGGGAAAATCAAGATTTCTCCTAGCTTGGTTGGCTAAATGACTTACTTGATGAGTCAAATGATAACTAGACACAAATATATTTCGAATGAGCTATCATGAGCTCAATTTGGAGTTGAGGAAGACCTTCAAAAGTTGACTGCAATAGCACTCTGCCTTGAGGCAGCCTCATTCTGCTCATTTTGACCAGTCTTGGGAGATTTGACTTTTGACAAGGTAAATGAACTCCAAATTAAAAAATTCCACTTGGGTTGGAAATTAGACTCTAATATCTTTCCAAGGAGATATCACACGCCCAATTTGGACATCGGGAAGGCCTCCAAAAGCCTTCTGCAAAATGCACTATTTATGGCGCGGCGCACTGAAGGTGCGCGGTGCATAGAGCAATTTTTCCCAATGTAAATTTACACTGGCGCAGCGCATCCAGCCTGCGCGGTGCGTTGGGCTGGGGCACAGCGTACAGAGCCTCCAAGCCTAAATTTCATCATTTTTTCTCAATTTTTCAAAATCAAACAATTATTCCGCTCCAAGTTAAAAAACCTTTGTTCATTGATTTGAAGACGTGTTTGGTGTTTGGGACCGAAGATCAAGTGTTAATGGTGAAAGACTTAACCCTATATCCAGTTCACAATCTGATCTTAGGGTTTTTAAAGGAGGTGATTTAAAAAACTTGAAATTTTTGTGTTTAAAACCTCAGTCCATAGACATTTGTGCTCTGGTTATCATTTTCGTTACTGTCATTACTATCACTTCCATATTGTTATACCACTGTCCCATGTCTCTCATTTATTTTGTTTGCATGTGGTAAGCCTCAAAATCCTATCATTCACTATCCATTTAAAAGCCCATTTCCACAAGATCCAAAGGCTACATTTATATCTTTTACTGCACTTGTATGCTGTCATTTCATTAGCTCCTGTTCCTAAAACTACAAGTCCCATCATTATCACTCATTCCCATTGCTTATAAATCCCCAAATCCCTAAATTCCCCAAATAGTGACTGTCCTCACACTTATATCTCATTGGACAGTCCTTTTTTCCCATTGTGATATTTCTCCACAACACCTCATTTCATATGTGGCACATGTGGCATTAGAGCATACACCAAACTATTATTTTCACCATACATATATCAGCATATATTTGTCAAACACCTTGTTTTCAGCGCCATGTCAGAGATAGATTCACCTTATGAGAAAGGGTATGAGCAGGATAGTGATTCATCAACCACAGAGCTAAATGTGTCAAGGAGATCTCATAAAAGTGGCCGTTATATATCAGAGAGGCGCCAGAGCCTTGTTGCGACATCTGCGAGTACTATCTCCACATGGTGTGGAAGGGGTCTCGCCTTCGACATTAGCATAGGTACGGTTCGGGACATAGGCAAGAGGCCTATGCATGATGAGGAGCCCTTCGGGAGGCCAAGACAACGATTTTATACTCATCGATGTTCATGTGAGCTCTCTGACTCGAAGTTGAGGGGAGAGATTCCATCTAGGAGCAAGGGCGAGATTGGTATTTTGACGAGAGAGTGCCGAGAGTACGGTGGGTGATAAACTACCTGGAGCAACGGAAAACAAACAACTAGAGGATCGGCATACACTTGTAGAGTTGCGGCAAATCCCCGGGAGGACCGTGCATAGGCCGGAAGAGACTAGGTGACATGACACCCGATTGAGTGATAGACTTGCCTTACGCCGTCAAAATTCATCTGGAGAAGCTTTTGGAGGAAAATAGGGACAAAGACATAACAGGGCACAGAAGAATCACTATTGGGCCCGCACGCACGTTTGCAGAGAAAAAATGAAGATCCTGAAAGTAAGGCTAGAAAAAGCACTGAAACGTCGAAAGAGGCCGGATCCACTCCGAATCTTGGCCGAAGCTTCCTTGGCTGAGAATGAGACATTATGGGAGACCTTCACTCCAAATTTCAGCAAATTTGGAGAAGATTTTGTCATTTTGAAAATTTTGGTTGCAAAATAGGTTTTTCTGCCCGACGCGTCGCGCCACCTGACGCGCGCTTATGATTGGGACATCTTCTGGAGGGAAGCTTTACATTTTTGGATTTGTCATGATATAGTGTGTATGTTCAGGAATGGCCGAAGCATTTCATCACATTCTGGGCTGCCTAAAGGGCCAAAAACACCATGAAAATCACCTTTCTGCCACCTTTTGCACCAGCAGGAAGTACTTTTGGGAGATTGAAGTTTTGGAGGGGCAAATGAGCTCCAAATTGAAAAATTCCACTTGGGTTGGATATCCGACATCCAGGGCTTTCGAAAGAGCTACCATGAGCTCAATTTTGACTTCGGGAAGTGCTCCAAAAGCAGGTCCAAAGTAGCGCGTCACATAGAGCTTTGGAGTGTGGCGCATAGAGGAATTCAGCCTATTTTTCACCTTCCAGCTCAGAACTTCGGCCAGTATTGACTAGTTTCACCTCTTGATGTAATTTTTGATCTAGCTTGATGTAATTTGGTAACCATGATGTAATTTTGGCATGTATTACTTGTTCTAGATGATTCATTCACAAAAAAGTGAAAATCAAGTGAATGGATCAGTTTCCTAGCTTATAGAGGCAAGTTGTTTGGCTACCTAGATTTTAGGTCTTTGTTTAGAATTGGTTCAAACTACTCCTATAAGCATGAGCTCGACCCCTAGAGGCATGGGAAGGGGTTATACTTGTCTATTTATTTTATTTTCTGAGACATTTTCATGGTTGGACTCTTAGGAAAAGTTTGGCACACTATTGTACATATTTTCTGCATTTTGGCTAAGGAAAGATCAGAGGTTTTGCAGCACCTGTTGGGATTCTTGTGGCTTTCAGTTTTTTATGGTGTTTTCTCTCAGTTATTTGTAAGTTCTTTAATGTTTGATGTATGCCATTCCCTTCTTTTGCTTCTAAAACTAAATGAATGAGTAAATGAGGCAGAATTCATTGATTCAGTGCTCTGCCTTTAAATTGGTTTATTTTTATATGTTTTCGCCAGTTTGGAGAGGATCCTTGTTCTCCCTTGCCCTCTTCAGCTCCTTGTCATTCTGATCCATCCATACACATAATCAAAAGCATCAAGACTACTGCCTACCTTGCCCCAATTTGAATTCTGGGAAGATCTGGCCTCATCCCCAAGCCCAAAATTGCCATTCCCATTTTTCCAACAAAAACCCAAAAAATTTAAATCAAACTCTTCCATTTGTTTACCTAGCCTAAAACCAGTATCCTTGCAAGTCATCTCAGACCTTATTGTTTATTTTTACTAAGTTTGACCCTGAGAGAGCCCTCTCCTGTCCTTGTAGGGCTAGCTACGAGGTTGAGCATGGTTTGTGGTTATCCTAAGTTTTGCCTTATTTGACCTAAGGATTATTTGACCTAAGGTGATTCGTTTCCTAACGACGGCTTATAACAGATGCATCATACGGAAATATTTGACCCCGTCTGCCGATAGTCATGTGCTACTTTGAGTTTATGCTGCCATCCCCTCCTCTAAAATTCCTTCTTCCTCTTCCTCTTCAACCACCTCCTTCTACGGAAGAATCACAGAGCAGTTCTTCTCTCGATGGTACTGCCACACAGTAAAGGCCCAATGGGGGACCATGAAAAACACGAGTACAAGGGGGAACTCATGACGAAAATCGACACGAACATGGACAAGTATGGAGGCGAAGTGGTGCCCCCAGTACAAGTGTTGTTAGTGAGGAAGTTTGATTTTAAGGAGGTGTGAGGTGATCCTTCTTGGAAAAAATAGGTCCTAGCGAAGGATGAAAGTAAAAAAAGGATGCTGGCTATCTAACAGAAAATAAAACATGAATCTCAGAAGGGAAATGCTAAGGGTAATATTTCTTAAGATAGAGTGCATTGCGAGGATTAGGGAGAGGATTGCCTTCGAAGTCCTCTAAAAAGTAGGCCCCCTTACCAAGATCCTTACTGATGACGTAAGGGCCTAGCCATAATGAGTCGAACTTCCCATGAACAAGGACATTATGGGCCTAGTCATATACTAGAACAAGGTCGCCTTCGTGAAAAGGACGAGGCTGGACTTTTCGGTCACATTGAGCTTTGGTGTGTTGCTTGGTCGCTTCCATGGTTTGCAATGCAACACGGCGGTCTTCAGAGGCATGCTCAAGCATGATAAGTCGTTTTTCTAGAGGTTGGGTGTCAGGGAGAAGTTGAATAGCCAGATGAAGGGAAGGGATTTTACGCTCGATTGGTAAGACAACCTCTTCTCCAAAAACGAGGTGAGGAGGGTTATGGTTGGGGGGCATAGGTGCCCCCAAGCATGGTGTGGTCATGCCAAAATGTATTTAGAAAAATGGGAATCTAAACACATGTTAATGATGTGGTGTGCCATTTGTTCGCGTTATGGTTATGCAGTATGAGAAAGGAAATGGAGGATTACCAATCTCTTTTGGTACTGCATATAGGGATCAAATGGACTTTAAGTTTCTGAGTCGGCATACCTGGTGTCACTATCCCAAACAGAGGATTTGGAGATAATGAACTGATGCTCTCATAGAAAATTTATAGGTTGGTCAACAATAATGTCTAAGAGACTGGGTTGTTGATGGAAGATGAGGGAACGATAAGAGGTATCATCCCTAGAGTGATTTGAAGTGATATGGGAATCTAGAGGTTCTTCTAAATGTGGAATAATAATGGTACTAGAGTCGAAACGACCAGATACACTAGGAGAGTTATGGATAATTACTTCTCCTGGCCTCTCAAATATGGGTGCCACCTTACCCAAACATTGGGTTGCAATGTAATGGCCACAAGGTGTATGTGGTTCGAATGCATGGTTTCGATGTAAGGGGGAATAAAGAAAGTCAGGGGAGATGATTCCTTCCATAATGTCATCATCGTGATAGGAGATGGGGTGAATGGTGGAAGAAAGACCACCGGACGCGGTGAAGCGACCTGACTCATCATCATGAGAAGAGAGCTTCACATGCGTATCGTCACAAGGGGTGACAGAAGAGTAAGTAGATAAAGGATCTACCGATCGTGAGCCCAGGGTGATCGCTAAAGGAAGGTCAAGTGAAAGAACAAGGGAGGATTCAGAGGGAATGTTCCCTGAGGGTCTCATGGATGATGATAGGTAGTAAATGGTGGATGAAGGCTCCTTCATATCGACATCAGAAGGGGGAATGTCAATGGGAGAAGTCATGTCTAGTAGTTCTGCCGAAGCAAAACGTGCAAATAGGGGAGAGGTGGACTTGTTGTGTTTGGCCTCGAAATGGCGGACCGCGACTAGAGAGGTGCAGAATTCCTCAAGGCGGGGACAAAGGTGGGTGTAATGGCCATGAAGATCACACAAAGCACAGGGGTGGTTGGTGTGAATAGTCTTGGGGTTCTTGGCCATGGTCGCGGAAGGAACAGAGGCTTCCGGGACCATGGACTTAGGGAACGTGACATTAACCATGGGCTTGAGATGAAGCAATGCAGGACAGGTGTGGGAGGCGTGACCGACAACATCACACAAAGCACACTGGATGGTATGCTTTGGAGGCTAAGAAGGAGCAGGTTTTGTCGGGGGAGCCTTGTCCTTTGATGCCCCCTTGCGAGCTTTGCCCTTCTTACCCGAAGCGGTCGCAACAGGAGGTGGTTCCTGTTGAGGTGACTGAGGCACTGTTACAGTGGGAGAAGTCCTGGGGGCCGGTTGAGCCGGGGTCAAAGCAAGATAAGGTTTGGGTTGACCAGGCAAGGTTGGGGCTGGAGGATCAAGGTACCAGACGGGAATCCCAGGTCGAGGGATTAGGAAGAGAGGGTGGCCATGGCTTGGTACCATGTTCACTCCACAGGGGGAGGCTAGGAATGGTATCGACCCGAGAGGGTGTGGCCAGGTGGGATGGCTCCTAAAGGGCTAAGGCTTGGAGGAACCATTCTAGGAGGATAAAGAGATTTCTATCACATTTACCGAAGCACGGGTGAGGGCAGAGGATGCTGGTTGCCGGAGGAAAAGTTAGCGCTGTGGCAGTTGTAGGCGGCAGAGACGATTGCATCGTAAACATTCGATGGTGGGGTCGAGAAAGGAGAAGGGGAGACGGAAAAGGAAAAGTTCCCAGCAGGGAGGAGTCCTTGTAAACGCCGGGGGAGACACTGGTCAAGGAATCGACGGTTTTCTTGTTGGCTATAGAAGAGATGGTGGTTTCGGGTGAGGCCTGAGAGAGGGGCTCATGGTACGTCAACTGGTCAATGGTGACAATCTTTCCATTATGGGGGAAATACATCTTGCAAATGACCGCGGATGGGACAGTAGACATAGCATAGGTGTAGCTTCGCCCCAATAGAATGTTGTAGTCTAGCGGGGCGTCTATGACTTCGACGTCAACGCAAATAGTCTTACCGGCGAGGGTGATAGGGCAATTACAGAACAAGCCGATGGGCTAGGAGGCATGACCGTCCCACGCTCGAAGGGTGATCGTGGAAGGGATCAGCTCAGGGGATCCTAGTTGCTTCCAAACCAAAGCGGACATCAAGCAGGTGGATGCCCCCTCGTCAATTATACACCGGGAGACGATGGCGTTCCGGATTTTGACTGGGATTTGGAAGGCGACGGAAGGAGGAAGGGGAGGATGGTCTGATTGAGTGGCGTCGAACACAATCATTTGGTCATCAGCAGGATCTACAGCGCCCACGGCAGATAGTAGAGCCTTCTTTTGGGAAGGGCACGACTGGAGGAGTTCCAGTGTGGAAATGGCAGCAGGAGATTGTGCCAAATCATCTCTAACTGTATGCTATACGAATGATCGGCTCGACCGGAAGCGGCATTTCGGTAATGGTCCCCTGGGAATCTTGGTATGGACCTAAAATTTGGGTTGAGGGATATGTAAGGGACCATTTGTTGTCGAAAGAGGCTCTGTAGAACCGGAAGAAGGGGACTCGGGTGCAGATTGAGCGGGAGGCATGGGGTACTGGCGAGACCGAGTTTGAAGGTTAAGGTCGACGGTTAGAGGTGGATCAGAGTTCATCATGAGGATATGGTAATTGGAGGAACCAGAAGGGGAAGGTGGAGTGGCCACTTGTTTTTTAGGTGGTTGGGTAGCCATGAATCCCTTTTGTGCATCCACTGGCTCTTGAGGGGGCGGTGACGGCTGTTGCAGGGGTTGAGAAGGCAAGGGAGGCGAAATCGCATATGCTGGAGGAGCTGGCGCACCAGGCTGCAGATAAGGGTAATGGTTAGGTTGGGAAACATTGAGGTAAGTAGGAGGTTGGGCAAAAGGATGAGGCATGCCGTATCCTAGGTGTGTGCTACCGGGAGGGGGAGAAGTGCAGGGAGTGGTGGCCCCTCCTCCAGGAAAACCATAGCTCATGAGAGGTTGAGCGGATGGATGAGAGATAGATCCAACGATACTGTCAGCGGCATGAGGTGCCCCCGGTGTATGGGCATCACCGAGTTTAGGGAGATTAGGTAGGACAGTAGGATCATAACCTGTCTGAGCATAGATCAGGTCATACTTTAACGCCATTTGGAGGGCATCTTCTTCGGTTTGAGGAAAATTCAATGCGACATCTTTCCCGATAGGGGAAAAGAGAGATCTAAGGAACCAGTCCATGTAGACACGGTCTTCGAAGGGAGGAGATTGGCATAGGCTCCGTCTTCTTCGCCATTCCTGGACATGGGTAGAAACGCGGGTCGAAGAGGTTTGCTTGAAGGAAGTCAAGAGTTCGATACCAGTGTCATAACGAAGGGGAAGCTGGAAGTAAGATAAAAAAGCCCGGGCAAGAGTTGCAAAGGTGGTATGGGAGGAAGTGGGCTGATCAACATACCACTTAGAAGCTGCGCCTGTAAGCGTGTGTTGGAACAATCTAAGACGAATAGAGTCATCGGTAATGGAGGTAGATGAACACCACATGTGGAAATATCGAACATGATTTGAAGGATCTTCTCCAGCACGACCTTCAAACTTTGGGATGTCGGAAGGGAGCTTTGTCGGCATAGCGGGCCAACTAGCGTCATGGTGTATAGGGTCGTTTATCAACCGGTCCAAATCAGGGAGGTTGAGGCCTGCCAAGAAGGGGAGCAAGGGGGCAGCCGAGGTAGTTCCTGTGGTGGTTCCGCTAGTAGTAATCCTGGCATTAGGGCCTGGAGGACTACTAGCATTAGGCCCTAGACTAGACATGGTGAAGGTGACAGGGGGAGAACCAGGAGGAGAAGGAGGACCCGATGAATCAGGGGAGGAGTCGGAGTGCGGACTGGCTCGACGACGGTGGGTCGGAGCAGGTCGATCGACCGGAAACTGAGGGTGAAGGCCAAGAAGTCTCCGGGAAAGGCGCCTTGGGGGCGCAATGACGACAGGAAGAAGGAAACCAACAGGGGAAAAAAGGGACAGAGTCAATGAAGGTCAAGGGCAGAAAAGGTGCAGTGACAATTGATTTGAGAGTCTTTGCCAGGCGGTGTTAACCAGGCGCTTCTTCGCTTAGGGTCAGTGTGTGGCGTGCGTTAATTTTAATTTTTAAAACCCTTTCCGTTTTGAGAGCAAGAAAAAAGTGTGCTGCGTAGCTGAAAATAAACCTACAGAGAAAAGTATATAATGCTGAAATAACAGAAAAATAACAGCTACTTGTGCATCTATCGAACCCAAGAAGGTGGGTCTCTCAAAACTAATCTGAAAAGAAAGGGAAAAATCTAGGTAAAACACACGGAAAAGAGGCCAATAGATCTAAGGTCAAAAGGGATAGGGATCTAAAGGATAAAGCTGCTGAAAAGAGGTGCAAATCACAGCCAAGAGACAGAGGCAAGGTGGCTGGAAAAAGGGGAGGAAATCAGCAAAAAGTGGCAAGGGCAGAGAGAGGTCCAGACAAAACAAGAAGAGGTGATTTGAAAGGAAAAGAGGCTGATTTCAATGGATCTGAAAGGGTGGTAACAGATCTAGAAAAGAGGAGGCTGAAGCTCTGAAAAACCGACGGCTGAAACAGCTAAAACTCTTCCACAAAAAGTGGAGGGTACTAAAGCCCTAAGGGGCTAGGTTCCCACTTAGATGAGTAAAAATAGATCAGAACTTGGTCAAGGCGGGCTGAGACAGAGGCTCGAAGACCTTGACAAAAGTTGCAGTAGAACCCAGAAAAATTGCAGAAAAATCACTGAAAAACTGGCAGGTCGTAGTTTCTGACCTGTTTTCAGTGCAGGTCGCAGAAAAGGGGCAGAAAAGTGCGACCTGGAGATCCAGGTCGCAGTTTATGGGCCAAAAAGTGCGACCCCCCGTTCCGGTTGTCTCGGCGGTAGATTTTCAGAAAAGTTGCCGTCTCAGTTGCGGCTGGTGTCGCTTACCTGCGCAATAGGGCCAGAAACACACAAAAGTTAGAAATTTTAATGTTTTAGGGTTTTATGTGAAAAAAAATGACATAAAAAGAGGAAAACTAAGCAGCTGAAAAGAAGCCCTAGGGCCTGAAGTAGCTGGATATGCAGGAATATGAAAAACGACAGCGGTCGTAATTTAAAACCCGTGTGGAGTCGCCATTTGTTAGTATGAATCCTTCGTCGAAGTGTACGAAAAAGGACCACTTTAGCTATGCATAACTAATAGCCCTAACAATAATAGTGGCTGCAAAATATCTTCAGATCTGCGATTAGTAATAAAAATGCTGCAACAACCAGATCTATAAATGGAAAGACATTAAGCAGTAAAATAAAGGGTTTGCTCCATGTATCCAACAGACAAGACAAGAACACGATTTTTTGAAATAATTTTTATATTACAGGGCACCTGGGAGGAAAACAAGAAGGTGTATCCAGCTCTCCTCAATGGGATGGGTTCTTTGTAGTCCTCAGCACTTCAGATCTAAGCTTTCTCTCTCTTGTAGGTGTAGAAAACCCAATGCAGAAAATGGAGCTCAATGGGAGCAAATGATGAAAATGAGACCAAGTGTATAGATCCAGAGTGATCAAGTAGGCAACAAAAGGTGAGGAATGATGGGGAAAACCCTCCTATTTATAACAAAATATTGGGTCATTCTAGATCTTGGTGCATGATTAAAATAATGTTAACCAAATCTAGATCCACCTTTTATGGAATACTTTATTATATTTGTTGGAGGGAAAGGGTGTTTGACTTGGATCAAATCCCTTGATTAGTGAAAAATAAATAAATAAATGATTTATTTATCTTTTTAAGGAAGTGGTTGGAAGATAATCAAATAAATAATGATTTATTTGATTATAGGTGGGTGATTTGGTCATATTTAACAAGGAATATTATCTAAATAATATTTAAATAATTATTCCTAGAAAATAATAAGATAAAAAATGGTTTATCTCATTAATTTCTTTGTTTTTGGGTTAAACATGACTCGGAATAATAATTAAATTATGGTTTAATTAATTATTCCATGAGGAAAATCAAACAAATATAGGTTTGTTTAATATTTCCTTTTGGGGTTTCCTGTTTGGACTATAAACAACCTAATAAATGTGGTTTATTAAGTTATTTAACATAGTGAAGGCAATTTTACTTAGGGTAAAATTGGTCTTACATGGTGTACTTGGGTCCATCTAATGATGATAGGTTAGATGACCAAAAAATGGTGTAACAGCAGGACTGATTGCTACGCTACTTGATCCGACACTAGCATAGGAGGTGCAACATGTTCATGTTGTGGGGGACGAACCTGGTCATCTGTCCTAAGATGGATGTGTATTTTGTGACCGGATTACTGCCTCATGGTGAGGTACTGAGATAGCCACTCCCTTCTGGAAAGGTGGATCTGGAGAGGTTTCAGAGACGCCACAATGGTGGGGAGCCTCTTACTGAGGAGTGCATCAGCACTGCATCTGTGACAGATTTGGCAGAGTGATGTGCTCTGGCAGTGATTGTGTGAATGGCAGGGTCACCGACTCTACATCGGGCATCAGGCCCATAGGTTGGAGTACTGCACTGGTTGAGATCCGAGCATTTTTACGACTTTTCCCATTTTTGCTATGACGGGATGGTGTCACAACACAACAAGGTCCATAATGGATCTATTTTTTTTGTTTATGCTAGTATCGTGTGTAGCATTATGTATGAGAGGGTAGTGTTGCTGAGGCCAGTAGTGGCGGTGCCTTCTGGTGGGCCACGAGAGCCTCGTATGAGGAGGTGGGATCCGACGATGTCGCACAGTGGTGGTGGCATGGTGGGGCATTATTGGAATGCCCCGAAAGAGGCATGGTTTGAGTCCAACCCGTAGATGTTCTTCCCCTTCCCATATGCGGGGATGGACTTCCGGGGGGATCCAGACATGGGTCTCCCTTTTAGTTATGCTTAGGGACCTACAGGTATGTTGTGCATGTTTTATGAATTTATTTTAGTATATATATACTTATTTGTTTTGCTAGCAACACTAACTTCATTTTGGTTACTCTTGCATATGTTGGCGAGGTGGGTTTCCCTGTGGCTCCATTGGTTGGCCACGATCCTCTACGGCGACATAGGGGTGATCAAAGAGGAGGAATTGCTGGGGGACCTGGTGGTGGTGTCTCATGCTAATGCAACAGTAGCACGTGCAGATACGGTGGAGGCTTGTATCGAGGAGTTGACTGCTCGGGTGTCAGGTCTTGAGGATGCCTAGGGTCGAGTGGACTTCTTGACCTAGGGGGTGCCTACTCAAGGATTTATGCATGACTTCAAGGAGGTCTGGTTGGAGACCGTGATGGCCTACGAGAGGGAGTATCAGCCCGTTCTATGTCGGGTGGCGATCTCGGCTGCGATGACAGCTCCAGTGGTCGAAACGAGAGTGGTTGTGGGTCCAGGTGCCCCTCCTGAGGGGGCACCACCCTAGAGTATACTTGTACATAGTGAAAGCACCCATTATGAGGATGCTTCCCTCATTTTTGATGACTTTTGTATCTTTGGGCTGGCAGTTCGGCTAGCGAAACTATTTTTTGTACTCAGACATATACATTGTGATATATATATATATATATATATATATATATATATGAGAGATAGTTTTTGTGGCTCTACGTCTTGTGTTCACTTTTTTGGTTTATGTATGATGTTATGCTGATGGATATCTATATTTTTCATTTTTTATGTATGATGATTTATTTGAGATGCATTCCAGCTTAGGATATTGTTAGTTATGTGATTTTTTGTTTGGTTTTGACTCCTTGGTACATGTGTGAATGTGATATAGTCAAATTGTCTGCTTAATATTTTTGCATGAAAATATTTTCTAAATAGATGTGTATCTCTTGTCTCAAATGTTTGGTTTAACTGCGACACTACTAACTGGGAATTGAGGTAGATATGCATATGGCATATGCCCTGATGGAGGGCATCGCACATAACTCCGATGATAGTGTCATATTATGCCTGATTGTTTGTTGCTAAACCGATGCACACACTATTTGAGCATAGTGGTGATTGGTTAGGGTGGTAAATGACCCAGGCGACTACAGCTAATTTTTGAGACCATCGTGACGCTCCATCAGCAAATCCGAAATAGGGTTCAGGTTGGTGATCCATGATGGTAGTTTGAGCGCTTTTAAATAAGTCTTTTGGTCAAAAAAAAAAATTAGTGGTTAGGGTTGTGTACGTTCACTCTAGGGAACGGTCATTTTGGCCCTTATAGGTAGAATTTATTGAGGTAAAGGCCGTTGAAAAGGTTGCTGAGGCATGTCATGTTTTCTTTCATCAAGATGTATGCCCCTTATCGGAGGCAATGTTTGATGATGTAGGGTCCTTTCCACAAGGTTTCGAACTTTCCTGGTCCTAGGGCTTCTTTTGTGGCATCATAGCGAAGGACTAGTTCTCCCTTGGTGAATGAACGTGGGTTGATGTGGAGGTATATTGATGCTTTTACCATTTTCTTGTGGGCCTCGTTGTGTTGCAGCAACTATCGTCAACTTTTGTCAACAAGCTCTAGATATAATAGGTGTTGTTCTAGAGGTTGGGTCTCATCAAGGAGTTCGATGGCAGCATGTAAATTTGTAATCTTGCAGAAATCAATGCAAAATCACAAGCTACCTTGACCTTTTGTGACAGGGATTGGGTGGAAATCCTAGGATGTGGGGGCGGCTACAATCATATTTTCGATATGATGGTACCATTTGTATATGGTGGATCGTGTCATCGACGTTTGGTGGGGGAAGAATATTCATAATGGGATTCTGCGTGAATGCAAGGTTGGGTTCCCCACTAGGATGGTCAATTTCCAGTAGGTGGAAATTGTGCCTGCCGCAAAGGTGCATGAATGTTTCCATTAGCGCACATACCTCTTGTGTGTGATTTTTGCTAGTGCAGATAGTGCATGGTATCACTGTGCCAATGGATTAGATTGTGCGGGATTCTACACTACTCATTGTTCTTGATGTGGACGCTTGGAAAGGGTCTATCGTAGAAGAGGTTGTCTTCTGTTTCCATTTTCGTATTGTTGACTTGGGTGTGTCTACCTCTTTGGGGGAGTGTAGACTCAACGCTGCTCTTGCCGCTCTTAGCTTGGGGAGGTGTACACATTTAATCGTATGGTGAAAGTGTGAAAAAATCCGGAAATAGGTACGTGTTATTTTCTCTTGGTTAGATAGAAGTTTCTAAGAGAGAGAAGAGATTATACCAAAACTGTTTGTAAGGTGATTCAGTTCTCTACACTAGTTGATCCGGTGGTCGTTCAGGTCGCATATTCTGCATGTTATCCTAGGCTTGGCCAGGGTCATGCTTGGTTGGTGTGTTGTCTTAGCTTGCCTATTATGCCACTGCGAGGGTGGGGATGCTGACCTAGAAATGAACTTTTTATGCCATTCCCGGAGGTCATCCTGTCTCTTCTCTATAGTATGAATCATGTTGATGGTGGGATGAAGTTGCGAGGCATAAGTACAATTTCACTCATCATGATTTCCTTGACATATTAGGTAGAATATCCTTGATATGGGGGTTCCGACATGCTCAGTTTGAGGTCTGGCAGGGAACCAGTGTCGTAATTTTGCTAAATTAGGACAAGTGGCAATCGCATGATTGGGCATTTTGCATAACATGCATGTTGGTCTTCTATATAGAGAGTGGTTAGAGGTAACTAGGGGTTGCCTGATTGGTCTCTTTTCGACTGACAAGAACATGATGGATCTGCTCATCACATCTTCTTGGGTTATGGAGCTGTCTATAGACTCCACATCCATGTCATATTCTTGGGAGAGGTGGACTATGGCAGAGTGTGAGCTAGCGAGGGCTAGCCAAAATTGGGGGATATAGTGAAAATTCTCCAAAAGGTGATTGTCGGTGCATAACGGACATGTGAATTGCCTTGCCCGCAATCCAACGTAGTAAACCATTTCTATAGGATACCATCTATGGATGAGTTCTAGGGTTGCGCACTCTTCGAGGAATTGACCACATTCATCGCATAGCGTGCAACGTATAACGGGCATGATTGGGGGTATTTTTTGTGCCCTTTGTTGCTCCTCCTATAGGTATAGTATGGTACGAGGTTCATTTCTGGATGCCCGGGTGGAGGGATCCTCTTGATAGGACCACTCGATGGCATGTAAGGCATCCCGATATTGTGGGATCTCTAGGAAGTGGTGGGTATAGTGCCCATAGTTGCTGCAGAGAGTGCATATGTGATTGGTACGCAATGATTTTCCTTTACCTTTGGTTGTAGGTTCCTTTTTATGGGAACACGACGTCACGATGTCTGTATTAGAGCCAAGGAGTGGTCTTAATTCATCTAGTTATAGATAGATATGGGTAGGGTGACCTATTAAGTCACATATGGCGCAGACTGGTGATTCCTATTGAACGGCGGGGGTCATCATCTTCTTTCCTCTTTTCTCGGCTTTCTTAGTCATAATCACCGGTTTTGCAATGGGAATTTCCTTTATGGGGGTGGTTTTGACTGTTTCTTGGATGATTGGGACCTCCTCAAGACCGAGGGGCTTCAATCCTGTGGCAGTAACATGGGTGGCTCATGTTTCTGCATGGGGAACTAGGTACAAAACTGGAATTTCCAATGATATGTTGGGTAATACCAGTGTTGCCAAAACCTGCCGGGAGATGAAACTAGCTGGGAGGTAGAGGAAATGGTTTGGGAGGCAGCGTAGGCTAGAGAGGCTATCATGGCCAGTGATTCGGTGTCGTTAATTCTTGTGTCAGTGTCTTGACTAGCTTCGACGATTGATGTGGACATCATGCACACCAGAGCCACTGTGACATCGGGCGATGACTCAGGGATTATGGGAGGATCTCCTAGGAATGACCCTAGAACGAACGATGGTTTGAACTAGCTAGAGCCATATTTCTAGTACCTTGAGAGAGCATCTGAGGATGTGTCTCCATAGGGTAGAATTACATCAGTGTTTGTTAGAGGTCGCTTCTCGATGTGCATTAGTTGGTCTACAGTAATTATGTGGTCCTTGTGGGGGAATATCATGATGTGAAAGACGGAGGAGGATATGGAAAACATGGTGTACATATATCTCTTCCCAAGGAGTATATTGTAGTCTAGGTGAGCATCCAAGACTTCAATGTCTATGTGGACCGTCTTTCTAGCTAAGCAGACCAAGACGTTTTGGTAGAGGCCGACAGGGGTTGATGGATGATTATCGTATGCTCTAAGCGTAATGACTGAGGGTTTTAGTTCCGGAGACCCTAAATTTTTGTAATATTCCCACTTAGCCCAAGCTAATGGGAATATTCCATTTTTCCTTTTTTTGTTTTGCATTTCATGTTGATGAATAAAATGTAAAGGAGGACATGTAAAACTACTGAAAATAACAAAATAAATCAATGCCGAATGTGAGCATGGCTAAATCTGGGCCATTTTATAAAACACACTTGAGTGTGAAAGAGGTTGATCACTTGATCAATTCAACCATGACCATATCTACAGCGCAGTCTAGATGCATTGAACCTCCTTGAGGCATAGCGCAGTTCCAGATGGAGGCTGTAGGTTTTAACCCTGAACAGAAATTATCTACATACGAATCTTATAACAGAAAATAAACAATAGCGAGAGCATAAAACATAAAATAGATAAACACAGAGATTTTCCCCTAGATCCCAAATTGGGACGACCAGCTTGATTTTTCATTATATTCCTTTTAGTGTTACAGCACATATATATACATGTCGAAGCATACATAAACCCCAATCCATTAACCCTCGATTAGAACATAACCGTAGTTCCCTTGACCGGATCTACAAAATACCAGGGGTCGAAAACCATTGTACCCCAAAACCATGTGCAAACTCATGCACAAAACATGGGTGGGTCTGCATATGAGTGGGACCGCATACCAAAAAACATTTCGCCAGGGCGCTGCCCCGGACCCCGACAGGGGGGGGTTGTCGCCCCCCCCTGCTGTGCCCAACGTACAGCGCATGGGGCTAGTCGTGGAAAGACTATAACACATACCCAACATTCTCCCACTTGTTGTTTTCTTTCCATGGGGGGCCACAAGAGAGCTTAGTCATTTGGCCAATTCTTCAACACCCATTGTTTCTCTACACCAAGAGAAGTTCTGAGTGCTCACAGACTTCGTCAATGCATCTGCAACATTCTTCAGAGTGTCCACTTTTACCAGTAACACCCTTTTAGCCTCAACCATATCTCTAACAAAGTGATATTGAACATCAATGTGCTTTGTCTTTGAATGATAAGCAGGGTTCTTAGCCAAGAAAATTGCACTTTGGCTATCACAATATATCCTTATAGCTTGTTGTACCAACCCCATACTTGAACACAATCTCTGCAACCAAATTGCTTCCTTTCTTGCATGAGTGGTTGCTATGTATTCTGCCTCTGTAGTTGAAAGAGCCACTACAGACTGTCTTTTACTCATCCAACTGACTGCGCCTCCAAATAGGCTAAACACATACCCACTTGTAGATCTTCTTTGGTCTAGATCTCCAGCCCAGTCCGCATCAACAAAACCACGAATGTCCAACATTCTTTCCAATCCTGGTCTTCCCTGGTAGCACAAGCCATAATCACTAGTGCCACGTAAATATCTGAAAACCCGCTTCACTGCTGTCCAATGCTCCTTCCCCGGGTTTGACATAAACCTGCTCAATACTCCCACTGCATGTGCAATGTCTGGTCTAGTACAGACCATTGCATACATCAGGCTACCCACTGCACTTGCATATGGAACACGGAACATATACTCCTCTTCTTCTTGTGTCTTGGGACACTGTTCAGCAGACAGATTTACACCTACAGGAATAGGAACATTCACCGGTTTACTATCCTGCATATTGAACCTCTGCAATATAGTCTCGACATACTTCCTCTGGTTTAACCAAAGCTTCCTCTTTGTCCGATCTCTCTTAATTTCCATGCCCAAAATATAGTTTGCAGCACCAAGATCCTTCATGTCGAATTTGGAGAACAGTTGGGTCTTCAAATCTTGGATAATTTCTTTGTCATTTCCAATCAACAACATATAATCCACATACAAGACCAAATAAATAACACGGTCACCAATTAATTTAAAATAAACACAGTGATCCTCCTTGCTTCTGGTGAAGCCAAGTCCCCGCATATAGGTATCAAATTTCTGATACCACATCCTTGGTGACTGTTTTAACCCATACAGAGACTTCTTCAACCTGCATACTAGTTCTTTCTTACCCTTCACCATAAAGCCTTCAGGTTGCTTCATGTAGATATCCTCTTCTAGATCCCCGTGAAGAAATGCTGTCTTCACATCCATCTGTTCTATCTCAAAATCAAATGCAGCAGCAACAGATAAAAGTAATCTAATAGAAGTAACTTTGGCAACAGGAGAAAAAAATATCACCAAAATCAATTCCCGGCACCTGGGAATAACCTTTCGCTACCAACCGAGCTTTGTATTTCTCCACCTTGCCTTCTACATTCATCTTCTTCTTAAACACCCATTTGCTCCCAATGGGCTTCCTTCCATCCGACAACTCCACCAGATCCCATGCATCGTTTTTGTGCAAGGATGCCATTTCATCAACCATGGCCTCCTTCTAGAGTTTTCCATCCTCTAAATCTACTGCCTCCCTGACAGTTCTAGGTTCATCATCAGTTATAGTTAAGGCAAAACCTGAACAAAAAGCAGATGGACTATACCTTTCTGGTTGCCTTCTTTCTCGAATTGATCTTCTCAAAGCTGGATTTTGTGGCTCTTCATCTTCTGAGTCTTCTTCTGTTGTAGAGTCTGATTCATCCTCCTTTAACTCAAACTCTATCTTCTCAGGTTCCTTTGGTAGGACTTCATGTTTAACAACATCTTTCACTTCTCTAAACACCACATCTCGGCTGTACACAACCTTCTTTGTTTCTGGGTTCCAAAGCTTGTAACCCTTTAAACCATCCTTATACCCAATGAAGATGCACCTTTCAGATTTATTATCCAACTTGGTCCTTTTCTCCTTTGGAACATGTACATATGCATCACATCCAAATACCCTTAGATGTGAAATAGAGGGTTTCTTACCAATCCATACCTCATGTGGGGTCTTATCCTCCAACGCCGATGAAGGTGATCTGTTAACTAAGTAACATGCAGTCTCCACTGCCTCTACCCAGAATTCTTGTCCTAACCCGGTACCACTGAGCATGCTTCTTGCCTTTTACATCAGTGTTCTATTCATTCTTTCTGTAACTCCATTTTGCTGAGGTGTGTATGGAGTAGTATTCTGTTGTGCTATACCACACTTCTTACAGAACTCTTCAAATTCCTTCTTGCAGAACTCCCCACCATTATCTGTCCTCAATGCCTTTATCTTCTTCTCTGTCTGGTTTTCCACCAGAGCCTTAAATTCTTTAAATTTGTCAAAGACTTCAGATTTCTTCCTCAAGAAATATATCCATGTATTCTTTGAGAAGTCATCTATGAATGAAACATAGTACATAGACTTTCCCAGTGATGGAACTGACACAGGTCCAAACACATCACTATGCACAAGTTCTAATATCTTGTTTGCCCTCTTAGCACCAGAAGGAAAACTCACCCGATTCTGCTTCCCATATACACAATGTTCACAGAAATCAAAATCCAGAGAGCAATTAGACATACCTTCTACCATACCATTTCTATGCAGTATCCGAAGGCCCTTCTCTCCAATATGTCCAAGCCTTTGATGCCATAACATGGTCTTTTCTCCAGAGACAGCTAGGCTTTCCGCTCCACTTTCAGTGACCATAGAATTGTTACACCCATCAATAACAGTGCTACCTTGTAGCTTATACAAATTTCTAGTCCGAACTCCCCGCATTAATACCAGTGCTCCCCGAACCATCTTGCAGACATCTTTCTTGAACACTGTTTTTACACCTGCATCATCCATCTTGCTTACAGAAATCAGATTTCTAGCCAATGAAGGAATATGCAGAACACCAGGAAGTGTTCTAATCCTTCCACCTTGTAGCTTCAGCTTGAATTTTCCGCGTCCGACGATTCTGGCCTTCCTATCATCCCCTAGGAAGACATCACCACCATCATATTTCTCATACTCGCAAAACCACTCCCTATGGGGAGTGAAGTGAAAGGATGCACTTGAGTCAATCAACCGTGACTCATGATCTACATGTGTATTTGAAGAAGAAGCCAAATACACATCCCCACCTTCATCCGAGGTGGTTTTTTCCTCTGCAGAAGAAGCATCCTCAGATCCCTTTCCTTTCTCAGGAGCTTTAGATCTGCAGTCCTTTTTTTAGTGCCCTTCCTTTCCGCATTTCCAGCACACCTTTACAAACTTTCCAGGAGATTTAGATCTCCCTCTAGATTTGGATCTCCCACTCAAAACCTTATTCTTGTTTCTACCTTCCTCGTACAGATAAGGCATCTCCATTCTGACCCTCCATATTTCTCCGTCTCATTTCCTCCGACAGCAAGGATGAGACAATGTCATCAAAATTCAAGGTAGTTGTGTTGCTACCTATTGCAATAACCAGACTGTCCCACGATTCTGGTAGAGAACACAACAAACTGATGCACTTATCTTCATCTGAGATTTTAATTTCAACAGATGACAACTGACTTACCATAGTATTGAAGGCGTTCAGATGCTCTGTCACCGAGTCTCCATCCTTCATCCTCAGGTTATACAGCTTTTTCTGCAGGAACAACTTATTCACCAGAGACTTAGATTGGTACAAAGTCCCAAGTTTTTCCCACAAGGTCTTCGCCGTAGCTTCCCCAGATACATTCAACAATACTGAATCTGAGACACACAACCGTATTTTGCTCTTAGCCTTTCGATCCAGTTTCTTCCAGTCTTCATCTGACATTGCCGTTGGTTTAGTACCTGGATCTACCGCGATCCACTGATCTTTATCCACCAGCAGATCCTCCATCTTGAGCTTCCACAACTCAAAACTCTGACCATTAAATTTCTCGATCTCTATCTTTCCACCGCTCGCCATATTCTTTCACCGCAAGAATCGATCCCACAGATCTCCCACTGCACAGGGTCTACCACAGGCCCGAGCAAAAAACCCTCAACAACAAAGGCGTCCCCTTGAAGCCGAAATAGCTCCGATACCAAATGTAGGTTTTAACCCTGAACATAAATATATACACACGATTCTTATAACAGAAAATAAACAATAGCAGGAGCATAAAACATAAAACAGATAAACACAGAGATTTTCCCCTGGATCCCAAATCGGGACGACCAGCTTGATTTTTCATTATATTCCTTTTAGTGTTACAACACATATATATACATGCCGAAGCATACATAAACCCCAATCCATTAACCCCGGATTAGAACATAACCGTAGTGACCGGATCTACAGTCACTGTGGGTCGAAAACCATCGTACCCCAAAACCATGTGCAAACTCATGCACAAAACATGGGTGGGTCCGCATATGAGTGGGACCGCATACCAAAAAAAAATTCACCGGGGCGCTGCCCCGGACCCCGACAGGGGGGGCTGTCGCCCCCCCTGCTGTGCCCGGCGCAACGTACAGCAGGTGGGGCTAGTCGTGGAAAGAATATAACACATACCCAACAGAGGCTCTACATGTGAAAGGAGCTAAATTGATGAAGTGGTTTAGGGTTTAACAAGACTCCTAACTTATAAAAGGAAGAGGAGGGTAGCATGAAGGGGGTTGTTGAAGATATTATTTCAAAATAATTTTTCTGCTAGACATTTTTCATTGTCTAGTTATTTAGCTGAGAATAGTGCTACTTAGCACTTGGGTGTTCCTGGTCGGGAATCCCACCTCCTTCCTAGAGCAACTCTTGGAGGAGTTTTGCTTGTCTTGTCCACTATAAATCTTGGGCCAAGCTTCACCTTACACCTACAACGTTGATCCTGTTGAGGGTTGGGTTTTCCTTGTGAGTTGCAGCAAGTGGGAGATAGATCTCTTCAAATATATGCATATCTAGCCTATCTTTTCACTGGGAAAGTTTGCTATCCCATTGGAAAGAGTTCCCTAAATCATTGGAGCTTTAGATCCAGACCTTGGCATCAAGCCAAATCTTTCTCAGAGCTTACAGCACATTTTCTATCCCTGAACTATGTTATTTGCAAGTTTTCAGTTGTAGGGTGTTTTTTCTACATTTTGGAAGAGATATCTCTAGTGTTAGGATTCCTCCTCTCACTGTGGTGATCCATGAATTGGGCATCCAATCCATGTTTGTTTCAGATCTGATATTTTTTTCTGTTATATGATTCAGGAATTTCTAAATATTACTGCATATCTGCAACTCTAGATCTCAGATCTACTCATGTACTCTCATATTTTGCACAAAACCCCAAGGGGAATTTATAGATGAGCTTTTCTTGTACACAGATATAAATTAGATCTATATTTTTATGTAAATATCTGCTCTAGATCTAAGCTATAATAAACTGCTGCTTCAGCCCATTAAAATAACGCCATTAAGTTTCTGCAGTCTTTTTTTGTGGTTGTAGCACCTCATTTTTGAGGATTTATTCCTGTATAGTCTTCTACTTTCTCTTGTACAATGTATGGGATGTAATGTAAATCTGATTTGCTATTATAAATCTGATCTTTGAGCCTTGATATTTTCCTACTGCTTTGCTTCCATGGAACTGCATTATTTTTGAAGCAGTTTGTGCATATTGCTGCAGTCCCTTCTTTGGGCAGTTTTCAAGCCTTCCTAGGCGTGGGATATCTGTTTAACTTTCCTAGAAATATTTTTTTCTAATATCCTCTTGGATTTAGGTCTTAGATACTCAGATATAAGGGATCCAAGGGTTCATTTCAAGATTTGTAGCATCCATTCCTGAAAAATGCATTTTTCAGGCATGCCTTGCAAGAAGTCCTGATTTTGGGATATTACAGTGGTATCAGAGCAACTTTCTTGGCTCAGCCTGTGAGCTTCAAGAATTATGGATTCTTCTCATGGAGAGGAGGATATATGAAAGAGAAACCAAGTCAAACCCTTGTTTTCTGGAGAAAATAGGTTCACAAAACTTCTATCTCAAGCTCTGCAAGGTGTCAGAAAAGACATCAAAGAAATGAGGAGAGAAAAGCAGGAAGATCCCTCAACAATATCTACAATATATATATATATATATATATATATATATATATATATATATATATATATATATATATATATATATATATATATATATATGAGGAAGGTTATAATTCCTCATCTCATGGATATGAGCACTCAGCCATATCACCAAATCTACAATGTTCTGTCAGTAACTTCTTCATGAAGAGGAAGGGAGGAGATGTGCCAAAGAGAGTGAATCACTTGAACTTCCAAGGGTCTTTCAAGATCCAGGAAGAGAAGGCAAAGGATATCAGCGCAGTCAAGAAAAGGGCACATCTAGATCCTCATGAAGAGGAAGAAGTGGCAATGGCTCCAAGGAGAGTAACTCTTGCACCCTTACAAGAAGTTCTGAAGAATCTCACATATGGAGATTGTGGCACAATCCAAGTGCAGCATGTGCCATCACCATCAAATGGTGAGATCTTGAAGATAGAGGAAGGAAAAAAGGAGGGAAAGAATCACTTGATAAGGAGGACATTCCCCTCTCTATTTCAGAATCTTGATGCACAAAGAAGTCAGGAGGATCTGTGCAAGGGAGGCAAGGACAAATCTATCCATACATATACACATCCTGCTCTATGCCTTGATGTCTCTTTACATGGAGGCATTCCACTGGGAAGATCTCCTGATGGGAGAAAAACTAAAGTGTTCCATCAACTATGGGAAGCATATGCTTACTTTGCTAAGGAGGGAGCTTTGGGAGAAACTAGCACAGCACAGAGAATCGTTCATGGATTCAAAAGAGAGATCAACAAATTTCTGAATTGGACATTGCTATCTCCCTCTCAGTTATTTGCGCTAAAAAAGGAGAATTCAAAAGTCTATGATGGCATGGACATGATTTCATATGGAAAATCCATATCTTTGGGGCAGCTAATGGTATTTTCATTCACAAAGGAGATTTCTGAACATGACAAGAGGATATCAACACTGTTGCATGCATGGGCTACATTGAGGAAATTTTGGAAGACAAGGAATTTCCAAGGGGAGGTTGATTTCCATCTACTTCAATCTTATCTTGAGCAAGATCAGCTGCAAAGGAGGTAGAAAAATGAAGTTGGTAGTGCTCCAACATGTGAATTTGACATCAATCATGTCAAGGAGGAGAGCCATGTTGTGGTAGGGATTGCATTACAGATTTCTACAGCGCTGTCATTGTTGGGGAGCCTAGATCCAAATTGGGATTCCCAAATTTTGATGGAATATTCCAAGGACCTTTTCACATGTAAGGTTCTTGATGGGCAAGTGATAGATGGGAGGTATAAGGTAGTTGAGGGAGTCATTTATTCCCATGATCAGATCTATTTGGCTAGAGACTCCAATCTTAAGGAGAAACTACTTAATGTAGCCTATGAAATCCTGCTTTCAAAACCCACTGGTTTCATTAAAGCATATCATACTAACTTAGATGGATTCATGTGGGAGAAATTCAAAGAGGATGTGCACTCTCATATGAGGAAGTGCATGGATCATTTTCTGGTTGAGGAGGAACATAACTCTTGGGAAGAGTTATCATTACCACCTCCTTATTCATTAAGTGTGAGAGGGAGCTCATCCATGAGCTACCTTGCTGATTTGAAACAAGTGTATGATAAACATTGTATTTTTGAACTTCATGATGTATTTATTGTATACTTGCATTTTCCTAACACTCGTGTGCAGATCTTGGCTCTAAGAGGGGGCACTTTTTCTTATGGGCTTCATGAGCCACTTTGGGCCATGAAAAATGGTGATGTTGGCCATTCCTTGGGAGATCTTGGAGAGATGATTTACTGTTCATGGTGTGATTCATCAACACCAAATATCATTCACTTTCTCCAAGCATGCAAGAAGGATGGGGCAACAAACAAGTGTTGGGGAGAACACTTGTCATATCATGTTCCAAAGCAGTTAGCAGTAAAACTGCATTGGTTGCATTTGAGGGACCATTGTCCTTCTCCATTATTGCATATGGCAGCTAGCATGACTCTAATTCTGATTCCATGTGCTGAAATGGTTCTTGTCTTTTTTTGGAACATGGATGGAGGGGAGACACATTGGTTGGATGTGTCCTTGGGGAAAGAAGTTTCCCACACTTTTGCACTACATGCTTCAAGGGGAGCATGGGATGTTATATGGCCACTATGGTAGACCACTTGTTTCTTTGTAGGGTGAGCCATATGTTTGTTTGGGACATGCCTCTCATAAGTATTGGGGAGGATTTTTTTCTATGAATTGCCAAGATGGGAGGTGATTCACTTCATTTGGATGATAGCATCGAGATGGGAGTCTTTCATGAAGGATGAAATTCCCCATGATTATCATCACTTCTATCTTGAGGAGGCCATGGATCAGCAAGGAGGTTTCCATATAGACCTTCCAGTTCTTCATGATGAGAGCCATTGGGTTTATTCACCAAAGTAAAACTTCCACATTGGGGAGGGACCATTGGGATACAGAACTAATGTAGAAAATCTGAAGCAATGGTGGAGACTATTGGATGAGGAGGCCACAAGAGAAGAAGGGGAGATTTTGCAGCACTCACCTTATCAATTGCTTGAGGACAAGAAACATCTTGGAGGGGAGGACTGTAATATTCCCACTTATCCCAAGCTAATGGGAATATTCTATTTTGCCTTGTTTTTTTTTTCATTTCATGTTGATGAATAAAATATAAAGGAGGACATGTAAAACTCCTGAAAATAACAAAATAAATCAATGCCCAATGTGAACATGGCTAAATCTGGGCCATTTTATAAAACACACTTGTGTGTGAAAGAGGTTGATCACTTTACCAAGTCAACCATGACCATATCTTCAGTGCAATCTAGATGCATTGAACCTCCTTGAAGCACAACGCAGTTCTAGATGGAGGCTCTACATGTGAAGGGAGATAAATTGATGAGGTGGTTTAGGGTTTGACAAGTCTCCTAACTTATAAAAGGAAGAGGAGGGCAGCATGAAGGGGGTTTTTGAAGATATTATTTCAGAAGAATTTTTTTTCTTAGACATTTCTCATTCTCTAGCTATTTAGCTGAGAATAATGTTGCTTAGCACTTGGGTGTTCCTGGTCAGGAATCCCACCTCATTCCTAGAGTAGCTCTTGGAGGAGTTTTGCTTGTCTTTTCCACTATCAAGCTTGGGCCAAGCTTCACCTTACACCTAAAACACTAATCCTGTTGAGGGTTGGGTTGTCCTTGTGAGTTGCAACAAGTGGGAGATATATCTCTTTAGACCTATGCATATCTAGCCTCTCTTTTCATTGGGAAAGTCTGCTATCCCATTGGAAAGAGTGCCCTAGATCATTGGAGCTTTATATCTAGACCTTGGCATCAGGACAAATCATTCTTAGAGCTTACAGCGCAGTTTCTATCCCTAAACTGCGTTATTTTCAAGTTTGCAGTTGCAGGGTGTTTTGTCTGCATTTTGGAGGAGAGATCTCCGGTGTTAGGATTCCTCCTCTCACTGTGGTGATCCATGAATTGGGCATCCAATCCATGTTTGTTTTAGATATGATATGCTATTATATTATATGATTTAGTAATTTCTAAATATTACTGTAGATATGCAACTCTAGATCTCAGATCTACTCATGTACTCTCATGTTTTGCACAAAACCCCAAGGGGAATGTATAGATGAGATTTTCTTGTACACAAGTCTGAATTATATCTATATTTTTATGCACAGATCTTCTCTCGATCTAAGCTATAATATACTACTGCTTCAGCCCATTAAAATAATGTTGTTAAGTTTCTACAGTCTTTTCTTGTCGTTGTAGCACCTAATTTCTAAGGATTTATTCTTGTATAGTCTTCTACTTTCTCTTGTATAGTGTATGGGCTGTAATGTAAATCTGATTTTTTTTTATAAATCTGATCTTTGAGCCTCCATTTTGGCCTACTAATTTTCTTCTGTGGAACTGCATTATTTTTGAAGCAGTTTGTGCATATTGCTGTAGTCCCTTGTTTGGGCAGTTTTCAAGCCTTCCTAGGTGTGGGAGATCTGTTTAACGCACCTATAAAGATTTGTTTATGACATCCTCTTGGATTTAGGTCTTAGATACTCAGATCTAAGGGATCCAAGGGCTGATTTCAGAGCTGTAGCAACCATTCCTGAAAAATGCGTTTTTCAGGCATGCCTTGCTAGCAGTCCCGATTTTGGGATATTACACTTTTTCCAAACATTTTTGGACATGATGCATGTGGATGCACCCTCGTATATGACACATTGATGAATAGTGATATTCTGGACTGACACTGGTATCTAGAAGGAAACCATGGAAGGAAGCCTAGGGGTGGCTTTGTCTAAGTCAAAAGCCATTAGGAACGTATCGGTAGGGTCGATAGCGCCTAACACAGAAAGTAGGGCTTTTCGTTGTTTTGGGAATGACTGCAATACTTCCAAAGCTAACATAGCAATGGGAGATTGTGCTAAATCATCCATGATTCTATAATTATGGTTCACTTTGGAGTAGTTTCCTGCTCGCCTATTGGGTCCCTTTGCCATTTTTGGCAATGGCTCTATAGGCATCTTTGAAATGGTCAAAGGTGTAGTCGGTGCATTGGTACTTTCCCCTGACGTATTAGTGTCTAGTGGGGTGTTTTAATTGTGATTCCATGTTTTTAAAAACATCTCTTCGCCAATCATGTAGATTTCATTGCTGCTTTTCCTGGAGTCGTCTGTATTTTGTTGATGAGTGCTTACCGTTCCTTGATGGGGGAAAGGTTCTTGCATCACAACTAGTTGCTGGGAAGATCCTCCTTGTCCTTAGTTACTCTGTAGCTTCTTCAGCTTAGGGATATTGAGATAGTGGTGAGTATAATGATCGTAATCACCACATATCGAACAAGAATGGTTTGTTCGAAGAGGTGGATTTTTGCTCTGTCGTTGGGCATTTCTTAGCTCCTGGCTCTGATTCTCGTTGGAGTTGCCTCTAGCTTGGGACCACGGTGGGTGCTATTGGTTGCTGCCCCCCTGTCCAGGGTTCCCTTTTGGCTTGTTTTTGGATTTTTTCTTCACCATGTTAGGAGGGTAGTTCTCCTAGTTGTATTGGTGTGGTCGGTTTTGGGATGACTGCACAAAGTTCACTTGTGCATTGGTCTGCATAGGCGGGTCTTGTGCTGGGGACTGAGCATAATGTGGTCCTTGGTTTGCACCTAGCTATTGGAGGGGAGCTCTTCTGTCAGTTTTTATTTCTGCGTACTGATTCCTCTGATCCAAAGGATAAGTTCCTCCTTGGTGATACGCTAGCGCCCTATTGGTCAAATTTTGCTGAGGCATGTGATGACTTTGAAAACCGGGTTGAGGTACATTCTGGGTAGAACTGCATGTGTAACTGGGGTTTTGGATGCTGCTACCTAGGTAACCTTGGGGCAATGACCCAATTAGTCCATCTGCAGAGTTCGACATGCCTATAAATTCTCAACAACTTTGTAGGCGCAGGGGCGTTAGGTAGGATGTTATAAATGTATCCTGATTGTGTATAAATTAGCTCAAGCTATTGGGATTTGTTGATAGCAACCTCTTCAGATGTGGATCTCAGTTGCGCCACATCCTTTGAAATATTTGACGTAAGAGTTTTCAAGAACAAATCTAAGAGAACAAGATTGTTGAGTTTAGGTTTATATAAATTGCGACGCTGCCTCCATTCATGAAGATGGTCTGAGATATGGACGCTAGGGGTTTGTCTAAAATGAGTCAGTAATTCCATTTCAGAATCATGGTGAATGGGTAACTGAAAATATGTTAGGAATGCGGTGGCAAGGGTGCCAAAGGTTCCATGTGAAGCTGAGGGTTGCTCCATGTACCACTTCATGGATACTCCAGTTAGAGTGCCTTGAAATGGTCTCAATCAAATAGTGTCGTTAATGATATTGTTCGATGAGCACCACAGGTGGAAGGTCATGACATGATTACCTGGGTCTTTCGCTTGCTTTCCTTCAAAATTTGGAATATCTGAAGGGAGCTTCGTGGGCATGGGAGGCTATGTAGGGTTGTGTGCGATGGGGTCATTCCTCAGCTTGGTTAAATCGGGTAGATTTAACGAAGCTAAGAAAAGTGATTGGGAGGTTGATGTCATTTAACTATGCGAAAACACAAAGTTTTGTTTAGGAAGAGGATTTTTCTACGACGTACCCTATTGTGTATTCAGCTGGCTTCCCGAACGGGATGCACTCCTCTACCCTCTAAGGGTCATGGGAGTTGTGGTCTGTGGTGTGGTGTTGGGAGACTGACTAGGGTTCCCAACTAAGGATGCCCCAATAAAGGACTAACCAATAATGATGGTAGCATTCCGTCTTTAATGCCTAAATGAAAAAATACCTGGAACCCCTCCCGGTAATGGGGGGAGGTCCAAAAGATGCCTAGATTAATGAGGTCTTGTTGGGTCCATTATGGTGTCGAATAGGTTTGGTTTTGGAAAAATTTGAGAGGATAGAGTCTATTATCAAAGAAAACTTCTTGTCACACACATAAAACAAAGCGAAAAATAAGATAAATTTCCTTTTAAGTTAATCTATGTGATCAAGAAATAATAAAAAAATGTTTTTTTGTTTGTTTGCATATGATACTCGAAATCCTAGAAGACCTATTTATCCTCACACACTCAAATGTAACTGGTCCTTGAGAATATTTCTTACGAGTGCTGGCACAACGTTCCGTAAGAGTTGGTGATGCCCCCAGTCAGCCGAAGAAAATATACCAGGGTAAGGGTAAAGGGTATGGCACTTGCCTGCACCATCACCTATAGGGAAAGGATGCCCTAGTTTTTGGCCACTAAGAACCATCATCGCACATGAGCGTTCAAGTCTTGGGCTTCTTGGTAATTCAGCTAACAATACCAAGTATTAGCCAAGTCAGGTAGCCCTGACTGATACCTGCCCGCACTGCACCTAAGCCTAACCCCCTCTGAAACGGGTCTCTATCATGCTCAGGTTTTATTTTCCATGGGCTAATAGGTGGATTTGAAGCTCCCTAAATGGAAAATTTCTATTTTTCAAGATGAAGTATGATTAAGGCGGCTTATTGGATGCCTACCCCCTTGAGCCTAACTTAAGTTGTAAATTCTTTTGTGGTCCCTATGGGGAGAATTTAGTGAGTTTGGTTAAGTTTGTTTTAGGTATCTTTGCTTCTCTTAGTGAGTGGATGTGTGTGAGAATAAATTGGACAAGTACATATTTTGAACGTGTGGATATTTGATGATCCTTCACAAAATCCCCTATTTAAACTATGTTGTATTGTTCCTGGCTCAAAAGAAAAACATGTGCGGATAATGGGTCGCTTTCTATTTTTCCTAGTTAATCTATGTGATCAACTATATGGAGATGGTGGGTTTTGAATAGGGAGCATTGATATGATTACCTAGGATCACCAGAGGGTGCAAAGGTAGCAGAGATTACTTGCTCTTATATAAACAATTCAATCCTAGTCTCGAAATTCCTAGTGCAAAAATTAAACTAAACTAAAACTTTCACACTAGAAAAAAGAAAAGTACCTATGCATGTGTGGTTTTTGGCCACTTACTTAGGTTAGTTATCTAAGTGTGTTAGTACCAAAATTTGCAAAACATAAAGAATTTTCAAACTGCAAGTTATTTCCCCCCCCTACTTAAACTATGTGTGAACTTTGCAAAAATCAAGTTGAAATAAAACTGACACTAAGCCTACAAAAGGCAACTAAGAGTGAGCTTTAACAAGTTGCGGGGTACCATAACCAGTGCTGGCAGGTGTATCAGGGGCTTCCAAGAACTTTACAAGTAGGAAAAGATAGAAACATGGGAGAAATCTCTCATTCTGTATTTTGTGTGCAAAAGGCTGAAACAGGTTCACTGTCTGTGTGCGGTTCAGCTCTGAATGCGTGCCCTGCATGTCTGTGGGAATAAAACATGCGTAAATTCTTGCAAGAAAATTTTGGAGTTTTTCTGCTTCATTCTATCACTTGGGATGAACTAGGGACTGAAAGAGAAATCAGGGGAAATTCAGCTCCACTCCACAGCACAGACAGAGGTCTCTGCAAAAAAGGCACAACCACATAAACTTGGTAATACACGTTAGTGGAGTCGCCAATATTGTTGGAGTGCATTGGTGAAAGTATGTACTAAATCACACCAACTTAAGGGGTGTGTTCTACCCACTTAATTTATTGGTAACAAGCAAAAAAAGAATTGAAGTCAAGCAAGTTAATGGAATACGCTAGAATCATAAGCATACTAGATAGAAAAATAACATGCATATATAAACTAAAACTAAACTAACAACTAAAAAAAATAAACATGAGCTTTGAAAAGAGTGAAAATAAAACAATAATATGAACGGTGGCTCTAGGCCCCTCTTATTGAGCCCTGGTAGTAATAACAGTGAAAATTTACCCACTTTCCAAAGGGCCCCTAGACCATGGGTTCTAAGTCCCTATGAAAGGATGTTTTTATCCCAAGTTTGCCTCGGTGCAGTCTCCCTCTCTCTCTACTATGTCAGACTAAACTTGTTGGATGGCCAACAATTGAGTCCCCTCTATCTTTAGCTCCAGATCACACACTGCTGGTATTGCTTGGGCAATTCTGGCCAGCATAACAATATGTTCACCAATTCTTCATCTCATGGTGGCCTTATATAGGAGATTTCAACTCCTCCCTTCCCTCTCTTGGTACATGGTGGATGGTGACCCAAGAAAGGGGTATGATTCCTTTGTGTGCTCCAAATATTCCATTGTGTGCCCACTTGGTGTCTAAAAAGGCATTGGTGGTTGTCCTTAGGCAGCTTCAAGTGAGGGGTCACTTGTCTTTTGCTTTGTGTGGTCCCGGAAAGTGATATTTTTCCATTCCCAGGATTGCGCGCATATTGGGAAAAAAAGTGCGCAAAGGCGCTCTTCACGAAGGATTATGCGTGCAAAGAGCATTTAGGACTTGTTTAAAATTGATTTTCCTCAAACCTTAGATATTTTTAAATACTTTCCAGATTCTATAATGTCTTCCAGCCCTGTAAACCCTTCTTCTTGACATTAAATAATTTCTTCTTCTGCTGTACAATTTTCCAGTGTTAACACTTGCAATGACTCAAGGTAATGTGAGTAAGTGGGATACAATGCCTTAACATAAGCTATAAGAGGTATGGCAGCTTCTACACCATTATTTTTAATTTCATGCATTATAGATCTTACTTATGATACTAAAGCAAGAGGGTCATCATTTTTCAATTCAAGGTTGAACAACTTAATCATTAATTGAAAAATTTCAAGTTTTGAATGTGATTCATAGATTTCTTTTAATTTTCTCAAGGCTTAATAGGAATTTGAAAATGGTGTAATATAGAAACTCACCTCTTCATTTACAGAAGCTGCAATCAAGGCATAGGCCTTGCAATTCTCGTTTTCCGAAATGGCGACCTCCTTGTCTGAGGAGGACTTTGTCGATGGATTGTCTCCTTCTCCTTCACAAATTCCTCTCCACAACTCATTAAAAACGAGAGTATGCTTGATTTTCCAAGACCACCCAGGATAGTTCTTCTTGCTAGAGAGAAAAAATCCCACAATAGATATGACAGAATGCATTGTGACTTTTGAAAAATAATCTGCTGGAAAAAACTCAATTCTGTTGTAAAATTTACTTTTCTACAAAAAAATCAATTCTGGAGTGAAAAATGCACTCTGCTATAAAAATTTAATTCTGGTAAAAATGTGTATTTTGCTGTAAAAGTAAACCAGTTCTGGAAAAAAAAAATTGAAAAAAAAATGTTGTGTGCAGGGGAGGTTGGTCCTAAGGATGGCTGACCTGGGGAATTTCAGACTTAGGGGAGGTCGACCTAGGGAGGGTAAGACCTGGGGGAGTTTGACCTAGGGGAGGTGGGTTAGGGGGAGGTGAGAGCAAGGGAGGGGATTTTACAGGAAAGAGCGAAGGGGAATGGGAGGAGTAGGGGAGAGGAGGGGAGGGTTGCAGGGAGTCGAGAGAGGGGAGAGCGGAGAGGGGAACAAGACGGGAAGGGCTGAGGTGATCTGGGGGGGTTAGGGGAGAGGAGGGGAGGGATATAGGGATTCAAGAGTAGGAAGAGCGGAGAGGGGAATGGGAGGGGAAGGGCTAAGGTGAGCAGGGGGAGTAGGGGAGAGGAGGGGAGGGCTACAGGGAGTCAGGAGCGGCGGGTGAAGGCAGAGGGAAGATGCAGTTGCAGGTGGAGGGGAGCGAGCAACACAGCTAAGGGGATCGAGTAGCATGATTCAGGGCTACAGTTGTGGCTGTGGCTCAAGGTTGTGGCTGTGGCTGTGGAGGAGGTGTCTGGAGCAGCATACTATGTTATACTGCCAAAAAATCGAATACACAAGACTGAACTATGATACCACCCAAAAATCAAATACATAGGACTGCACTATGATACCACCCAAAAATAAAATAGACAGGACTGAAATATGAGCTGTGAGCCCACAAAAAAAATGAATTCACAAATTTTCAAACAGAATTTGCAGGAATATGGCAGTCTGCAAAAATGCATAACAGAGACAAGAGGGAGTTACACCAAGGGTAGGAATGCCAAAAAACGGCTTGCTCTGATACCATGTCAGAACAGGAGGTAACTCCACATATTGGACATGGATTTGATAGAGGGTGTTCATGAATATATACATGGAGGTGAGACCATTGGGATTCATTTCCCAATGTCTCTTATACTTTCTTATTTCCTAATTTACACTCTTATACAATTTCACCCAATCCCTTAGGATTAGGTGTCAACTGAATATTTGGATGTTATCTTCTATTTTATTCTTCATTTTTTGTTGTAGTGTTTGATTTAGAATGATGTTGTTGTTATGTGTTCATGTTGAGTGAATTGGGAATCTAGTCTAAAATATTGTGAAAACAGGCTCAGATGGAGGAAGCTAAGGCACAAAGGCTTCAAAGTATATAGTGATTTGGTGGATTCAGTAGAAGGAAGATATTTATTGATCCAATAAGAGTTGGATAGTCCAATGGTTCTTGGGCGAGGATCGTTGATCATGGCGGCCTTTAGTGGATGACAGTCCATAGATCCGAGAGAGAAACAAATTTCATGTCTGATAGACGCCAACATACTTTTAAGGAATCCAAGTGTTTTGGCTTATTGGTGTAATTTGATCCATGTAAATTTGTTCAACAAATTAATAAAATATATTAATCAGCGCAGCAGCAACCAGGGTGATTTTTTACCCAAGAGGAGGGTTTTCCACAATAAATATTTGTGTCTATTATGTGATTTCTTTCGTGGTTTTAATTTTGTTTGATGCTCTAATCTGTGTTTATGTGATTCAATTTGTGCATGGTTAAAGAGAATAATAATTTGAAAAAAAAATTATAAGTTTTGTTAGTCATTAGTAATTTTTACCTGTTTCGATGACTAAATGCTTTGTCCAAGATTTCGAGAAACAAAATTCAAGAATCATGTGAGTTCTAGAAATCTCCTCAAAGGGAAACTTTTTCATTATCCCACTTCCTTGTCAAAGCATGACCAATATATCACCTAGACAAGACCAAATCCTGGACTGATGTCCCACACTCTCACTATGTTTGCCACCTCTGCCTATAACACTATGTCTCTATTTGCCTAAGCCCTCTATTTTATATCTTATTTTTCCAAGTAGACTAAAATTTTTCCCCTACTCACCAAGTGCCTCAAGCAATGGTATTTTCAAAACTCCATGTCTAAAAAGCCCTTTGAAGTAAAATGAATTTTTCTAGTTGTCTAGGATGATAGTGCATAATAGAGTGTCAAAAACCATGTCTCCTCATCCAAACCCTGTTTGAAGTTTTCAATCAAAAAACCTATTCCAAGAGCATTACAAATAAGTCAAATAGGATCACCTAGGTTATGCACTATCATGCTTCTAAATTCAATATTTCCACAGGTATTCAAAGGTGAAATCAAGTGAACACAAGGATGAGGCCTATCATTGGCCAAAGAACATCTAAGACCTCCAAAGGTATCATCTTGATCAAGAAGTAAGCCTGAAAAGGAGAAATTTACCATATCCAAGCATTTATGTAGGATTGTAAGCTCGCCCACTATAGAAATTTACCATATCAAGTAGTAAGCCCAGCCACTATGCTATGCTCATGTCACTGTTGCAATAGTTGAACGAGGGCACGTTCAAGAGTGACCTGAGATGCTTGACCCCTATGCTGCGCTCCTGCCACTATGTTGTGCTCTTGCATCTGCTGCAGTCACTGAACGAAAGCATGTTCAGGAGTGACCCGAGCTGCCCGAACATTGTGCTGCACTCCTGCCACTGTGTTGTGCTCCTATAATATTCCTTTCTTTTGGTGTCACTTATGACGGGGCTAGGAGAGACTTCTAGAGTTGGGAGCAGACTGGTCACAAGTACAGGTTGGTGTCATCAGCGAGCCCAGGGGATTTTTGGAGGAGTTTTGAGGAGTTTCTATGTGTTCGGGTGGCATTTGCTTGATATATTCCATCATCTGAGAAGTTTGGCTTTCGTTCCGGTGCATTCCGACAACTTTCAAAAATTTGAATTATTTATGGGCTTAACTCAGCTAATTACGCTCACTGTGGCATTCCGGGAGGAATACATGACATAACACCTTAGTGTAATAAATCATTGGAACTGGGATGAGGATACCTCCATGATGGGATAGTTGGACATGAGTTTTAGTGACCGGAGGAGACGTGGTAGCCGATTTACTCTTTTCTACATTAAAAAGGAATATTTTAATAAGAGGGAAAAGTGCTCCATGAATAAAATAATAATAAAATAATGCTCTAGAAGGATCCAAGAGATCTATAAAAGAAATGGAGGAGGCCATTGAGGGATATCTTTGGGATCATATCATTTTATTGTATGAGAGGTGTGAGACGTGGTTCTCTACTTCAGCCGTAGCCCCAGGATGGAAACCCTCGGGTGATTTGTGAGTGTTGGATGAAAACCCAACTCTCTTGAGGATACTTCACTTAGAATTTTCACAGAGCTTCAGAGATTGGTGTGAGGATCATTAAGATCTTCAACTTGGGCTTCATCATCTTCATTGGGTTCAGTGACAGCTGTTGCCGGAGGGAGAGTGCACCAGTTCAGTTTTGGAGGCCATTGTCGTGTAGCAGTGCAACAGATTGTATTTTTGGCCAGTTTTCCATCTCAACTCTTTCTGGGTCAGATCCATATGTAAACCCCTCTTATTAGTTATAATAAAAACTGAGATTCTTCTTGTTCTATATGGTATTGGATTGCAGTATTTTATGTGTTTAATTTTACATGGAAATCTTCTGTTGAATAAATGTTGATTTTACGGCATAATGTGGAGTTCGGTTAATTTTCTACATTTTTAGTTAAAATATCCCATCCGGGATATTACAGTGGTATCAGAGCCTCAATCTTGGCTCAAATTGCAGGTTTTAGTTTCCAGTTGTAGAGAGTATTGAAGTGAATATTGAAGGGTTTTGCCGAAGGAATCGAAAACGAAATCCCTACAACAAAATGGAAAATTGTTTCGATCTAAGTACTCAAGTAATCGAAAAAATTGATGGAACTAATGTTGTATTCGGAATATCTATGCAACAAATCTAAAGCCTAGTTTGATGGATGCCGTGAGTATAAGCTTGCTGCATTTTATTTGCATGGCGGGGAGTTCCGTCAAAATATTTTGTGAAGGTCGAATCAATTAATTCTATCGGGTTCTGTTGTAATGTGGTTGTTGCATAATTTTATGAAAGAGATTGATGTTAAACAAATTTCAAGAGCCAAATGTATCAGTCGCAAACCCTTTGGCACACCCAGACCAATCAGAAAGAAAGAACGATTTGGTGTTCTGATTTTGCGTATGCAAGTATATGGAGAAATTGACATAGGTTATATGACTTGGTGGGGGCCACAAAAAAAAATCATTCACGGCCAATTTTCTAGGTGTATTATTATTTGAGGGTCGACATATATATTTTGCTAGGCGTATATATTATATGAGGGCTGTAAATATTGTGAAAGCCAACTTTGGGTAAAATATTTCATGTTCTGTGGTCATCAATTAAAAGTGCCACATATTATGACAAGTAAAGCATGGGTCTGTTGTGTACCATAGCTACATTTGCAGTGGTTTATTATGTCCAAGGAAAAAATTACTTGCAAATGGAATGAATTTCATTAATCGAATTGATAGTTTGGAGGTCGATTCTTGCAGAGGCCCACAAGAGAAACAATTTACCGAGCTAAGTTTTGGTCAATTTTTCCATCAATCAGGAACGCCACACTGCCAAAATCCAAGAGTCAATTTTGTGGTATCGATTATGTGGTTAGGGTCAATATTTTTCTCATTTTTAGGGCTGCAGTCATTCCTGAAGGGATGAGATATCTCATTGTTATTTTGGAGGAGTTATGCAATGTGAAAGTTCGAGATGTTATCATTACAGGGCCATTAGTCTGTTGTTGGGCATGTACACTGGCCATGGACCATTTTTGGGCATGGGAAAGTAGATTTCGTGGACAGTATAGAGAGACCAAGTGACTTCTCTGTGTGTTGGACTTGTTGATCAAAGTTTCACCTTTGTTGAGGCTGAGTATCTCAGAGGCTAAATCTGACTTCTGTGAGATAAAAGAGAGTGGCCCCAAGGCAGAATTTAAGTATGTTATTAGGCATGTTGAGGAGGACTGGGAGAGGAGGCCGTCTTATTGGAGTTGATTTAACAAAGTAGTTTATAGTGGGCTATTTAAGCTAGTGTTGGGAATACGTGTGTTGCTGTAGCAGCTAAATATCATGAGAATCTCACTATATTTTGAGTGAATTCCTTATTTTAGTTGCTGGACAGAGATATTTGGTATCTGATTTCAGACTTCAAGTAGTGGGCAAACTAAGCTGGGTGCCTAAAAGACAACACAATATTACCTGTGCAACTCACTCAGAGCATGAAGCAATTCTGAGCATGGGGACAACTTCTAGGTCAGATTACTAAGTTGTATGTTATCTGATTTTGCGGTATTAACAGCTTCTGATTTTTATTATTTACAACTATATATTTATCAAGACTATCTCATGTTGCTGTTTGGGAATTATTCTCGGTTTATATCAAAATTTCATAGTGGAGGGCATAGTCTTGAGCTGTCTATACTTGTCATTTATATACCAACATTATAATTGTTTTGAGCATGTAACGTATGAATGGGAGGAAGTTGTAGATGTAGTACTGAGTTGCAACAGCTCAGAAGTGCAATACTGAGTTGAAACAACTTAGAATTGCACGTGAAACATTGTGCAAGCAATCTGTTTGCTAAAACACTTCACTGGGAAATATAGCAAACCCAGAAAATAATGTTCTCATGCAAGAATTCCGTGATGGAGGAACTCTTCAATAAGTTGAGAAGATTGAACATAGAAATTAACCATGGCACGCACCCAGAAACCAAGAAGAACAACAAACCTCTTTCAAGAGAGATTTGTGCCATCCTTCAAAAAGGACAGCTAAAAGATTTGCATGAAACATTGGAGATTGGTCACAAAAGTTTTGCACTTAGGACAGATTTGAAACACATGAAGATTTCATGGAGAGTCTTGTAAAAACTAGAAGAGTTTAATGAACTCATGTCCACAATAGACCGAACATAAGGGAATTCATTTTGTATGCCAAGGTGAGGACTCTCCTTCAGATGAGACCATGGGACTAGTTGAGGATGCTTCTGGGGAGAGAGAGCAGTCATGCAGTGATGATGACAGTAGGCCAGAGTTGTATTCTAGTGTGCAGGGTGAGAAATCAGGGTACTCTACGGGAGGTACTTTGGGTGATGAGTCACTTGTGATGATTCAGCCAGAGCAGCATATGATGGAGCCTGAGTCAGCAGAGGAGGATGCTATGCACATCATGCATGATATTCCTTTGAGGGAGAGCCAGATGGAGGCTCACATTGAGTCTATGATGGATATGCAGCTAACCTTGGGGTCAACCACTAAGGAGGAGCAGTCAAATGCATAGACATCGAGCATGGTGATAGCAGTTGCAGATCCATATCCTCTAGAGATGTTGGAGGTTGATGGGATAGTTTTGCAGGGGGCTAGGGGACAGCAGGAGCATTACATTCCCAATGAGAGGGATGAGTTGTTGGAGATGGTGGAGCATCCATCTTTGGGCCGACACATTGATGAGGTGCAGATAGATGTATGTGGAGTTAGTAGAGTTGCGGTACTTTTAGCGAGTAGCACTCTCCAGGAGTACATCAATGGGGCTTGCAGAATTTCTTTCCCACTTTGGCCCATTATAGAGAGAGGGGCTTTCTTCTACAGGAAGATTTCATCGGCAGACATGGTAGAGTAGTGTGAGTTGATTATGGGCTGGCGACAACACTCCAAGCGTGTTCTTTATACAGTTTTTGCTACATTATATTCTTCTTCCAGGATGGATTGGTGGGAGATCATGAGTTGTTACCCTCTTGATGGTACGATTTTCTTCGTAGGGAGCACAACAGAGAAGGGGCCCTTAGACATAGCATATGTTACAAATTCTAGCTGGCAGTGGGGCCCAGGTCATCATTTCTTCAACACTCCATTCCAATTTCAGGAGAGCAGGATCAACATGGGATTGAGTCAGGACTTGGATTGGAGAGAGGTGATGAGTTGGTATGTAGTTGGTGGGGCATTTTATACAACTAGAGGTACAACACAGCAGGAGTCAGGAAGCATTAATGCTTGCTGGCAGGCTTCACTTCATGGGGCGTCAGCTATAGCCAGAGGCAGTGCGCAGCCCGAGCCGTGGGACTTGGGTGATGATTGGCCATGGTGGCGTTGGGATTCAGGAGGATTTTTTGTTGACTGGTACAATGAGAGATCAGTTTGGGATCTTGGCATTGAGGGGTCTATTCCGAGTGGTTTGACACAAGTGCATAGCAACACCCAGAGGTTTGTATGGGATCCAGGCATTGGGTCTGAGATGCGACGAGCCAACAGAGTGGCCCACATATTTCGATTCCTTGAGAGCAAGAAATCTTGGGGAGGAAGGTCTGCAATATTCCTTTTTTTTGGTGTCACCTATGATAGGGCTAGGAGGGACTTCCAGAGTTAGGAGCAGACCGGTCACAGGTACAAGTTGGTGTCATCAGCAGGCCCAGGGGATTTTTGGAAGAGTTTTGAGGCGTTTCTATGTGTTCGGGTGGCATTCGCTTGATATATTCCATCATCCGAGCAGTTTGGCTTTCGTTCTGGTGCATTTCGAAAACTTTTAGAAATTTGAGTTATTTATGGGCTTAACTCAGCTAATTACACTCACAGTGGCATTCCGGGAGGAATGCATGATAGAACACCTTAGTGTAATATATCATTGGAACCGGGACGAGGATACCTCCATGATGGGACAGTTGGATATGAGTTTTAGTGACCTGAGGAGACGTGGTAGCTGATTTAATATTTTCTGCATTAAAAGGGAATATTTTAATAAGAGGGAAAAGTGCTCCATGAATAAAATAATAATAAAATAATGCTCTAGAAGGCTCCAAGAGATATATAAAAGAAAAGTAGGAGGCCATTGAGGGATATATTTGGGATCATATCATTTTATTGTATGAGAGGTGTGAGACGTGGTTCTCTACTTCAGCTGTAGCCCCAAGACGGAACCCTCGGGTGATTTGTGAGTGTTGGACGAAAACCCAACTCTCTTGAGGAAACTTCACTTAGAAGTTTCGCAGAGCTTCAAAGATTGGTGTGAGGATCATTCAGATCTTCAACTTGGGCTTCATCATCTTCAGTGGGTTCAGTGACAACTGTTGCCGGAGGGAGAGTGCACTAGTTCAGTTTTGGAGGCCATTGCCGTGTAGTAGTGCAACAGATTGTATTGTTGGCCAATTTTCCATCTCAGCTCTTTCTGGGTTAGATCCATATGTAAACCCCTCTTATTAGTTATAATAAGAGCTAATATTATTCCTGTTCTATATGGTATTGGATTGCAGTATTTTATGTGTTTAATTTTACATGGAAATCTTCTATTGAATAAATGTTGATTTTACGGCATAATGTGGAGTTCAATTAATTTTCTGCATCTTTAGTTAAAATATCCCATCCGGGATATTACAGCTCCTGCCACTGTGCTATGCTCCTGCCACTATTTGCAGCCTTCTTTTTGAGCCTTTTTCTCTACTGTGGAGGCGCTTCAAGAGGTATTTTGAACCTTCTTCCTGCATATGCATGGTTTTCTAAAGATAAGGTCACTCAGAATTTTCAGAATTGGTGTTAGAGAAGGCAGTTAAATCCTAAAAGACAGCACTTAACCTACACACTGCTATGCCTTGACCTAGTCAGAGAAATCATCATCTCCTTTAACCTCTTTCCACATCATTTCACTAATAGATCCATTTCTCTTTAAGGTTTTTGAGGCAGGAGTAAAGAAAGAAAAAATGTCTGAAGAAGAGAATGTTGACATAGATGAGGCGACTTAAAGGCCTAAAAAAAAAAAAAGGGAGGGTTGCCAAATAGGTTTGAACCTATAAACACTGAAGATTTCACAATGGAGGTTGAAGAAAATAGGAGCATTTCTTTTTTGGACATTCTTTTCACTAGGAATGATGATGGAATGCTTGGGCACTAGGTGTTTAGAAAGAAAACCCATACTGATAGCTATCTCCATGCTGGGTCCTACCATCATCCGGCTCAAATGTTTGGTGTTCTTAATACCCTGGCCGTCAGAGCCATGAGGATTTTTGATACTGAACACCTGAACGAGAAAATCAGTCACCTTTCAGCTATCTTTAGAGATTTAGGTTATAAATATAGAGATATCAAAAAATCCCTAGAAAGAGCTAAGGGTTAGATCTTACCTCAGAATCACCATGAACCTCAAGAAAATATGGGTAGATTTTTTTTACCATACATTACGGGTGTTACTGATAAAATAGCCAAGCTCCTGAGGAAGAACGATATTTTCACTCAATTTTCAGCATTAGGGACTATTAGGAAAAAGATGTGATCAGTTAAGGATTGCATAAGCCCTGAACAACTTAAAGGAGTGTACAATATTGACTGTTCATGCAGGAAGAGTTATATCGGTGAGACTGGGCGTTCACTTCAGAAAATACTTAAGGAGCATGGAGGGGATATCAGGTATGAATGATCATGCACCTCAGCCCTTGCAGAACACTCCTCGAAAACCAAACATCAAATACGTCTGGAAGATGCAACGATCATTACGATAGAAGAACACTATCAAAGAAGAAAAATAAGAGAGGCCCTTGAGATTATAAAGCATCGAGATAATCTTAATAGGGATGGGGGAGTTGAAATTAGTGACACTTGGATACCTCTTCTTCGAAAAATATGTTCTTCCAAAAACACCCTCCACTGAGGTATAGTTTTCAGGTATATAACCCCAGGTATGTTCCTCCTCCTTTGAATTCTAATTTAGTTTTAGTTTTAATAAACTAAAATTCTAATAATTATCCCTATTAATTAATTTTTATTTGGTTAAAATAAAATTTAATTAATAAATAAATAATTATTAGGGTTTTATACTATATTCCCTTAAATAATTTTCCATAACCTAAAAATAACTTTTTCCTAGCATAATAGGTTAATTATTTAATTAAAATAAGCTTAAGTAATCAATTCTCTTATTAAAATAAAAATAAATCTTAAAAATTCTCTTCCTTTACTTAAATATATTCCTTAAAATTAAATATATAATAAAATTAGATATATAATAAATTAAAAAGATATATTTAATAAACTAAATATATCTTTTTAAATTAAATATATATTTATATTTTATTAAGACCTTAATTAAATTTTAATTTATTAAATATATCTTTAAATTAAATTAACTATTAGTATACTTTTACCATAATAAAAAATTTCCTAGACATTAAAAATTAGTTAGTATTTTATAATTGACATAATTAATTAAAATTAGAAATTAAAATAGAACTTAAAATATTTTATATAGATTTTTAACCTAGTATAAGTCCCATATTAAAATCAATATTTCTTTATAAACTAAAATAACCATTTTTGTTACTATTAAAAATAAACAATTTTGATATTTTTTAATATAGCATATAATAGTCTTAAGTATTATACTATACTTATTATTAAAATTAAAATAAAAAATGTTGAATTTAACTTAATAATCTATTAGTAATTATAATAAGATTGAACCTTAAATCTTAGATTATTAACCATAATAAATTAAATTTATTGAATTAGAAATATAATTATTAAAAATATTAAAAAATATAAAATTATAAACTTTGGTCGGCTCTTTTCTAGAAATCTACCTCTATTAATGGTTTGAGTCTTTTCTCTCAATTTCTTCATTCAAGAAAGTTTGATGATGGATCCCCGTTGGGATTCGAAATGTCGACACTCGTTCTTTAGTACTGTGGATAACCCGGGAAGCTCCTTAAAAAAATGAAGAGTTGATAGCCTCCCCTACTATTTTGACCTGTTTTCAAGATTTGGGCTGCTATGAATTCTGTAAAAAGGTAAAAAAGCTCAAGAGTCACCCTTAGTTGAACAAGTTATTTGCCATAAACCTTCATAAACATAAAGTACACCTATCCGGGGTAAAATTTGAGCTGACCTCCTATGCCATCTCTACGGCCACTAGAATGCCTTGCATAGGAGAAAAGTGGTTCAAACAAAAATACCTATACCTAAGCCACTATTGCCCATTATTGAAACCAAGTTGTCAAGCTGACTATAAAACCATTTTCCCCTTCTCTCATCTATTGGACAGATATGCTCTCTTGATGAAGATCATCATGAAATACTTCACCTGTGAGGACAGGTTCTCCAGAGTCTATTCATACCACATAAGGCTCCTCATGAACTTCACTAAAACCAAGCTGCTCCATATGCCCTACTATCTCTGGAAAAGTATTGAAAAAATTTCTTCCATCATGCAGAAAAGGCCTCCATCCCAACAAATGTTAAGCATTTTTCATCATTCCCTCATCAAAGTGATTGTCTCACACCAACTAGAACAACAAGGCATCCCTTGGGAGGTTTTCATTGCCCACAATGATTTCACAACTCCACAACCCACTCCTCTGCAAAGTTTGCAGTCATCATCTCAAAATCCTCCTCACACACCTCCATCACCTTCCACTGACCTTGGTTCATCTTCTTCACATGAATCATTCCCTCAAATAAACCTTCCTCATTCACCTTCACCTAAGAAATCAGAAAATGAAGAAGGCAGTGAGGGCAATGAAGAAGGTAGTGAGGGCCATGAAGAAAGTAGTGAGGGCCATGAAGAAAGCATTGATGGCCATGAAGAAAGTAGTGAGGGCCATGAAGAAAGTAGTGGTGGCCAAGAATAAAGTATTGATGAAAAAGAAGTAAACAGTGAGGGAAAGGATGATGAAAATGAAGAAAAAAGTAAAGATGAGGAAGATGGCAATCATGCAAATGAATATATGCTCAACAAAGATCAAGGTGCCTCTAACATTGCAAAAATAGAGGAGGGCAGTCCTAATGATCTTGACAATGATGATGGCATACAGGATAGTGAAGGTGCTGATCAAAAGGGCAGCCAAGAGCAAGATAAGGAAGATGCACACATAGAGATCATCCACGAAGAGAAAAACAGTCCTAGGGTCACTAGTGATCAAACTTTGAAAGTGAAACTTATTACACCTTTATCCATTACCTATAAAAGAGGAGAGAGGCATGTGTTTGCTGCCTCCAAAGGGCAAGGGGCCATACACTCCTTCTCAAATCCAATGAAAGACCATAGGCAAGACAGTGAAAACAGTGGGTCAAATGATGAAGAAGAGGAAATTCATGAAGACAAAAATGTACCAAGCAATGATCAAGGCACCTCTTACATTGCAAAGGAGAATGAGTGAGCACTATGAAATGAGGAAACCACTTTGCAAGGAAAAAAATCAAAACTGCCCAAAATGAGGGCCCAACACCAAAATATGAAAAGACCAATCTAGGCTTAGTATTTTGTCCCAATATTTTCTACAGGTCTCCAAGGACCCATGAGGCATCTACCTACCAAACTTGGGAGAAATTGAACAAGTTTTTGTTTTTTGCAAATTTTGAGCCTAGGAGCGTAGCACACCCTATTCTGCGCTTTTCCCCCAGGCATATTCAGGAGGAGAAGCTTACATTTTTGGATTCCCCATCATTATAGGAGTATTATCACCAAATTTCAGCTCAATTGGAGTTGTTTTGACTCCTAAAAAGGGTAAAAAAGACTCATTTTTTCACCTTTCTGCCCACTTTGCTGAGCATGTGCTGCGCTCCTGGAAGTCTTGGCTTTTTCTACTTTTTGGAAAACTTCTAGAGGTCCGATTGAAAGCATAAAGGTATATATGGAAGCTATACTTCAAGGGATTTCCAACAAGCCATCTTGGAGCATTTTTTGACATTGGGAAGGCCTCCAAAACACTATTTCAAAAGGCCTATTTCTACGCTGCACTCCTGGAAAGTTTCCAATTTTTTCACACAGTGTGTTGCACTCCTGTGTGTGACTGGGAAGAATGTGCATTTGGCAAGTTTTCCTAGGCATGTCAGACCTAAAAGTCAATTTTATTTCCATTTATAGTCGGAAAAGATATTTATTAGATATTTTTGTGCCTTGGGCTTTGCAAAGCCTCAAGGACAACTTAGGATATTTCTTTTGGGCCAATAGGCTTATAGATACTCTCTTTGGCTCTCCTTTTCCTTGTTTTTTATATAAGGCATGAGGATTCATTGTAAACTATTGGGACTTGATGTGCTCAAGAGAAATACATGGTTTTATGAGCTTGGACAAGATATTGGTTTTATGAAGTGAATGAATGGCTTGTGTGGCTTGATGTTGGAGAAGCTTGCTTGCAGGATTCCATAGCTTGGTAAATGGTGATGTTTTCCTAACTTGTTAATTTTTTATTGTCCTCATTTTTTTTTAGTCTGCTTGGTTGCTATAGATCAAAAAAGTATAGGTTGAGATATGCTCATGGAAGCACCTCAAACCTCCTGTTTGCTATAGCTTTGATGTTTTCCTCTTTTAGTCATCTTAAGGAATTCTTGATTGCTCCTTAGGCCCACTAAAACTTGTTTTTTTTTCATCACTGGTTAGTATGTTAGCTTACAAATATGATTCATGGTATGCCCTGCTTATTTAAAGTTTTCAAAACCCTATTTTGAATCTTTTCTATGAAATATTGGCTGATTAGGTTAAGACAAAGATATATCATTTCGATCTTTCCCTTTTCCCATGCTTACCAACTTGTTTTAGAGTTCCCGATAGTTTGATATATTTTTTTTAGGAGTTCCCTCTCCATATATTGAGTTGTCTTTTTATCTTATGTGTTTTCTCAAAAATCTGAAGGTGAATTTCTAAAGTTAGGAGTTCTAATGCTTCTATGTATCACCGGAATGTTCATCTTATATGTTTATTAGTTTGAGTATTGTTCATAGAGATTAATGGTTTGCCCTACCTCATGAGTTATTGCTTTTAGACTATATATGTTTAAGACCTCTTAGTTTTTCCCAAACTTAATGTTCATTACACCTCATACATCACGTAAGGATCCATTAACCTTACTAAATCATCCCTGCAATACACTCTCCTTCATCATTTAGACACCCTTGAATTCATCTGACCCCATAGCCCTATTGATTTGACAGCCTCTCATTCAACCTATCCTACTTAGTCATCTTAACCCAACCCAAAACAAACAAACAAATTACACTTAACAACTAGCCTAAAATAAATCATCCAAAGCAAACAAGTTCACATCCTTCGCATGGTAGAGAGAACCCTCTCTGAGTCCAGGAAGGCTAGGTCCTAGGACTCGAAAGACTGGTGTGATGTTACCCTGTCATTTGGTTTAGCCAATCTGCCAAATCACGGGACCCTAACATAATGGCGATCACGGTGGGACCTTCTGAGTTCATAACAATCTAAATACCCCTTAAGAATCTAGAATCCCTTCATCAAACAGTATCCTATGATTTATAGCTACCTCATCACTATCACTAACACAATAGTGGTTATGATGCAACCTCTGATGTTAGTGAAAAACTAAGTATCCTTAGGACTTCAGAAACCTTCGTCAAATCATAGAAAATTTAACTGATAGCCTAAGAGTAGAATCTAGCTTTTTCACCATCTTAGAAGATTGATGACTTAGCTATAGGATGTTCTTACAAACCTTCGGGATACATATAGAAACTTAGAAAACCCAAAAAAAATTCTATATTGGCTTTTTGTCAGTATTGATGGTGGACCATAGTCAACATATCTTCAAAACAACTAAAAATATCCACCTGGCGACTCCACTAGCCTCCAGTAGGCCTTCTAAATTTTCTAAGTATTTATAGACTCTTGTAGGACTGCATCAAACCAGCCCTGAGAAGTCTAGAAACCTAGTCACACAATGTGCAAGCTTGATAGCACCTAGAGAGGATAGCCTTTCGAAAGCAGTCATAAACTTTCAGCCTCTCTAAATTTTGAATTGAAATCTGGCTCCGGGAAGAATCTGTTAGCCACCTATAAATTTTTTGTCAAGAAAACAGGTGGCTAAATATGTTTTTGAGCCTTCAAGAAATACATTTCCTCTAAAAAAATATCATTCTTAAAGCCTCTATGTGTCCCTTGCCTTTGAAAAGATCTTCACTACTGTTTCCATCAAGAAATCCTCACTGTCTGTGAAAGAATTATGCTTAGAAAGCCTCCATTTGCTCCCTTGTATCCCCGCAAATTTCCCCATTTTAACCCTTTTTTCCCTTCTCAAATTTTCCCCTTTAACCCCAAAAATCCCTTCCTAAGTCTTCTAAACCATTTAATTCCCCTTTGAAAACCATGTGAAATCCCTTCATTTGGTGGAAAAACCTTTTTTCCCCCTACCAGAACCCTTCTATAAGCCTTAAAAACCCTCTTTGTATCTTAAAAAACACTTATTTTCATTATAGGCTTTAGCCCCTTTCGGCTAAGCCCTAACCACTTCCCCACCACGTGACCCGCGCCCAGGGCCAGGCGCTTATCACAATCAGAGTGTTCCATATGTGCACTTTTCTTTGTTAAATGGTTTTCTCCGATGCGATTGAACTTTGTTCTATGAACCTTCGCTTCGGTCTCCTCCGTTGATTTAATAGATCTGATGGCTATCGCTTTTAACCCTTCTCTGCCCATCCCCTCTTTGCATTACCCTTGATCGTGATCTCTGCCGTCAATTCCCCTTTAAATCCAATGGTCAAGCACCAATCGCATCACCGCCCCAATCGCCAATCGAAAAAACCTTAAAGTGCCTCCTTCTGTCTTCTCCGATTGCGATTCTCCGATCCAATCGCAACCATTGATCTCTTGAGATCTAGTGGTCCATATTTCATCGCTCCTCGCTCATTGCACCCATATTTCTCCCTACCGATTTAATCTCTGCCATTGATCTAATTCCAGATCAGACGGCTGGTGCTAAATCGTGCATCACCAATCAGAAAATCTTAAATGTGCCACCTCTATCTCCTCGGATTGCGATATTTCGATTCAATTTTGATCGTCCATTCAATCCAAGATCTACGATCCATATTGCATCACGTATTTGCCATATTTCATTCATTGGGCTTTCTTATTAACCTCATCAGATGATCCCAACCATCGATCTCCTCCTAAGATCTAATGGTCCACACTCAATCGCCCTCTGCCCATGCCGGTCCCACCATTCAAAGCCCCCATTTCATTCGATTTTCATCGATTTCCTTTGTATTTCGCCAAAGTGTAAACTTTTAAGTTTTACATTAAAAATTTTATTCATTCCGCCTGACCCTCTAAAGCCATTCCATTAGTGAATCTCCATCGTCAGTCACTACTACCTGATCTGATCGGACAGTCCACAACCATTTCTCCATTAGACCTTCATCAGATCATTCTTCCACCGTTTCACAACATTTTTCGGCCATATTACAATGCATCTACCTCATTCATCATTACTACGCTACCATTCTCACAGTCTTCCACAACATCCATCCTCCCTCCTGCATGGATTTCTTAACATGTTTGCATTTTTTTGCAGGGTTACAGACAGTGAGAACCATTCTTTTCTACATAGTCACTGTTAGTGACACAGTAGCGCCAATGAAGTTTTTCAAAGCCAGAGATTGCAGAGAGAACGCCTGGGAAGGTTTTGAACGAAATACTTCATTAAAGGACTAGCGTTTGACTCTGTAGAACCTCCAGCACCATTAAAATTGCACATCTATAGATAGAGATAGTCAACAGGAGTGGAAAAGAGTATCAGTGAAGGTTTAAAGTGAATCAAGGCCTATTATTGAAGATTTAAAGCTTTAATTCAGTGTTTCAAGGGCAAATGTACATATTGAAGACCTTATTATTGGAACAGAAGGCCTAATGAGGCCTTAAGCACAAAAAAAATCTTATCAGTGTTTCACATCAGCAGAAGTATCTTTCCCAAGAAAGGATGAGCTCCCATAATGTTTTTACTCTTCATATACGTTCTTGAGAAGATCACCACCTTGACAGAAAGTCCTAATAACGCCCGAGCATTTGCTACATAGAATGATAGGAATAAAAGTCATTTAACTGCCTTACTTGCCCCAGATTACTACAAAGTACTACAGCCGAAAATTACATCAAGGAACATACCCATGAAGTTATGATTAGCCTATCAGAGACCACTCTTTCATCGAAAGAGTACTGAAATTCAATGCATAGATATTAAAATAAAATGGGCCTCAAGCCACTCTTCTTCTCGAGCCACTCTTCTTCCTATGTTTAATGTCTCATTTAAAGTTCTATCTGCCTCCTCTGCCTCTCTTTCAGCTAAAAAAAACTCATGAGAATACATTGTAAAGGTTTTTGATCGGATAACTGTGGATTGTAAGCTGTTTATCTTGAGATATAGTTCTGTGTGTATAAGTTGTAAAATAGGTTGAGGAGATGATTTCAGATTGAATATCAAGCTATTGGACAATGTTTTATATGACTGGTGTTGCTCTTTAATATGACAAGTAGTTTCTTTGGATCTTGATTTAAAGCAGCGGTGATGTGTTCTATCTTTGTCTCTGCTTTCCTTCTGTAATTCATCATATTTTCAATTCTCCGATAATAATAAGAAAACTAGCTTAGGATATACCCTTGCATGGTACCCTTATGCTCTCCTGCTCTTCTTATTTTCAATGTTTTCTACTAATTGTGCTATCTGAGAAAAATTTCAAGGTAATTTAGCCAGTATAGTAGTTGGTTTTCTCTGCTTACTGATGCATGAATTTAGAATCTGTTCTTAGATGTTCTTGTCTGGTTTTAATTGAGAGAATTGGGATACTGGGAGATTAGAGTTGATTTTGTCTCACTAGGGTCACTTTCTAACAGGTGAATCTTTCTAAGTTCCCTTAAGTTGAATGTCAAAGTATTAAAAGTTCAAAGTCTTTCTCTGATCTTAGGCTTCACCTTTGTGTTTAAATATTTAATGTTTTCTATTGTCTGAAGAGTTAGCCTCATTAGGATTTTGATCAAGAATGGTTAAGGCATGCCCTATCCCTAGATTAGCTCTTAAGGTGGTCACCTTGGAAGATCTCCTTGTCATTCACCTTCATTCCTTATCTTTCCGTCCCACACTATCATTTTCAAAAGATCCTTTGTTTTAGATGACTAGCCCTTTTGAAAGCCTTGGATATTGAATTGCAAGTAAACCCTTTTATGACTCCATTGCCCAATGGTCTTGAGTTTTCTTTGGAATATCTCCCCATTTCCAAAATCCTCTTTGCTCACCTTTTGTCTTGTATTGAACCCTTCGTTCATGTTTCCCAACAACCAAACAAACAAACAAACAAAACAAAAACCCTTGTACCTTATAACTAGCCTAATACCTTAAACATTGAACTTCAAGACATACACTTCGTTGCCTTTATAGAGAGATCCCTCTCTAGACTCGGGAGCGCTAGATCCTGAGGTCCCAAAGCGGTTTGATGTTGTCTTATATTTTGGTATTGCCAAACCTGCCAAAACATAGGAACCCCAACATAATGGCGACTCCACTGGGGAACTTTGAGTAAAACACACCTTTAAACACTTCTGAGAACTCAAAGAAGACCATAGTAGCCTTGGTTTGGTAGCAAATCACTGTGGTGGACAGTAAAATTTCTTAAAACCTTCTAAACCTTCCGCTTGGCGACTCCATAGTTCCTTAATGATTAAAGACTCCACTGGTGATCAGTAGGCCTGTTGATTAACTTGGTTTCACAAGACTCCACTGGGAGACCAGACTTCATTACAACATCATCCATATTAGAAGAAATGCATAGGATTAAGCTTCATGGTTTGAGGATAGCTCGCCTCTTAAAGAATGTCATACCTGGCTAAATTCCTTCATTGAGGCCTAACATACTAGCTTCAAGATCAATCCATACCAGGGCTTATCCTAATCCAAACCGACCTGAGGTAGTTTACAACCCCGAAAGTATTGTTAGGAAGCCTTATACATATAGGGATCCAACTATTATCAGAAACATTAATAGAGCTAATTCAGTACCTGAAAAATTTGCATCTTTATCCAACACTCGAGTCAACTTAGACTTACCAAGTAATTTATCAAGAACTCAGTCACTCAATGCTGTAGAACAGGCAGACTTTGAGCCTCCAAGTTCACCACAACATAGTGGTCTACAAACAGGTAATAGAGAGACTCCTCTAGAAACACCTCCTGATATTCATTTCATCCATAACTCGAGCCTCTCTCACCCTAGATCCGCTCAACAATTTGTTGCTGGTCCTAGCATTTTTTCCTTTCGTATACTTGTTGTTCAAGCCAATCCTTTACCTCCACAAAACACCATCTTGGTAGCATGGTATGCTCCCTTGGTGTTACCAAAGCCTCTAGTGCCTTTACCAAATGATTATCAGGCAAAAATTCCACATTTCACTGGGAAAGAGTCTATCACAGCTCAACACCATGTAGATAGTATGGAAGATTCCTTCGACTATATGGAGATAGATGATGAGACAATCAAAATGAGAATATTTTCCCAGAGTTTGGGAGGAGATGTGAAGAAGTGGTTTAAAGGCCTACCTCCCAATAGTATCCATGATCTTCCCTCTTTACATCAAGGCTTCATAAATAAATGGGAAGTCAAAAGAAACCCCCTCCAAATCTTAGCAGAATACAAGAATTTAAAAAGAAATGAAGGAGAAAGTGTCCATGACTATTCTACTAGGTTTAACAATGTCTACAATTCTCTTCCACCACATATGAGACCTCCCAAAGGAATGGCCTTAGCGAAGTACCCCGAGGGATTTGATGCTGACATGGCCTATCAACTTAAGGAGAGAGATTATAACACATTGGAAGACATGCAAAAATGAGTAGTGAGTGTAGAAGTAAAACTGATTGAAAAAATAGCTAGAATGAGGGTTGAGAAGAAGGTAACCTATAGGGATGACACATCAGCTTCCACATCTGATCCCAAAGTTGATAGTCTAGCCAAATACATGGAAAAGATAGGAAAAATGGTGGAAAATTTGACTATCCAAGTCAGCAATCAGAATAGAAACCAAAATCATAACCAAAACCAAAAATTTAGGAGAAACAATCCCCCAAATAGACAGAGAGACTCTGATCAACAAGTCATACCCCCATTTCAAGAGAATTTCCTTGATGAAGATGAAGGGATAATAGAAGAGTCCGAGGGAACCACAATAAACATGGTGGAAGTAGACAACTCGATCCACAACTATTCCACAAAATATGATCATACCTCATGCTCACATTGGGATGAGGAAAGGTTAGAATCTGAGGATTATAGATTAGGATTTGAAAATTCCATCATGCAGGTCAGAGAAAATTATGAACTTAGAAGCAAGAAGAGCTTAGACAATTCCAAACCAAAAGCCTCTAAGATTACCATTAAGAAAAGACTTGAGAAAACTCCTAAAGTGATTGATGAAAGTAACAAATTGGCAGCTGAAAGTTCTGGGAAGAACAAAGAGAAGGGCAACTAAAATACTAATAAAAAAAGTCGAGAAATGTTAGAAAATTATATATTATGAAGCAATGCAACACATAAAATATGCGGAAAATACAAGCACACAAAACACATAAAACCAGAGAGACACAGATATACGTGGTTCACCCAGTTTGGGCTACGTCCACCCCGAACAGCCAGTCCTTCCTTTCTATTTTGCAGCAAAATGAAGAGACAAAAAATACAACAGATCCACTATAATATCCTCTTTTCTCTCTCACAGAATCCCTCTCCTCGTTTTCACCTCTAAGAATACACACATAATACACACAAATTAACACAATACCCCTTTGGGGCAGAGGGGGTTGCCTTCTAGGGCAAAAACCTCAATCTAAACATAACCATCGTCGCATCATTTGCCTAATGAATGCCCGCATTTACTAGAAATTACTATACTTTTACAAGGCAATTTTACATCTATTTTTAGCTGTGGGCGTCGCACTCGAAACCCGCTGTGGCGGGGCCGAAAGCACCGCCACCCCCCCCTGGACCCCCCATGGCAATGATTAATTACGGGCAGCGTTTCCGCCCCTTTTAAGGTACAGGGGTCCAATGTTGTAATACAAAGTAAACAAGATAATCAGGCTCCACACCCAAAAATCTCCCACTTGGAGACTGATTGTAGCAACTCCACCGCTGCTTCATTTGCTAGAAAATGACTCCTCTTTGGACCTGGCTGTTCCTCATCTTCATCGTCATCCTTGAAGACCAATTGAAACTGAGCACATTCTCAGTTTCTCCCTGGTTACAACTTTTGTTAGCATATCTGCAGGATTCTGGCTAGTGTGTATCTTTTCCAGCTTCAACTCTCCATATTCTAATACTGACCGTATGAAATGGTACTTGAGATGTATGTGTTTAGTCCTGGAATGAAATGCTGAGTTCTTTGCAAGATGAATGGCACTTTGGCTATCACTGTATAGTGTGCCCATATCATGATTCTTACCCAATTCATCCATAAACCTTTGTAACCAAATCATTTCTTTACTAGCCTCTGTAGCAGCAACATACTCTACTTCTGTTGTTGAAAGTGCAAAAACACTTTGGATTTTTGAAACCCAACTGACAGCTGTTCCACCTACAGTAAATACATATCCTGTAGTGCTCCTCCTGTTATCTCTGTCACCTGCCATATCTGCATCAACATATCCCTGTAGAGCAATGTTTGAACCACCAAAGCATAATGCTTGATTTGTGGTACCTCTCAAATATCTGAGAATCCATTTTACCGCCATCCAATGTTCTTTTCCTGGATTATTCATGTACCTGCTTACAACTCCCACTGCATGTGCAATATCAGGCCTTGTGCAGACCATTGCATACATTAAGCTTCCAACTGCTGATGCATATGGAACTTTAGACATATAATCCATGTCTTCTTGCGTCTTGGAGAACATCTCCTTACTAAGTTTGAAATGGCTAGCAAAAGGTGTACTAACTGGTTTTGCATTCTACATATTAAATATTTTCAACACCTTTTCTATGTACTCATTCTGAGACAGTGTTAATTTGTGATTTTTCCTGTCTCTAGTTATCCTCATACCAAGGATTTGTTTTGCAGCTCCCAAATCCTTCATTGCAAAGGAATTTTCCAATTTTCTTTTGAGCACATTTATTTCCTGCATGTTAGATCCTGCAACAAGCATGTCATCTACATAAAGTAACAGTATAATATAGCTTCCATCATTTTTCCTTTTTAGATAAACACAATGATCAGAGTGACATCTAGTATAACCTTGTTCAGACATAAACTTGTCAAATTTTAGATACCACTGCCTTGGAGCCTGTTTTAAGCCATACAAGCTCTTCTTTAACCTGCACACCAATTTTTCTTTCCATTTTACCTCATATCCTTCTGGTTGCTACATGTATATCTCTTCCTCCAAATCTCCATGGAGAAATGTCGTCTTTACATCTAACCGTTCAAGATGTAAATCTTCCGCTGCTACAAGACTTAAGATAGTTCTGATTGAATTCATATTAACAATAGGAGAAAATATTTCATCAAAATCAATACCTTTCTTCTGTGCAAACCCCTTCACCACAAGTCTAGCTTTGTACCTCTGTTTTCCTCCATCTTCTTCCTTCAGCCTGTAAACCCATTTATTCTGCAATGTAGTTTTACCTCCAGGAAACTTGACTAAGTCCCAAGTCTGGTTATGCATTAAGGAGTCCATATCTTCTTCCATGGCTAGCTCCCACTTCTTCCTACTTTCAACCTGCATTGCTTCTTCATAACATTCAGGTTCACCAGAATCAGTCAGCAATAAATAATATAATGAAGGAGAGTATCGTTCATGGGGTCTACTTATCTTGGTAGATCTTCTAACACCACTTTCAGGTGTTTGAGGTGCCTGTTGCTGTTGTGGTGGTTGCTGCTGCTGTGGTTGTTGATTATTATTATTTTCAGGCACCTTTACTTTTTCAGATATCTCATCAAGAACCGCGTATTCCTTGCTTTCTTTTTCCTGTTTCTTTTCCTGCAGCTGATTCTTATACAAGACCTTTTCATTGAATATTACGTCTCTGCTCCTAATGATTTTGTGATTTTCATAATCATAGAAGCGATAACCAAAATCATTAGCACCATATCCAATAAAGGTACATTTCTTTGATTTTGCCTCAAGCTTTGTTCTGTTTTCTTTATTAATATGGACAAAGGCCTCACAACCAAAAGGTTTTAAAAAGGAGTAGTTTACCTTTTTACCTGTCCATGCTTCCTCTGGAATACCACCATCCAAGGAACTTGAAGGCCCTCTGTTTATTAGATAAACAACAGTATCTACAGCATCTGCCCAAAATTGTAAAGGCAATCCTGCATGCAATATCATGCACCTTGCATGCTCCATGATTGTTCTGTTCATCCTTTCTGACACACCATTTTCTTGTGGTGTTCTTGGAACTGTCTTCTCTCTACGAATTCCATGCTCTGAACAGTACCTATCAAACTCTTTGCTGCAATATTCACCTCCATTGTCTGATCTGAGACACTTCAACTTCTTTCCTTTCTCAATCTCAACCAAAGCTTTCCATTTCTTGAAAGTATCAAATACATCAGATTTATTCTGAATACAATAAATCCATGTTTTTCTAGTTGCATCATCAATAAAAGCAACATAATAACGAGAGCCACCGAGAGATGATACCTGAGCAGGTCCCCATACATTTGTATGCACAAGCTCCAATTTTTCTCTCTTCTTTTCTTTCCCAACTCTGAGAAATCTGACTCTCTTCTGTTTTCCATAAATGCAATTCTCACAGAAATCCAAATCAACATTCTTCAAACCTGGCAGCAAATTTCTTGAGTGAAGAATTTTCATCCCCTTCTCACTCATGTGTCCGAGCCTATGATGCCATAATGCCGCATCTGCTCCTTTGGAAGTTAAAGCATTAACAGAGTTAGAAATACCATTGCATAAATACAATGTACCAACCTTTTCACCTTTTGCTATTACCAGGGCTCCTTTGGTGACCTTCCAAGTTTTATCCGTGAAAGTTGTCACACAACCTTCACCGCCTAACTGCCCTGTTGAAATCAGATTTTTCTTCAAATCTGGAACATGCCTTACCTCCTTTAGTATCCATTGGTTTCCATTCTATTTTTTTACAAGAACTTTACCCATTCCAACAATTTTACAGGGTTTATCATCACCCAAACTAACTTGTCCAAAATCTCCTTGAACATAGTCATGAAAATATTTCTTATCAAGTGTGGCATGGAATGAAGCCCCTGAATCTACAACCCAAGAATCAGTAACATTTTCGAAAGAAAGAATCAAAGCATCTTGTAACACATCACCTGTCACATTTGTTTCATGATTGTTTTCTTGCTGTGTGTCTCCTTCTTTTCCCTTCCGAGATCTATAGTCTTTCTTTAGGTGTCCTTTCTTTCCGCAATTCCAGCACACTATCCTCGATCTGGACTTGGATCTGCCTTTCCTTGATTTACTGCGATATCCCGAGCTCTTTCCTCTTTCCATTCTTCTTCCCCTAGACTCTGCACTCAAAGCATTACCTGATGTCTCACCGGAGCTTTTCCGTCGCATTTCCTCACTAAGGATAGCACCAACAACATCATCAAACTTTAAAGTACTAGATCCAGAGACAAAGTTACTAATGGCCATAACTAAACCATTCCAGCTTTCTGGTAATGAGCACAAGAATAACAAAGCTCTAACTTCATCATCAAAGTTTACCCCTACAGAACTTAACTGACTGGTAACTGTATTAAATTCATTTAAATGGTCTGCAACAGATCCACCTTTCGACATCTTCATATTAAATAGTCGTTTCATAAGAAATACCTTGTTTGAGGCCGAGGGTTTTTCATATAGTTTCGCCAACGTCTGCATCAAACCCTTTGTTGTTGTTTCCTTCGAAATATTGAAGGCGACTGACGCTGCAAGACACAACCGTACTGTTCTGAGTGCCTTTCTATCGAGAATGTTCCATTCCGCATCTGTCATGGCCGTCGGCTTCTTTGTTTTTCCGCTCAATGGTAGGTATAGATCTTTCTGATACAGATAATCTTCCATCTGCATCTTCCACAGCAGGAAGTTTTGGCCGTTAAATTTCTCGACCCTAAACTTACCATCTTCCGCCATTGCTCCCACTCGAACCAGGAACCCTTCTTTCCTACGAGTTTATCAGCCAAATATACCTTCGGCTCTGATACCAGTTGTTAGAAAATTATATATTATGGAGCAATGCAACACATAAAATATGCGGAAAATACAAGCACACAAAACACATAAAACCAGAGAGACACATATATATGTGGTTCACCCAGTTTGGGCTACGTCCACCCCGAACAGCCAGTCCTTCCTTTATATTATCCAACAAAATGAAGAGACAAAACCTACAGCAGATCCGCTGTAATATCCTCTGTTCTCTCTCACAGTCTCCCTCTCTATTTCTCGCTCCGAGAATACACTCATAATACACAGCCACAATACAATGCCATCATATATACAAGGGGGTTTCCTTCTAGGGCAAAAAACCCTAATCTAAACATAACTTCTACCGTCAGATCATTTGCCTAATGAACGGCCCAGATTGACTAGAAATTACTATACTTTTACAAGGCAATTTTACATATGTTTTTAGGGGTGCGGGGCGCCCGCCCCGAAAACTGTCCGTGGGGGCCCCGGGGTGCGCCGCCGGGGCCCCCCCCCTAGACCCCCCATGGAAGCCGACACTGCGGGCGGCGTTGCCGCCCCTTTGAAGGCATAGGGGTCCAATGCTGTGATACAAAGTAACAATAAACAAGATAATCGTGCTCCACACCCAACAAACTAGTAGCACTAGCATGATAGCTAATGCTCCTGATAAAACAACTTCAAACATTGTACATAGTGAGAATCAGCAATCCGATTCTATACATAAAATGGTGGCAAATAAAATGAATTGAGCCTTTCAAAGAGTCCATCTCCTTTCAATCTGGAAAGTGAGATAGCCAAGATCAAAATTTCAGTACCTCTCACTGAGTTGGCCACCCAAGATGCATACGAAGGACAAATTATGAAAGATTTAAATCTAGGAGAAAACAGTGACACTGTCAATCTAAGTGATGATCAACCAACCCTTCTGTTTGGTCCAAAGATAGAAGGGAAGTTTTAGGAAGGGGTGGTACCTCCTTTTTACATCAGCCTCAATATCCATGAAAAAATCCTTCACAACGCAATGCATGACTCTGGGGCTTCACACAACCTTATGCCTAAGGTAATTATGAAGAGGTTAGGCCTAGAGATAACCTGACCCTATAAGGATTTATATTCATTTGACTCTAGCAGAGTGAAGTGCCTTGGCCTAATCAAAGACCTCTGTGTGAATCTGACCCAAATCCTAGCCAAGTGCATGGTTATGGATGTTGTGGTGGAAGATGTGCCACCTAAGTATGGAATGTTGTTGTCAAGGTCATGGGGAGCCAAGCTGCAAGGTACAATGCAGATGGATGGGTCATATGCAAACATCCCTATCTTTAGCCAACTTAGGAGACTGTATAGAGAGGCACAAATGAAGTTCATGGTCAGTAGCCCTGAAAACCCTGAAAATTCAGCTCTGTACTCTATCCACATGGATCTGGACTCTTTTATCCTTTGCAATGATGAAACCATAGACGAGCCAGAGTTAGAAGACAGATATTCAAAAGATGGAGTAGAGCCCATAGATCTTAACATAATGTCCACTCTAGATATAGAGGAAAACGAGGAAGAAACCTTTGAACAATGCACTGAATCAGAAACTTGAAGTGAACAAAATCAAGACTACGAACAAGGGGTTGCTCAACACTCAGGACTCCATGAAAATCCTGAAAAACATAACACTGCGCAGCCTAGTGCTGATCCCATGATACAACATAATGATGAACCCAGCATTAGGGATGATAACGACGATAAACTTGAAAACAATTCCTTATGGAGAATGAATTTCGATGGGTCTTACACAAGAAATAATGCAGGGGCTGGAGTGTGGTTACATAATATCAAGAGTGACTATGCTGAGAGCCATGCCTTCAAACTAGACTTCAAATGTACAAACAATATCTCAGAGTATGAGGCTCTCATCCTAGGCTTGAATCTATTGAAAAGACTAGGAACCCGAAGGATAGCAGTACACGGAGACTCTGAGTTAGTGATCAAACAAGTGAACGGAGAGTACACTGCAAAGCAACCTAGATTAAGGGCATACAGAAATGATGTCATGGATTTGCTGAAAACCGTTGTAGAATACAAACTTGTGTTTGTTCCTAGGAGTTAGAACATTGTTGCAAATGGATTAGCCTGCATAGCTAGTTCGTATCAGAAATCACCTACTGACAAACAGATCATCATTCAAACGAAATATAGACCTGCAGTGCCTGATAATGAGAAATATTGGCAGGTCTTTTAGGGCGACAAGCAGATAGAGGATTTCCTGCTGGGAAGGAATGAGTTTGAATTCTATGATTCAGCCTCTAAATCCGATGAAAAATTCCTGAGTGAAGAGCCCCCCGATGAAGAAAAATCACCCTGTAACATAGAAATAAACGTGTTAATTGAAGAACTTGGAACTCATACTAAAGAGTACAAGAACATAGAAAAAGAAGAAATAGAGGTGCTGCAGTCAAAAGATAAGAATATACCCAGAGGACTGGAACCCTTAGAGGACCTTTTTTATTTTAACGACGTAGTGAAGAAACCTACTATAGAACACTCAGACTCTGATATCGAGGAATGCAACATAGGCACCAAGAAGAAGCCTAAGATGATTAAACTATCTAATTCCTTGCCCGCAAACATGAAAAAGAAATATATTGACTTATTTAAAGAGTTCGTCGATGTATTTTTCTGGAGATGAGGACTTAAAGGCCTACGATACAAAAATCATCCAGCATAGGATCCCTTTGAAGGAAAATAAAAAACCATTCAGATAGAAACTTTGCAGGATTAACCTAGTACAACTGCCTCTAGTCGAAAAGGAAATTAGAAAGATGTATGAGGCCGGAATCATAGTGCCTGTGAGGTTTTCCGATTGGGTTTCCAACCTTGTAGCTGTGAGGAAGAAGACAGGTGAGATTAGACTATGCATCGATTTTAGGAATCTTAACAGAGCCTCACTTAAATAAAATTACCCCTTACCAAATATGGAACACATCCTACAGAGGGTGGTCGGCTCAAAAAGGATCTCCCTATTAGATGGATTTTTCAGGGTATAACCAAGTTCTGGTACTCCCAGAAGATCAGCTTAAGACAGCTTTCACCACTCCATGGGGCACGTTCATGTACGTGAAAATGCCTTTCGGACTGATGAACGCTGGCGCTACCTTCCAACGAGCTATGGACATAGCCTTTTCGGAGGAAATAGGTCACTTCATTTTCATCTATCTTGATGAAATAACAGTCTATTCCAAGACTGATGAAGAGCACCTTAAACATCTGAGAAGAGTGTTTGAGAAATGTAGAAGGTTCGGTCTATCTTTAAATCCCAAGAAGACTATATTCGGGCTTCAAGAAGGTAAGCTTCTTGGCCATATTATATCAGAGAAGGGGATTAAAATAGACCCGAAAAGAGTTGAGGGAATACTACAGATTAGTCACCCGAGAAACATAAAAGAACTGCAGTCCTTTATTGGGAAAATCAACTTCTTGTGGAGGTTTATTTTTAACTTAGCGGAACTCCTACGAAATATGACTGAAATGCTTAAGAAAGGAGTGGGAGTTAAGTGGACTGTAGAAACCAAAAAATATTTTGAGTTAGTCAAACTTGCACTTACCCGGGCACCAGTCTTAATCAGCCCTGACTTTTCAAAATATTTCTTGATATTTTCCTTTGCCTCCGAGCATACAGTGGCTGCAGTCCTGCTACAAAAAAATCAAGAGGGATAGGAACAGCCTATTGCCTTTTTCAGCAAAGTGCTGAGGGACGCACCCTTGAAATATAACATAATGGAAAAATAGGCCTATGCCTTGGTAAAGGCCTTGAAAGACTCCAGGGTGTATATTTTGCATTCTCACACCATCGCCTATGTGCCTAACATAGTGGTTAAAGACATTTTGTCCCAAGATCCGGACGGAAAGAGGTGCAAATGGATTGCTGTAATATTAAAGTATGACTTGGAAATAAAACCCACAAAACTTATCAAAGTTCAGGGCTTAGCTCAACTAATGGCTGAATCCAACCTACAAGCCCTTGACATAAACATGGTAGATTCCCTAGATGAACACGAAGGATTGCCTGATCCTACTGTCGAAGAAAAATTTCAAAACTCTCCATCGTATTTTGACATCCTATATGTGCTAAAAAATCTGAATGCTCTTCCTGATTTATCAAAGACTAAGGCCAGGTTTCTAAAGTTAAAAGCCAGAAACTATTGCATTTTAAATGAATGATTATACTGGAAAAATGAAAATGGTTTTTTGCATAAATGTCTGCCCGAAACTGAAGCAGAGAGGATTAAACAGGAATTCCATGCAGGAGAGTGTCGAGGCCATTTAAACTGGAAATCCGCTGCTAACAAAATACTCCGAGATGGTTATTACTGGCCTACACTTTTCAAAGACATCCATAAAATGATAGTTGCCTGCCATAAGTGCCAGATTTTTTAGGGCAAAAGAAAGCTCCTCCCTTTACCATTACAACCCATCACTGTTGAGGCTCCCTTCCAACAATGGGGCCTAGATTTCATAGGGGAGATCCATCCTGCTTCCTCAGCCCAACACAAATGGATTCTCACAGCCACAGACTATTTCAAAAAATGCATAGAGGCCATCCCTTCTAGGAATGCCACAGATTCTGTTATCATTAAATTCCTTGAATATCAAATTCTCTCTAGGTTTGGCTACCTAGGAAGATAATCACTGATAATGCTATTGCTTTTGGATCCAAGAAAATGATTGATTTTTGTCACAGGTATCAGATAGCACTTGGTCATTCAACTTCCTATTACCCACAAGGTAATGGTCTAGCTGAATCATCAAACAAGAGCTTGGTGACCATCATCAAAAAGCTACTTGAAGAGAATAAGAAATCATGGCATAACAAGTTAGTGCATGCTTTGTGGGCAGACAGACTGACTACAAAGAAATCCATCAGAATGTCACCATATCAACTTGTTTATGGAACATAGGCAATGTTTCCTACCATCCTATGGGTACCAGTGATTAAACTAGTCCAAGAGATTCAGACAGAAGAGGACAGTATGGTAAGGAGGATAAATCAAACAATAAATCTCCAACAGAAAAGAGAAGAAGTCTATAACAGAGCTCTGAAAGTACAAGAAAACATAAAGAAGTTGTTTGATAAGAGAACAAAAGCTTGTGACTTCAAAATTGGAGATAAGGTTCTTAAATGGGACTCTAGGAGAGAGGACAAAGGAAAGCATGGAAAATTTGACAGTTTGTGGTTGGGTCCTTACATCATCCAATCCACCATTGGTCCAAATGCCTTTTTTCTGCAAGAGTTAGATGGTACAGATATTTTTGGGGGTCCTATCAATGGAAGGATTCTCAAGCATTACTACTATTGATTTCCAGTTTGAAGTTTTGATTTCCATTGTAAATACCATTGTTGTGTTTTGTTTTCAAATGAAAAGAGAAAAATGTTTCAAAAAAAGAGAGAAAGAGAGGTTCATACATGCCCAAAACTTGAACCTCTGAAGTGAAAAATATTGGCTCTAACATGATCAAAACTGGAGCCAAAGAAAGGAAATAATTGGTTCTAATATGATCAAAATCTGAACCAGCAAAGAAAGAAAGAAGAATCAGCTCTAACAAACCCAAAACCAAAGCTGAAATGAAGAAGAAAGTGACTCTAACAAGCTCAAAACTTGAGTCACAAAGAAAAAGAAGGATGCTTCAAAGTTTCAGAATTTCAAAGCCTTCACAATTTTTTTTCCAATTTTATGCAAATTTTAGTTCATGTGAAACTATCTTTATGCCATGGACCCACAACAAACTAGACTGTCTAATCCTAGTTTGACTTTTTTTAAATTTCTGTTGTAGAATGTAGAGAATGAAATCTGCTAGACATTTTAATCCTAGAAGATATTAGATTAGGTAGAGAAGCTATGAGGCCAACTGTTTAATCTGGTCTCATGGAGGAATAAGGGTAGAATTAGAATAGTTTTTTTTTTTTCTGCTTTCAATAAAAAAAAGAAAAAATGAATGATGAAGAAGGTATGCAAATTTAAATTCTCCTTGAAGAAAAAATGTTAGGACTGTAAGATGGGTAGGTAGATTGTTGGGGGAATATTTTCTGCTAACTCAATATCCCTCTTGTTGGTAGCAGCTGAATCAAAGAAGAAAATATGGTTAAGGATCAGGCATCTTCCCTACTTCCCAAAGAATATTTTTGAATTTCTCGACATCTTCAAGAAGATGCCATCCCCATGTGGAGCCACTGTTAGCCACCTATAAAAATTTTGTCAAGAAAAAAGGTGGCTAAATATGTTTCTGAGCCTTCAAGAAATACATTTCCTCTAAAAACATATCATTCTTTAAGCCTCTATGTGTCCCTTGCCTTTGAAAAGATCTTCACTGCTTTTTCCATCAAGAAATCCTCACTGTCTGTGAAAGAATTATGCTCAGAAAGCCTCCATTTTCTCCCTTGTATCCCTGTAAATTTCCCCATTTTAACCCTTTTTTCCCTTCTCAAATTTTCCCCTTTAACCCCCAAAATCCCTTCCTAAGTCTTCTAAACCATTTAATTCCCCTTTGAAAACCATGTGAAATCCATTCATTTGGTGGAAAAACCTTTTTTTCCCCCTACTGGAACCCTTCTATAAGCCTTAAAAACCCTCTTTATGGCTTAAAAAACACTTATTTTCATTATAGGCTTTAGGCCCTTTCGGCTAAGCCCTAACCACTTCCCCACCACGTGACCCAGGACCAGGCGCTAAAGCTCCGGGTGCTTATCACAATCAGAGCATTCCATATGTGCGCTTTTCTTTGTTAAATGGTTTTCTCCGATGCGATTGAACTTTGTTCTATGAACCTCTGCTTCGGTCTCCTCCGTTGATTTAATAGATACGACAGCTATCACTTTTAACCCTTCTCCGCCCATCCCATCTTTGCATTACCCCCGATCATGATCTCCGCCATCAATTCCCCTTTAAATTCCAATGGTCAAGCGCCAATCGCATCACCGCCCCAATCGCCAATTGGAAAAACCTTAAAGTGCCTCCTTCTGTCTTCTTTGATTGTGATTCTCTGATCCAATCACAACCATTGATCTCCTTAGATCCAACGGTCCAAATTTCATCGCTCCCTGCTCATTGCACCCATCTTTCTCCCCGCCGATTTAATCTTCGTCGTTGATCTTGTTCTAGATCGGATGGTTGGTGGTAAATCGCGCATCGCCAATCAAAAAATCTTAAATGTGCCACATCTGTCTCCCCCGATTGCGATATTTCGATTCGATCGTGACTGTCCATTCAATCCAAGATCTATGGTCCATATTGCATCGCGTCTCCACCATATTTCGTTCATCGGGCTTTCCTATTAACCTCATTGGATGATCCCAACCATCGATCTCCTCCTGAGATCTAACAGTCCACACTCAATCTCCCTTCACCCATGCGTTCCCACCATTCAAAGCCCCCATTTCATTCGATTTTCATCGATTTCCTTTCTATTTCGCCAAAGTATAAAATTTTAAGTTTTACATTAAAAAGTTTAGTCATTCCGCCCGACCCACTAAAGCCATTCCATTAGTGAATCTCCATCATCGATCACTAATACCTGATCTGATCGGACGATATATAACCATTTCTCCATCAAACCTTCATCAGATCATGCTTCCACCATTTCACAGCATTTTTTGGCCGTCTTCCACTGCATCCACCTCATTCATCATTGCTGCGCTGCCATTCTCACAGTCTTCCACAACATTCATCCTTCCTCTCGCATGGATTTATTAACATGTTTGCACGTTTTTGTAGGGTTATAGACGGTGAGAACCGTTCTTTTCTACATGGTCACTGTTAGTGACATAGTAGCGCCAATGAAGTTTTTTAGAGCCAGAGATTGCAGAGAGTACGCCTAGGAAGGTTTTGAATGAAATACTTCATTAAAGGACCAGCGTTTGACTCTGTAGAACCTCCAACGCCATTAAAATTGCACATCTACAGAGAGAGACAGTCAACATGAGCAACAAAGAGTATCAGTGAAGTTTTAAAGTGAATCAAGGCCTATTATTGAAGATTTAAAGCTTTAATTCAGTGTTTCAAGGGAAAATGTACATATTGAAGACCTTATGATTGGCACAGAAGGCCTAATGAGGCCTAAAGCACAAAAAAAAATATTGTCAGTGTTTCACATCAGCAGAAGTCTCTTTCCGAAGAAAGGACGAGCTCCCATAATGTTTTTACTCTTGATCTACATTCTCGATAAGATCACCACCCTGACAAAAAGTCCTAATAACGCCCGAGTGTTTGCTACACAGCATGGCAGGCCTAAAAGTCATTTAACTGCCTTACTTTCCCCAAAGTACTATAGAGTACTACAGCCAAAAATTACTTCAAGGAACATACCTATGAAGTTATGATCAGCCTATCAGAGACCACTCTTTCTTCGGAAGAGTACTGAAAGTCAATGCATAGATATTAAAATAGAATGGGCCTTGAGCCACTCTTCTTCCTATGTTTAATGTCTCATTTAAATTTCTATCTTCCTCCTCTGCGTCTCTTTTAGCTATAAAAAACTCATGAGAATACATTGTAAAGGTTGTTGATCGGATAACTGTGGATTGTAAGATGTTTATCTTGAGATATAGTTCTGTGTGTATAAGTTGTAAATTAATAGGCTAAGGAGATGATTTCAGACTGAATATCAAGCTATTGGACAAATTTTTATATGACTGGTGTTTCTCTTTAATATGACAAGCGGTTTCTTTAGATCCTGATTTAAAGTAGCGGTGATGTGTTCTATCTTTGTCTCTGCTTTCCTTTTGTAATTCATCATATTTTCATTTCTCCGATAAGAATCAGAAAATTGGCTTAGGATATACCCTTGCATGGTATGCTTTCCTACTCTTCTTATTTTCAATGTTTTTTATTAATTGTGCTATCTAAGAACAAGTTCAAGGTAATTTAGCCAGTATAGTAGTTAGTTTTCTCTGCTTACTGATGCATGAATTTAGAATATGTTCTTAGATGTTCTTGTCTGGTTTTAATTGAAAGAATTGGGATACTGGGAGATTAGAGTTGGTTCTGTCTTACTAGGGTCCCTTTATAACATTTGAATCTTTCTAAGTTCCCTTAAGTTTAATGTCAAATTATTAAAAGTTCAAAGTCTTTCTCTGATCTCAGGCTTCACCTTTGTGTTTAAATATTTAATGTTTTCTATTGTCTGAAGAGTTAGCCTCATTAGGATTTTGATCACAGATGGTTAAGGCATGCCTTGTCCCTGGATTAGCTCTTAAGGTGGTCACCTTGGAAGGTTTCCTTGTCATTCACCTTCATTCCTTATCTTTCCATCCCACACTATCATTTTCAAAAGATCCTCTGTTTTAGATGACTAGCCCATTTGAAAGCCTTGGATATTGAATTGCAAGTAAACCCTTTTATGACTCCATTTCCCAATGGTCTTGAGTTTTATTTGGAATATCTCCCCATTTCCAAAATCCTCTTTTCTCACCCCTTGTCTTGTATTGAACCCTTCGTTCATGTTTCCCAACAACCAAACAAAGAAACAAACAAAACAAAAACCCTTGTGCCTTATAACTAGCCTAATACCTTAAACATTGAACTTCAAGACATACATTTCGTTTCCTTTATAGAGAGATCCCTCTCTGGACCCAGGAGGGCTAGATCCTAAGGTCCCAAAGCGATTTGATGTTGTATTATCTTTTGGTATTTCCAAACTTGCCAAAACATAGGAACTCCAACAGAATCAATACCAGATCTCATCCAGACCCAAACCCTCCAACTATAGTTGATGACCTAGAAAATATTTTGTGGCAAACTTCTGAAACTGTAAAATTAGCTACTAATAAGCCATTCATAATGCAAGCTCTGTACCTAAACAACTTACATTCTTGTGAGATCCCCAGTTTGACTTGCACCATACCAAAAACCTTTTCAGAACAAAGTCACAAAGTATAATCGACCATACTGATCTTGAGCCCATAGACTTGCAGCAGAGCCTTAGCAAAGAAGCTTCTCCTTCCACACCACCTAATTTCTAACTTCTCCACCACTTTGGCTCTTTTCATCCCAAGTCTTCTCAAAATAAGTGTACTAATCCAAGTACTTTTGCCACACCCATTCACACCTCCACTCTGCAAACCACTCCATCTCATAGCACAAATCCTCCACTTGTAAATCCACCATTAGCTCCCACCATGGTAGCATGGTATGCACCCCTTGTGTTACCGCAACCATTGGTACCTTTGCCAAATGATTACCAATCCATAATCCCACACTTCACCAGGGCTGAATCCACTACTGCCCAATAGCATGTAGATAGAATGAATGATGCTTTTGACTACATGGAATTAGAAGAGGAAACCATGAATATGAGGATGTTTGCCCAAAGCCTAGGAGGAGAAGCTAAGAAATGGTTTAAAAGCCTAACTCCCAACAGCATACATGATCTCCCTTCCCTTTAATAAACTTTCATAAACAGATGGGAAATCAAGAAAAACCCTCTTCATATCCTTTCGGAATATAGCAATCTCAAAAGAAACACGGGAGAAAGTGTCCAAGACTATTGCACTAGGTTCAATAGTGTTACAACGCACTACCGCCAAACATGAAACCCCCATTAGGCCTAGCCTTAGCTAAATTCCCAGAGGGTTTTGACCCTGATATGGCCTATCAACTAAGAGAAAGAGAGCCCCTAACTTTATAAGACATGAAAAAAGGAGCTATAAGTGTAGAGGCCAACTTAATTGAAAAAAGAGCTAGGCTAAGATCAGAAAAAAGGGTAACATACAAAGATGACACCATGCCCTCCACCTCCTCATCTTATTCCAAGATGGACAACCTTATTAGTAACATGGAAAGAATGATGGAGAGAATAAGCATAAACAAAATAGCACCCCCTATAGAGAACCAAACAAATCCCCAAAACAGAAACTGGAATCAAAATTTTAGAAGAGACCTGCCCCAAAATAGACCAAGGGAAAATGATCAACAAATCAGGCCACCCTTCCAAGATAACTATGTTGATGAAGGGGAATGAGATATTGAACAACTAGATGAGAATCATCTAAACTTAATAGGCTCTGATAGTGAGGGTGAGGTTTTTCTCACAGAAGAAGAACAAGGTTTTTTCTCCTCAAACCAAGATGAAACAAGCTATGAAGATTCTAAAGACCATGAATTGGGATTAGAAAATTCCATAATGGAGGTCCATAGACAATATTATCTTAGGATTAATAAAAACCAAGACAACTCCAAGAAAAACAACTCAGACATTGTTGTTAAAAAAAACTCCTGAAAACATTCTTAAAAGAACATTAGACAATAACAACACCATGGCTAAGAAAACTGATCCCAATAAGGATAAAACTAAGCAAACACGATTTGACACAATCTGTCCTAGCACCTCTGCTAGTGGCCTTGAGAAAACTCTAATGACCAAAGCCCTGAATCAAAGTCAGCAAATTAAAAATGTGGAAAAATTTATGGCTGATAAAACTGATGTAAATATGTCTAAAACTCAAGTAAATTTCATTTTTGAAGGAGAGATCACTAAAATAAAAATAACCATCCCTCTCACTGAACTAGTACCTGAGGATATCATTGATATTCAACAAGATGATGAGCTTAGTGAAAAGAGTCGCCTTCATTAAGTGGGCCCGCAGGCTATTTTTGGCGCAAGTCTATTTTTAGACTATGTCTATTTTTAGACATGATGATCATATTTCAGAAGTTGCAAGATGCTATTTGCGGATGGTTGATCAAGTTGGAAAAATAGACGAAATTCTATTTTTAGAATATTGGGCGAAGTCTATTTATAGATCGTCGATCTAAAAATAGATGCATGTCGATTATTATTAGCTCTTAATAATAATTAGACACAAAACAAAAAATTATTCTCTTGGAGCACTTTGTTTCAGTGCACAGAGGTGGCACATCAGTGGACTGAGGTAATTACACAATTCCTAAGGGTTTACTGAAGCTAATGGATGGAGGACTCAGTTAGAACTCAAGTGGCAGAGTTATGACACAGTTGGAAGAAGTAGTTATGGAGTTGTATTCAATTTAACTCAGTTAGACTCAGTTGAGCTAGTTGTATCTAGTATAATTGATTGATACACTAGCGAGAGTGAAGTGAATTAATTATTTAATTAATTCATAAATAATAACTCATTAATAAACTGAACAATACAACAATTAACTATAGTGCATGGCAGTTTCAGTGGAGACCCAGTGGAGAGATAGGTGAAAGGGCAAGATAGACTATCTGTTGTGACTATAGTGATGCATTGATTACATCACACACACATTGGAGTTTCCAATCAAGATTGCGCAATCAAGGAAAGAGTAATTCAAATTCCTTTAGAGCTATTCTTTAGCAGTGATTGTGCAGTGGAGGCAGGCTAGCAAGAGGGCAAAGATCGGTGCATGGATTTGCAAGATTGTTCCTGATTAGTGTATGACGATTGTACTGTACTGAGAGCTTGATAAGATTTGTATGAGGATTTTCATATGATTCCATGATACATAATATATATTTGGGGTTTTCAGCTTTAGGCTTTCCCGATTAAAAACAACTGTGTTATGTGTGATTATTTTTATTTATGCTTTACATGTGTGTGCAATTAATTTTCCGCAAAAGATTAACAAGTGTAATGATTCAGTATCTTGCATAAAGTTAAATAGTGTGAGATCAGGTGGATCTAGGACATATGCATGCTTAGTGCATATAATTTCTACATGGTATCAGAGAATTGTTGATTGAATATTGCAATTGTAAAGTGAGTTTGTTCTAGTGGACAATTCGAATTTGCTACAGAATATTCTTGGTGCAGAAGTTGAGTATACATTGAAATGTCTTTCAACGGGTTGAGATTAGAGTATTCCCTTGATGGGAGCTTGAATTAAATAGCCTGGAAGGACAATATGGAGGAATTGATGGAGGATAATGGGCTGAAGGAGTTCATCGATAGCAATTTTCCTAAGCCGAGATCTAGCGATGTTGCATTACTTGACGCATGGCAAAAGGAGACAACAAAGACGAGAATAATTCTATTGGAAGGTGTGAAGGACCATATTGTGTCCAGCCTTCATGAGAAATCCACTCCATTCTTAATGTGTAAGGCTTTTATAGACTTGTTCCAAAGCAGAAGTGACCAGAGGAAGTTGGCGCTTAAAGACAAGCTCAGAAAAATAAAAATGGAGAAAGGCGACAGTATTCCAAAATACCTCATGAAGTTTGTCCACTGCAAGGATGAACTGGAAAGTGTGGGGGTTACTATTGATGAAGAAGACTTGGTGAGCTTGGCTCTCCTTGGGCTTCTGAAGATTTGTCATAGCTATGAAGACTCTGTCAATGGACGGGAGAAATTGTCGAGATGGGAGTAACTTTGGTTGGATCTTGTGCAGGAGGAGATAAGGCGGGGTCCCAGGGATGGATCTTCATTGAAAAATGAAGATGAATAGAATTACGCTGTGGCTGCCAAAGAAAGGAAAGGGAAGGGGAAGAAAAATCCTTCAAAATCCGATGCTAAAGGCAAGAAGCAGGATTTTTCCAAAGTGAAGTGTTTTCACTGTCACGAACATGGACATTTCGCCACTAACTATCCACAGAAGAAGAAGAACAAGAAGGCTACTGGATCTATAGCTGGAGAGGCCTTGGCCTCAAAATTTGAACTTGATTTCTCTTTGATCGCATGCTTGGTTTCAAGTTGTATGGGATCAGTGTGGTATCTTGATAGTGGTGCATCTTTCCATATGACAGGAGACAAAGAGTTGTTTAGTGACTTGGAGGAGAAGGACCTCTAGATGCATATAGAGATGGGCAACGATGGTTGGTATAGTATGACTGGCATTGGGACCATTACCTTTGAGAGGGAGTCCAGTAATCCATTCTTGTTGAAGAATGTTATGCATGTTCTAGGTCTGAAGAAGAACTTGGTCTCAGTCGCAATGCTAGAAGACAAAGGTTATGATGTTGTTTTTAGTGAGGGAAAAGCCTTCCTTTGACATTAAAACAATGGGTCAAACCAAGAAGATAGGGGTTCGAATTAAGAATCTCTACAAGCTGGAGGTAGATGGATGCGTTGCAATGGTGAGCTGGGATGAGGGGGAATTATGGCATAGGAGATTGGGCCATCTTCACCATGGCGCTTTGAAGATTTTGCAGCAGATTTATACTGGACTTCCCAAGGGTACTCTTGCACATTCATATCAACGCAAGGGATGTACTATGGGTAAGTTTGTGAATACCACCTTTCATGAGAAGGACAACCATGCATCGGTGATCCTAGAGAGAATTCACATAGACGTGTGTGGACCTTTCTCGATTGCTTCAATAGAAAAACACAGGTATTATGTTATATTTGTTGATGACTATTCTCGTAGATGCTATATCTTATTCATGCAGAAGAAGAGTGAAACGTTCTCAAAGTTCTGGGAGTTCAAGGCATTGGTGGAGAAGGAGTCGGGGAAGCAAGTGAAATCTCTACAGAGCAATAATGGTGGTGAATACATCTCGGGCGAATTCAAAGACTTCTGTAGCAAAGAAGTAATTCGAAGAGAACTCATAGTGCCTCATAACCCACAACAGAATGGGGTTGCGGAGAGAAAGAACAGAACAATCATGGGTACTGCACAAGCTATGCTTGAGAGGGAGCTAGACTTGCATGCAGTGAAGGAACTGCTTGTTCTGAAAGATGAGCCTTCGGATGTGGATCAACCACAAGAGGAGATTCATGAAGTGGAGGAGTCCACTCATGTAGAACCAAACATCATACAAGGCATAAAGCGCACCACAGAAGCTGAGAGACTGAATCTTGATGCGACATAGAATGTAGGAGTCCCTACATCACAGCACAGATAGAGACAATCACCTGATCGATTTACTAGATACATGGCTTTTATGAGCAAGTGTATCGTGACAGAGCCATCTTCTTTTGAAGAAGTAGTGCAGGAGCCCACATGGGTAGATGCCATGGTGGAGGAGTATGACTCCATTGTCAGAAACAGTGCTTGGGAGATTGTTCCAAGGCCGGTGGGAAAATCAGTTGTAGGATCAAGATGGATCTACAAGGTAAAGAAAGCTGCTGATGGGAGCATCGAGAAGTATAAGGCAAGATTTGTTTCTCGAGGAATCTCATAGATCTAGGGGATTGACTATGAAGAAACCTTTGCACCTATCGCATGGTATTCTTCCATACGGACCATCCTTTCTCTCTCAGTGCAGATGGGTTGGCACATTCATCAGATGGATGTGAATACTACGTTCCTTAATGGGATAATTGAAGAAGAGGTGTACACTGAGCAGCCTAAAGGATTTGAGATCTTCAACGGTGAGTCACATGTCTGCAGGCTCAAAAGAGCGTTGTATGGGCTGAAACAAGCACCTCGTGCTTGGTACACTTGGATCGACAACTATTTCACTGGACTTGGCTTCACTAAGACTCAGGCAGATGAAAACCTGTACCAGATTATGGTGGAGGGTAAGATTTTAATCATTGTACTTTATGTTGATGATTTAATACTAACAGGTGATGAGCAGTTGATACACTCATGCAAGGAAGATCTTGCAAAGGATTTTGAGATGAAGGATTTGGGCCTCCTTCATTATTTCCTTGGATTTGAAATATGGCAGCAGGAAGGTGAATTTTTTGTGTCAAGTATGCCCAAGAGATACTGGATAAGTTTCACATGTAAGGCTACAAGCCTATCGACACTCCTCTTCCAGGAAATTGGAAGAAAGAGGATGCTACATCGGTAGAGGTAGTGGATGCCACTGTTTATCGACAGTTGGTGGGTTCGCTCATGTATTTAGTCAATACAAGATTGGACATATGCTATGCGGTGAACCAACTTTCACAAGCGATGGTTAAGCCTATCAAGCTCTTTTGGAAGGCAGGCACGCATGTCCTGAGATATCTCGGGGGCACATATGAGTATGATTTATGGTATAGAAAGAAGGATGAGGTGAAGTTGCATGGCTTCACGAATGCAAATTGGGCAGGAAGCCCAACAGACAGAAAGAGCACATCAAGAGGGATTTTTATTATCGGATCTATGGCAGTTTCTTGGTACAGCAGGAAACAAAGATCTATGGCACTCAGTTCAGCGGAAGAAGAATACATGGCAGCAAGTCAAGCTGCATGTGAGGCTATCTGGATGAGGAAGATTCTGATTGGTTTGTTCAGTTCACATTTAGATCCCACAGTGATACATTGTGATAATTAGAGTTTCATTAAACTCTCGGTTAATCCTATGTTTCATGATAGATCTAAACATATTGATATCCGGTATCATCATATCATAGATTGTGTGTAGCAAAAGATCATGTTGCTTTAGTACATTCCTACGGAGGATCAAAATGCAGATATTTTGATGAAGGCACTCACCAGGAGAAAATTTGAATACCATAGGGGTAGGATCGGGGTGAAGGATAATCCCTATCTTGTTTAGAGAGAGTGTTGAGATTCAACAAGATGATGAGCTTAGTGAAAAGAGTTGCCTTCACTAAGTGGGCCCGCAGGCTATTTTTGGCGCAAGTCTATTTTTAGACTATGTCTATTTTTAGACATGATGAGCATATTTCAGAAGTTGCAGGATTTTATTTGTGGATGGTTGATCAAGTTGGAAAAATAGATGAAATTCTATTTTTAGAATATTGGGCGAAGTCTATTTATAGATCTTCAATCTAAAAATAGATGCATGTCGATTATTATTAGCTCTTAATAATAATCAGACACTAAACAACAACTTATTTTCTTGGAGCACTTTGTTTCAGTGCACAGATGTGGCCTATCAGTGGACTGAGGGAATTATGAAATTCCCAAGGGTTTACTAGAGCTAATGCATGGAGGACTCAGTTATAACTCAAGTGGCAGAGTTATGACATAGTTGGAAGAAGAAGTCATGGATTTGTATTCAGTTTAACTCAGTTAGAATCAGTTGAGCTAGTTGTATCTAGTCCAAATGATTGATACACTAGTTAGAGTGAAGTGAATTAATTACTTAATTAATTCATAAATAGTAACTCATTAATCAATTGAACAATATAGCAGTTAACTACAGTACATGGCAGTTTCAGTGGAGACCCAGTGGAGAGATAGGTGAAAGGGAAAGATAGACTATCTGTTGTGACTATAGTAATGCATTGATTGCATCACACACACATTGGAGTTTCCAATGAGGATTGCACAGTCAAGGCAAGAGTAATTTGAATTCATTCAGAGCTATTCTTTAGCAGGAATTGCGCAGTGGAGGCAGGCTAGCAGGAGGGAAAAGATCAGTGGATGGATTTGCAAGATTGCTCCTGATTAGTGTATGACGATTATACTGTATTGAGAGCTTGATAAGCTTTGTATGAGGATTTTCATATGATTCCATGATACATAATATATATTTGGGGTTTTCAGCTTTAGGCTTTCCCAGTTAAAAACAACTGTGTTATGTGCGATTATTTTTATTTATGCTTTACATGTGTGTGCAATTAATTCTACAAAATATTAACAAGTGGAATGATTCAGTATCTTGCATAAAGTTGAATAGTGTGAGATCAGGTGGGTCTAGGATATATGCATGCTTAGTGCATATAATTTCTACATATATGTACTGCTCCCAAGTTTTGAAAGTTTTGAACATAGGAGATGATACCAATACTCTAAATTTGACAAATGATAAACTAGAGCTGTTGTTTGGACCCAAAGTAGATGGAAAATACCAAGAAGGAGCCATTCCCCCATTCTATGTTAGCCTAAACATACACGAGAAAATCCTACATAATTCCATGCTAGACTCTGGTGCCTCTCACAACCTCATGTCGAAGGTAGTGATGGAAATATTGGGCCTAGAAATAACCAAGCCCTACAAAGATCTGTATTCCTTTAATTCAAGCAGAGTTAAATGCTTGGGCCTGATCAAGAACTTATGTGTCAATCTAGCACAAATCCCTGCTAAGAGCTTGGTCATGGATATAATTGTGGCTGACATTCCCCCCAAATATGGCATGCTTTTGTCTCGATCTTGGGGAGCTAAACTTCTGGGAAACCTCCAACTTGACATGTCTTATGATACCATCCTGATTTTTAACCAAACTGGGAGACTCTATCGGGAATCTCATATGAAGTATATGGTAAGCAACCTAGATAGACCCAACAACACCCCTATATATTCAATTCATTCAGACTTGGACTCATTCATCTTGTATAATGAAAATGACCTTGATGAGCAAGTAAGTGAAAATTGTGAAGATCTAGGCACAGTACAACAATCAGATCATTTCCTCTATGATGGGTTCAACAGTCAAAGCTATCACGATCCTAGAACACCACAAGATAATAAAACTAAAATTGATTTCCTGCAAACTGAAAATGAAATGTTAGAAACAAGAATCAGTTTAGAAAAGGGAAAAGGTTGCTCAAAAGAAAGACAAATCACAGGAACACAACTTCTTCCTTTTTCTAATCCAAAAAAAATGAAACACCCTCACAAAACACAAATATATGGGAATCTAGAAAAAGACAGTTTGATGTTTCTACCTTACCTAGATACTTCATCATCCAAGAAATTTTCCCTTTCAAAAAAATTATCAATTTTCACAAATATTGCTACAGATCCCAAAGAAGTTTTTGCTGAAGCTGATATAGAGGAAGATGGCATGGGTAAAATTAAGAATCCTGAAATAATTAAGTTGTCTAAAATTTTATCACTACACACAAAAAAAAGGAATACACTATTGTGCAAAAAATTTCAAAATGCTTATGTGTGTAGGCAGGCTAGTCTAAAACCTTGTAACACAACCATTGTCCTAAAAAGCCTTCCTTTCAAAAATAATCAAAATAATTTTTAACAGTTGAGTTCACTTAGAAAGAAGGAAAAGGGACATAGGCTTTGTATATATTTTAGGTACCAGGAGCAACCCTTCCAAAAAAAAAAAATACCTTTTTACCAAAAAGATCATACTTTACAAAGGGTAGGGTTTTCTAACCAAATCTCATTGCATGATAGTGTTTCAGGTTACGATCGGATGATACCACTTCAGAACAATCAGCTCAAATATTTTTTCAAATTTCCTTGGGACAATTGCATGATTAGACAAATACCTCCTGAGCTAGAAAGTGCTGGAGATACTTTCCAAAAAACTATGCCTTCAATTTTAAATTTCTCTAATATGGTGTACATGGATGAATTCATCATTTGTTTTAAAGATGATAAATAATACCTTGCCTACTTGAAGAGGATCTTTGACTCAAACATATTTGAGGATCAAAGGTCAAAGAAGAAGCACCAGGGGGATCATAGATTTTCTGAAGAATCTTGGAATAACCTTGATACCATGTTGTCAAACATAGGTAACTATGTTTTCTATTTTCAAGGGTTGAATGGACAAAAGATATTAGGAGATCCTTTTGAAGACATGATGCTCAAACACTATATTTTTCAAGATCCTTAGCTTTAAAATTTTCATTCATTGTACATACCATTGTTTAAAGAAAAATTCAAAAAGAGAAGAAAAACACAAAACATAGAAAAAATGGAAAAGAGGGCAAATTTAAAACAAGGTACAACCCCATACTTAAAAAATAGTAATACTGAAAGTGTGCAAGCCTAAATTCCACTACTGATGCAAAAAGAATGTCTTGTTCAGTTATCTAGCCTAATCATGGCTGAACATGTTTTAAATTTATTGTTGATAAGTTAGTGAAAAGAATGTTGGTCAAAACAATGAAGCTTGACTTGTCAAAGAAAATAGATTAGGAAAGAAATATATTGGTTCCACATGCTCAAAACAGAACCAAGGAGAAAAATAGGGATGAATAGAAAACTATGTATCTTAGCCTTGATTTTTCTAGTCTTATTTTGTACAAAAATAACATTTGTGTGCAGCTTGTTTTTATGCCACAAACCCATGATAAATAATATTGTCTAATCCTGATTTAGTCATGTTTTCAATTTCATGTTTTTAGCTTAGTGAATAAATCCTGTCAAACAGTTTAACCTTGACAGTTGAATAGAATAGGTAGAGAATCAAAGGAGTTCAATAGCCTAATCTGAACTCCTGGAAGAGATAAGTGTAGAAGTAGATAGTTTTTTTTCACTTTCAAAATAAAAATTTCAATGGGTTTTCTAGTTCAAGTGCACCCAAGGAAGAAAAAAATGTTAGGCGAGTAGGTTTGGTAGGTAAAAGTGAAGTTGAGCTAATCATGCTTTCAGATTTTAAAAATCACTACCTCAGGGAAAGCATCAACAAAAGAAGGGATAAAATCGGCCCAATTGATGAGGCACTGGTCTTCATAAACCAAGAGATCTGAAATTATGGACACCTCCTGAAAAGGAGCTACCCTCCCCAAGTGGAACCACTGTTAGTCATCAATATTTTTTACCTATTTAGATGACTAAATTCTTTGTCCATGATTTCTAGAAACAAAATTCCAGGATCATGTGAGTTCTAGAAATCTCCTCAAAGAGAAAATTTTTCATTATCCCACTTCCTTGTCAAAGCATGACCAATATATCACCCAGACAAGACCAAATCCTGGACTGATGTCCCGCACTCTCACTATGTTTACCACCTCTTCCTATAACACTATGTCTCTGTTTGCCTAAGCCCTCTATTTTATATCTTATTTTTCCAAGTAGACTAAACTTTTTCCCCTACTCACCAAGTGCCTCAAGTAATGGTATTGTCAAAAATCCATGTCTAAAAATCCCTTTGAAGTAAAATGAGGTTTTCTAGTTGTCTAGGATGATAGTGCATAATAGAGTGTCAAAAACCTTGTCTCCTCATCCAAACCCTGTTTGAAGTTTTCAATCAAAAAACCTATTCCAAGAGCATTACAAATAAGTCAAAATAGGGTCACCAAGGTTATGCACTATCATGCTTCTAAATTCAATATTTCCAAATGTATTCAAAGGTTAAATCAAGTGAACACAAGGATGAGACCTATCATTGGCCAAAGAACATGTAAGACCTCCAAAGGTATCATCTTGATCAAGAAGTAAGCCTGCAAAGGAGAAATTTACCATATCCAAGCATTTCTATAGGAATGTTTTGTAAATGGTCAACAACAGAAAAAAAGGAAAATAAGGACACCTAAAAAGTTCATAAAGGCATTCACGGTTGGTAGCAAGATGCAAACTGGCTTAAAGTTTACAAGGAAGAACATGATCTCATGAGAGACTATTATGAAGTGATGCCCATCAAAAGGTCCATGTAGGTAAGAAAAGACAGTGGCACATAAGCAGAACTGTACATCAACCAAAAATATCATTAAAGGTTATTTGGCTTCCAACATGAATCTTGTAGAGGGACAACTACCCTTTGCTTACATTCCTGCAAAGAAGACCAAAAAAACCATCATATTAGCCATAAGGTAAGGTAAAAAAGGATGATTATCATGAGAGGACCATTCACAACCTAGAAGAAAGCAGCAAGTATCCCTAAAAGATCAAAAGCTTGGGAAGATATATAAAGAGGGTCAAAATAGTGACAAAGAAACCTCCTTTATCACAACAGATGGTTTCAAGGGTTTTCAAGCTACCTTATAGGGTTTGGCAGACAAGCACTAACTTCACCTGAGCAAAAGGAAAATATCAGAGTTTTTAAAGAAAATAAAGAAAGACAGACATGAGAATAAATACTCCATTACACCAAGGGTAGAAAAATGATGAACAATATCAGCCTAAAGAGGCAGGAAATGTTAGTTCAAGGTTTTGTCTCTAGAAAAAAAAATTAGAAGCATATTCAAATTTTCAAAAGGGGCAAGCAGTAGACAAAGGCACAATAAGAAAAAGTGTAAGGGAATGAACATTATTAAAGTGGTTTGTGTTTCTAATTTTCCAAAAAGGTATAAAATCCGTACAAAGCAACATCTCCCCACTCATTGCTCATTTTCACTCACAGAGAGGATTTCCAATTTTTCTGCTAGAAGTCCTTGGGCGAATTTTTCTAGGCGTTGTGGTCCTGTAGAATTGTGCTCCACGCTTGTATATTCTCCCAGTGTAAATTTGCACTACGTTTTGCGCGCCTGAACATTGGTGCTGTGCTTCTGCATTTGAGCCTAATGTTCAGACTCTGCACGACATGCCCGTCTAGGAGTGACCCGAACTTCCCAACTACCATGTTGCGCTCTTGCCACTACTCCAAATGTTGAACAAGGTCATGTTCAGATGCCCGAACCCTGTGTTACGCTCCTACAATTGTTGCAACTGCTACACGACAGGCAAGTTCAGGAGTGACCTGAGCTACCCGACCACTGTGCTATGCTCCTACCACTATTGCAATCGCTGAACGAGGGCACGTTCAGGAGTGACCCAAGCCACCCGACCCCTATGTTGCACTCCTGCAACTATGTTGTGCTCCTACCATTGCTCCAGTCACTAAACAAGGGCACGTTTAGGAGTGACCCAAAATTCCCGAACACTGTGTTGCGCTCCTGCCACTATTTTGCAGCCTGCTCTTTGAGCCTTTTTCTCTACTATGGAGGCGCTTCAAGAGGTATTTTGAACCTTCTTCTTGCATATGCATGGTTTTCTAAAGATAAGGTCACTCAGAATTTTCATAATTGGTGTTAGAGAAGGCAGTTAAATCCTAAAAGACAACACTTAACCTACACACTGCTATGCCTTGACCTAGTCAGAGAAATCATCATCTCCTTTAACCTCTTTCCACATCATTTTACTAGCAGAGCCATTTCTCTTTAAGGTTTTTGAGGCAGGGGTACAGAAAGAAAAAATGTCTGAAGAAGAGAATGTTGACATAGATGAGGCGACTCAAAGGCCTAAAAAGCAGCAAAGGAAGGGAGGGTTTCCAAATGGCTTTGAACCTATAAACACTGAAGAGTTGATAACCTCCCCTACTATTTTGACTTGTTTTCAAGAGTTGGGCTGTTATGAATTCCATAAAAAGGTAGAAAAGCTCTAGAGTCACCCTTAGTTGACCAAGCTCTTTGCCCTAAACCTTCATAAACATAAAGTACACCTATCCGGGGTAAAATTTGAGTTGACCTCCTACGCCATCTCTAGGGCCACTGGAATGCCTTTCATAGGAGAAAGGTGGTTCAAACAAAAATACCTAGACCTAAGACACTATCGCCCATTCTTGAAACCAAGTTGTCAAGCTGACTATAAAATCATGTTCCCCTTCTCTCATCTATTAGATAGATATGCTCTCCTAATGAAGATCATCATGAAATACTTCACCTGTGAGGGTAGGTTCTCCAGAGTCTATTCATACCACATAAGGCTCCTCATGCACTTCACCAAAACCAAGCTACTGCATATGCCCTACTATGTTTTCAAATGTATTGAAAAAACATCTTCCATCATGCAGAAAAGGCCTCCATCCCAACAAATGTCAAGCCTTTTTCATCATTCCGTCATCAAAGTGATTGTCTCACACCAACTAGAATAACAAGGCATCCTCTGGGAGGTTTTCATCGCCCACAATAATTTCACAACTCCATATCCCACTCCTCTACAAAGTCTGCCATCATCATCTCAAAATCCTCCTTACACACCTCCATCACCTTCCACTAACCTTGGTTCATCTTCTTCACATGAATCATTCCCTCAAATAAACCTTCCTCATTCAACTTCCCCTAAGAAATCAAAAAATGAAGAAGGCAGTGAGGGCAATGAAGAAGGCAGTGAGGGCCATGAAGAAAGCAGTGAGGGATATGAAGAAAGCAGTGATGGCCATGAAGAAAGTAGTGAGGTCCATGAAGAAAGCAGTGATGGCCATGAAGAAAGTAGTGGTGGCCAAGAAGAAAGCATTGATGAAAAATAAGAAAACAGTGAGGGAAAGGATGATGAAAATCAAGAAAAAAGTAAAGATGAGGAAGAGGATAGTCATGCAAATGAAGATATGCTCAACAAAGATCAAGGCGCCTCTAACATTGTGAAAATAGAGGAGGGAAGTCCTAATGATCTTGACAGTGATGATGGCATACAGGATAGTGAAGGTGCTGATCAAAAGGGCAGCCAAGAGTAAGATAAGGAAGATGCACACACAGAGATCATCCATGAAGAGAGAAACAACCCTAGGGTCAATAGTGATCAAACTTTGAAAGTGAAACTTATTACACCTTTCGCCATTACCTATCAAAGAGGAGAGAGGCATGTGTTTGTTGCCTCCAAAGGGCAAGGGACCATGCACTCCTCCTCAACTCCAATGAAAGACCATAGTAAAGGCAGTGAAAATAGTGGGAAAAATGATGAAGAATAGGACATTAATGAAGACAAAAATGTACCAAGCAATGATCAAGGCACCTCTTACATTGCAAAGGAGAATGACTGAGCACTATGAAATGAAGAAAACACTTTGCAAGGAAAAAACTCAAAACTGCCCAAAATGAGGGCCCGACACCAAAATATGAAAATACCAAGCTAGGCTTAGTATTTTGGCCCAATAATTTCTATAGGTCTCCAAGGACCCATGAGGCATCTACCTACCAAATTTGGGAGAAATTGAACAAGTTTTTATTTTTTGCAAATTTTGAGCCTAAGAGCGCAACACACCCCGTGATGCGCTTTTTCCCAAGGAATATTCAGGAGGTGAAGATTAAATTTTTGGATTCCCCATCATTTTAGGAGTATGATCACCAAATTTTAGCTCAATTGGAGTTGTTTTGACCCCTCAAAAGGGTCAAAAACACTCATTTTTTCACCTTTTTGCTCACTTTTCTGAGCATGTGCTGTGCTCCTGGCAGTCTTGGATTTTTCTACTTTTTGGGAAAATTCTAGAGGTAATATTGAAAAAATAAAGGTATATCTGGAAATTATACTTCAAGGGCTTCCCAACGATCCATCTTAGAGCCTTTTTCGACATCGGGAAGGCCTCCAAAAAACTGTTGCAAAAAGGCTTATTTCTGCGATGTGCTCCTGGCAAGTTTTCAATTTTTTAACACAGCGTGCTGCGCTCCTATGTGTGGCTGGGAAGAATGTGATTTTGGAAAGTTTTCCTAGGCATGTCAGACCCAAAATTCAATTTTATTTCCATTTATAGTCGGAAAATATATTTATTAGATATTTTTGTGCCTTGGGCTTTGCAAAGCCTCAAGGACAATTTTCTTATACTTCCTTATTTCCTAATTTACACTCTTATACAATTTCACCCAATCCCTTAGGATTAGGTGTCAACTGAATATTTTGATGTTATCTTTTATTTTATTCTTCATTTTTTGTTGTAGTGTTTTATTCAGAATGGTGGTGTTGTTGTGTGTTCATGTTGAGTGAATTGGGAGTCCAATCTAAAATATTGTGAAAAGAGGCTCGGATGGAGGAAGTTAAGGCACAAAGGCTTCAAAGTATATAGTGATTTGGTGGATTCAGTAGAAGGAAGATATTTCTCGATCCAATAGGATTTGGATAGTCCAATGGTTCTTGGGCGAGGATCGTTGATCATGGTGGCCTTTAGTGGATGGTAGTTCATAGATCCGAGAGAAAAAAATTTCATGTCTAATAGATGCCAACATATTTTGAAGGAATCCAAGTGTTTTGGCTTATTGGTGTAAGTTGATCCATGTAAATTTTTTCAACAAATTAATAAAATATATTGATCAGCGCAGCAGCAACCAGGGTGATTTTTTACCCAAGAGGATGGTTTTCCACAATAAATATTGTGTCTATTGTGTGATTTATTTCGTGGTTTTAATTGTGTTTGATGCTCTAACATGTGCTTATGTGATTCAATTTGTGCATGGTTAAAGAGAATAATATTTTGAAAAAAAAATTATAAGTTCTGTTAGTCATCAGTAATTTTACCTGTTTAGATGACTAAATGCTTTTTCCAAGATTTCGAGAAATAGAATTCAAGAATCATGCGAGTTCTAGAAATCTCCTCAAAGAGAAAATTTTTCATTATCCCACTTCCTTGTCAGAGCATGACCAATCTATCACCCAGAAAAGACCAAATCCTAGACTGATGTCCCACACTCTCACTATGTTTGCCACCTCTTCCTATAAAACTATGTCTCTATTTTCCTAAGCCCTCTATTTTATATCTTATTTCGCTAAGTAGACTAAACTTTTTCCCCTACTCACTAAGCGCCTCAAGCAATGGTATTGTCAAAACTCCCTGTCTAAAAATCCCTTTGAAGTAAAACAAGGTTTTCTAGTTGTCTAGGATGATAGTGCATAATAGAGTGTCAAAAACCCTGTCTCCTCATCCAAACCCTGTTTGAAGTTTTCAGTCAAAAAACCTATTCCAAGAGCCTTACAAATACGTCAAATAGGGTCACCTAGGTTATGCACTATAATTTTTATAAATTCAATATTTCCATAGGTATTCAAAGTTGAATCAAGTGAACACAAGGATGATGCCTATCATTGGCCAAAGAACATCTACAACCTCCAAAGGTATCATCTTGATCAAGCAGTAAGCCTGCAAAGGAGAAATTTACCATATCCAAGCATTTCTGCAGGAATATTTTGTAAATGGTCAACAACAGAAACAAAGGAAAAGAAGGACACCTAAAAAGTTCATAAAGGCATTCAAAGCTGGTAGCAAGATACAAACTGGTTTAAAGTTTACAAGGAAGAACATGATCTCATGAGAGAGTGCTATGAAGTGCTGCCCATCAAAAGGTCCATGCAGGTCATAAAAGAAAGTGGCACATAAGTAGCACTGTAAATCAATAAAAAAGATCATTAAAGGTTATTTGGCTTCCAACATGAATCTTGTAGAGGGACAACTGCCCTTTTCTTACATTCCTGCAAAGAAGACCAAAAAAGCCATTAGATTAGCCATAAGGTAAGGTAAAAGAGGAGGATCACCATGAGAGGACCATTCACAACCTAGAAGAAAGAAACAAGTATCCCTAAAATCTCAGAAGCTTGAGAAGATAGACAAAGGGGGTCAAAATAGTGACAAAGAAACCTCCTTCATCACAACAGATGGTTTCAAGGGCTTTCAAGCTACCTTATAGGGTTTGGTAGACAAGCACTAACTTCACCTCAGCAAAAGGAAAAAATCAGAGTTTTTAAAGAAAATCAAGAAGCGCATACATGAGAATAAATACTCCACTACACCAAGGGTAGAAAAATGATGAACAATATCAGCCTAAAGAGGTAGGAAATGTCAGTTCAAGGTTCTATATCTAGAAAAGAAAAAGTTAGAAGCATATTCAAATTTTCAAAAGGGGCAAGTAGTAGACAAAGGCACAATGAGAAAAAGTGTAAGGGAATGAACATTATTAAAGTGGTTTGTGTTTCTAATTTTCCAAAAAGGTATAAAATCCCTACAAAGAAACGTCTCTCCACTCATTTGCTCATTTGCACTCACAGAGAGGGTTTCCAATTTTTCTACTAGAAGTCCTCGGGCGAATTTTTCCAGGCACTGCGCTCCTATAGAATCGCGCTGCGCACCTGTAGCTTTTCCCAGTGTAAATTTTCACTGCGCACTGTGCGCCTAAACATTGGTGTTGTGCTCCTATGTTTGAGCTTGATGCTCAGACTCTGCATGATAGGCCCATTCAGGAGTGACTCGAACTGCCCGACTACCATGTTGTGCTCCTGCCACTACTCCAAAATTTGAATGAGGTCACGTTCATATGCCCAACCCCTGTGCTACACTCCTACAACTATTGCAACTGTTGCATGACAGGCCCGTTTAAGAGCAACCTGAGCCGCCCGGCCACTGTGCTATGCTCCTGCAACTGCTACAATTGTTGATCGAGGGCACGTTTAGGTTTGACCCAAGCCACCCGACCCCTGTGCTATGCTTCTACCACTGTGCTGTGCTCCCGCCACTGCTAGTCACTGAACGAGGGAATGTTTAGGAGTGACCCGAGCTTCCCGAACACTATGCTGCACTTCTGCCACTATTTTGCAACCTACTTTTTGAGCCTTTTTCTCTACTATGGAGGTGCTTCAAGAGGTATTTTGAACCTTATTCCTGCATATGCATGGTTTTATAAAGATAAGGTCACTCAAAATTTTGAGAATTAGTGTTGGAGAAGGCAATTAAATCCTAAAATACAACACTTAACCTACACACTGCTATTCCTTGACCTAGTAAGAGAAATCATCATCTCCTTTAACCTCTTTCCACATCATTTCACTAACAGATCCATTTCTGTTTAAGGTTTTTGAGGCAGGGGTAAAGAAAGAAAAAAATTCTGAAGAAGAGAATTTTGACATAGATGAGGTGACTCAAAGGCCTAAAAAGCAGCAAAGGAAGGGAGGGTTGCCAAATAGGTTTGAACCTATAAACACTTAAGAGTTGATATCCCCCCCTACTATTTTGACCTGTTTTCAAGAGTTGGGCTACTATGAATTATGTAAAAAGGTACAAAAGCTCCAGAGTCACCCTCAGTTGACCAAGCTCTTTTCCCTAAACCTTCATAAACATAAAGTACACCTAGTCAGGGTAAAATTTGAGTTGACCGCCTATGCCATCTCTAGGGCCACTGGAATGCCTTGCATAGGAGAAAGGTGGTTCAAACAAAAATACCTAGACCTAAGCCACTATTGCCCATTCTTGAAACCAAGTTGCCAAGCTGACTATAAAACCATGTTCCCCTTCTCTCATTTATTGGACAGATATGCTCTCTTGATGAAGATCATCATGAAATGCTTCACTTGTGAGGGTGGGTTCTCCAGAGTCTATTCATACCACATAAGGCTCCTCATGTACTTCACCAAAACCAAGCTGCTTCATATGCCCTACTATCTTTGAAAAAGTATTGAAAAAATGCTTCCATCATGCAGAAAAGGCCTCCATCCCAACAAATCTCAATCCTTTTTCATCATTCCCTCATCAAAGTGATTGTCTCACACCAACTAGAACAACAAGGCATCCCTTGGGAGGTTTTCATCGCCCACAATGATTTCACAACTCCACAACCCACTCCTCTACAAATTCTGCCATCATCATCTCAAAATCTGCCTCACACACCTCCATCACCTTCCACTAACCTTGGTTCATCTTCTTCACATGAATCATTCCCTCAAATAAACCTTCCTCATTCACCTTCCCCTAAGAAATCAGAAAATGAAGAAGGCAGTGAGGGAAATGAAGAAGGTAGTGAGGGCCATCAATAAAGCAGTGAGGTCCATGAAGAAATAATTGATGGCCATGGAGAAAGCAATGAGGGCCATGAAGAAAGCAGTGATGGCCATGAAGAAAGAAATGATGACAAAGAAGAAAACAGTGAGGGAAAGGATGATGAAAATGAAGAAAAAAGTAAAGATGAGGAAGAGGACAATCATGCAAATGAAGATATGCTCAACAAAGATCAAGGTGCCTCTAACATTGCGAAAATAGAGGAGGGTAGTCCTAATGATGTTGACAGTGATGATGGCATACATGATAGTGAAGGTGCTGATCAAAAGGGCAACCAAGAGCAAGATAAGGAAGATGCACACACAGAGATCATCCATGAAGAGAAAAACAGTCCTAGGGTCACTAGTGATCAAACTTATTACACCTTTCTCCATTACCTATCAAAAAGGAGAGAGGCATGTGTTTGCTGCCTCCAAAGGGCAAGGGGCCATGCACTCCTCCTCAACTCCAATGAAAGACCATAGGCAAGGTAGTGAAAATAGTGGGTCAAATAATGAAGAAGAGGAAATTCATGAAGAAAAAAATGTACCAAGAAATGATCAAGGCACCTCTTACATTGCAAAGGAGAATGACTGAGCACTATGAAACGAAGAAACCACTTTGCAAGGAAAAAAACTCAAAACTTCCCAAAATTAGGGCCCGACACCAAAAGATGAAAAGACCAAGCTAGGCTTATTATTTTGGCCAAATATTTTCTATAGGTATCCAAGGACCCATGAGGTATCTACCTACAAAATTTCGGAGAAATTGAACAAGTTTTTGTTTTTGCAAATTTTGAGCCTAGGAGCGCAACACACCCTATGCTGCGCTTTTTCCCAGGGCAACTTCAGGAGGAGAAGCTTACATTTTTGGATTCCCCATCATTAGAGTGTTTGGTGTGGAGCCTGATTATCTTGTTTACTTTGTATCACAACATCGGACCCCTGTACCTTAAATGGGGCGACAACGCCGCCCATAAATTAATCGTTGCCATGGGGGGTCGAGGGGGGGGGGCGGTAGTGACTTTATGGAGCCCCCCCTGGCGGGGGGTTTCGGGGGCAGTGCCCCCAAAGCTAAAAATAGATGTAAAATTGCCTTGTAAAAGTATAGTAATTTCTATTCAATATGGGCCATTCATTAGGCAAATGATTTGACGGTAGAAGTTATGTTTAGTTTAGGGTTTTTTGCCCTAGAAGGCAATCCCTCGCTTTTATGAGGGTATTTTATTGTGGCTGTGTATTTTATGTGTATTCTCGGAGTGAGAAACAGAGAGGGACACTGTGAGAGAGAATAGAGGATATTACAACGGATCTGCTGTAGGTTGTGTCTCTTCATTTTTGCTGGATAATAGAAAGGAAGGACTAGCTGTTCGAGGTGGATGTAGCCCAAAATGGGTGAACCACGTATATCTGTGTCTCTCTGGTTTTATGTGTTTTGTGTGCTTGTATTTTCCGCATATTTTATGTGTTTCATTACTCTGTAATATATAATTTTCTAACACAGAGGAGTATTCTCACCAAATTTCAGCTCAATTGGAGTTGTTTTGACTCCTAAAAAGGGTCAAAAACTCTCATTTTTTCACCTTTCTACCCACTTTTCTGAGCATGTGCTGCACTCCTGGCAGTCTTGGATTTTCCTACTTTTTGGGAAATTCCCAGAGGTCGGATTGAAAAACTAAAGTTAGATATGGAAATTATACTTCAAGGGCTTTTCAACGATCCATCTCGGAGTCCTTTTTGACATCGGGAAGGCCTCCAAAACACTATTGCAAAAAGGCCTATTTCTGCGTTGCGCTTCTAGCAAGTTTTCAATTTTTTCACACAGTGTGTTGCGCTCCTGTGTGTGACTAGGCAGAATGTGCATTTGGCAAGTTTTCCTAGGCATGTCAGACCTAAAATTCAATTTTATTTCCATTTATAGTCGGAAAATCTATTTATTAGATATTTTTGTGCCTTGGGCATTGCAAAGCCTCAAGGACAACTTAGGATATTTCTTTTGGGCCAATAGGCTTCTAGATACTCTCTTTGGCTCTCCTCTTCCTTGATTTTTATATAAGGCATGAGGATTCATTGTAAAATGTTGGGACTTGATGTGTTTAAGAGCAATACATGGTTTTATGAGCTTGGACAAGATATTGGTTTTATGAAGTGAATGAATGGCTTGTGTGGCTTGATGTTGGAGAAGCTTGCTTGCAAGATTCCATAGCTTGGTGAATGGTGATGTTTTCCTAACTTGTTAATATTTTCTTGTCCTCATTTTGTTTCATTCTTCTTGGTTTCTATAGATCAGAAAAGTATATGTTGAGATATGCTCATGGAAGCACCTCAAACCTCCTGTTTTCTATAGCTTTTATTTTTTCCTCTTTTAGTCATCTTAAGGAATTCTTGATTGCTCCTTAGGCCCACTAAAACTTGTTTTTGTTTCATCACTAGTTAGTATGTTAGATTACAAATATGATTCATGGTATGCCCTGCTTATTTAAAGTTTTCAAAACCCTATTTTGAATCTTTTCTATGAAATATTGGCTGATTAGGTTAAGACAAAGAGATCTCATTTCAATCTTGCCCTTTTCCCATGCTTACCAACTTGTTTTAGAGTTCCTGATAGTTTGATATATTTTTTTTAGGAGTTCCCTCTCCATATATTGAGTTGTTTTTTTATCTTATGTGTTTTCTCAAAAATCTGAAGGTGAATTTCTAAAGTTAGGAGTTCTAATGCTTCTATGTATCACCGTAATGTTCATCTTACATGTCTATCATTTTGAGTATTGTTCATAGAGATTAATGGTTTTCACTACCTCATGAGTTATTTCTTTCAGACTATATATGTTTAAGACCTCTTAGTTTTTCCCAAACTTAATGTTCATTACAGCTCATACATCACGTAAGAATCCATTAACCTTGCTAAATCGACCCTGCAATACACTCTACTTCATCATTTAGACACCCTCGACTTCATCTGACCCCATAGCCCTATTGATTTGATAGCCTCTCATTCCACCCATCATACTTAGTCATCTTACCCCAACCCATAACAAACAAAAAAATTACACTTAACAACTAGCCTAAATCAATCATCCAAAGTGAACAAGTTCACATACTTCCAATAGTAGAGAGAGCCCTCTCTGATTCCAAGAAGGCTAGGTCCTAGGACACCAAAGACTGTTCTGATGTTACCTTGTCATTTGGTTTAGCAAATCTGCCAAATCACGGGACCCTAACAAGTTCCCTCACTATTGATTCACCCCCTTATCTCGGTACTGATCTAGTTTTCAACAATTGGTATCATAGTGGGGATCTTGGGTGCACCTTGATTGCTAGAGAGTGTATCTTGGAGATTTTGGAAAAATTTTGCAAATTTTCTGAAATGGATCAATAAGGAATATAAGTACTTCATGAAGGTAAATTTTCAACTTGGAGAGTGAATTTGGATTCATATTTTTTATCTGTAGATGAAGATATTTTTCTATCACTTGAATATGGAGTTAAATATGAATCAAATGATTTAGCTAAAAATATTATTTTGAATAGTATTTCAAAATCTGATAGCATGCATGTGAAGCATTGTGAGACTGCTAAAGAGATGTTGGATATATTGCATAATTTGTATCTTGGAGGAAAATCACATTTTTCAAGAATGGGGAAAAATGTAAAGGATTCTACTTTTATTGCAGTAACAAATCATTCCTCCTCACAAGAAGAAGATGAAAGCTCTAGTGATAGAAAATATGAAGAGAAATCAAAGATAATGACATTAGAAGTTGAAATCAAAGCTTCATGGTTGAAGACAAGGATCAATGAATTCTATTGCAAATGTTTGATGAAAATAAGTGTGCATACAAAGAAGAAATATCAAATTTAAAAACTCAGATGCAAAAAGGAATGAAGATTGAAATTTAAAGGAGGAAGCAATACTATGAGTTGGAGGATGAGTTTCGAAAATAGAAGGGTGAAGAAATTTCTACAAGAGAATAATTGGAGAGATTCAAAACTATTGCTCAAGAATCTACAAGAAAAATATAATAAAATTGGAGCACCTAGCTGCAGCAAAAATAATGAGATCCATGAGCCATGCAAGAAGCAACATAACAAGAAAAGAAGGCCCAAGAAAAATAATATAACTAGAAAGTGTTATATTTGTGGAATTCATAGACACATACAGCAATTTGAGGTAATGGAGAGATCAAATACTATCAACACAAGGAGCAGTCAAAGGAGAAGCCAAGTCAAACATGCATGCAAAGAAGATATCCATCCATTAGGTGTAATTTTCCAGTTTATGGTCATTGTTTCTCATGCAATGATTTTGGCCATAGGGCTATTGACTGCAAGGTACTACAATTAATGTAAATCATATCAATAGAATACATCATCTTATTCCAATATTCCTTCGTCACATTAGATGTTTTGTGTGTGACAATATTGGCCATAAGGCCAAGGATTGAAAGCTACCCATGTTTTTAAGAAGATCCAATTAGAAAAATAAGAATATTCAATTATAATTAGATAAGAATAAGGACCAATAGATGAAATTTTGGAGAAGAAAAGAGAAGCAAGGAACGCCCTCCAAAAACTGAAGCATGTTTGGTCTCAGTGGGAGCATATGATTGCATAATAAGTTACATGAAAATATTTAACTATGCAATCATATCAGAAAGTGTACATGAATAAAAAATTTCATATTGTATGAGATGCAGGTGTTGAGGGGGAGTCCTTGAGATTTGAAGTGCATTTTCATTTTCAGATATATTTCTATTTCATTTTGATTTTAGTTGACCAGCCATGTGCATCTATTGATAATTTTGCAGCATCTATATGTTTTGGTTTCTATTGATACTAATGATGATGGCATCCATGCAGTATTTTTATAGGAATTTTCTAAGTTTGATGGACGATCACACATTCAGGGGGATAATTTGTGCTTCCAAATGGACCAGAATATTGTTGGCATCATACTCACTATGGAAAAGTTTTATTATCCTTACTTGAAATAAGTGTGTTGCAGGAAAGGATTTTTTAATGATGTTTCCATATAGAAACAAAATTATATGTTTTGCATGACATAGTTGGTACTTTGATGATGATGATATTGCTATATGATATTTATGTCATTTTTTTGTCATGCATATGTTTCTGCTATGGAGATCATATGATGTGTCGGAGATCACTCATCAAGATTTTGAAATTTATGGCTCATGATTTTTATTCTAGATGAATCATGCATGTTGTTGATATATATTAGATGGATGAGTCATGATGTTGTTGTTGCATGGAGAGAATATGTTGCTGCCTATATTGTTGAAAATGGCACCAAGAAAGATTATAATTTAATTTTCCCTTGAATTAAATTAGAATAAAATTGTAATTCCACATCACATGACAACTTGTACGAGTTAACCAAGTTATTTTGACTTAGTTGGTTCTATTAATTCAAGTTGAGGGTCTAACTTGAGTCATGTAGAGTGGCTCCTACTTTATATGATCCCTAGTTGGGTTTATTTTGAATTTTAAATAATTAATTCAGTTTAACTGAGTTAAATTCAGTTAAACTAGTTCCAAATGTTGGAGGAACTAGTAGGAGGTCTAGTAGTGGAGATCAGCTTCAGTGTTCAACTATTTAACTGATAATTCAACCATAAATAACTGATGCATGTGTGATATACGAGTTACCTAGTGGATATTGGGTCAAGGGAAGTGTACTATCAATTTTATAGTCATCCAAATTGTAAAAGTGATGCATACAGTCAAAGGAAGGCCTATGATGTATTGCATATTTGTTGATGAGGAATTTCTCTAAGTAATAGGTGCTCATTCCCAAAGAAAAAACAAAAGTAAATAGGGACTTGGGTTTTTAGTTGTGTATTTCCCTAGGAAATCATTGTGTAATGTGTTGATTGAATTGTTTCTCTTGCATGCTTCGTGATTTTGCAATTGTTAATTGTTTTCGCAATTGGTGGTGTAGATTCAAGCCTATTGTTTTAGTAAATCAAAATTAGAAGTTTGAATCTAAAAGGGATTTATACATGGTATCGGAGTTAAAATCACAATAGAATATAATAATACGATTTTATCTTTGCAGGAGGAATCATTTTTGCAAATCTATTCTCCAAAGCTAGCAGCAGGATCAGGATGGTGTTCTATGGTCTGAGGCTCAAGTATTCCCTTAAGGGTAGATCGAATTAAATTACTTGGAAGGAATGTATGAAATAAGTCATGGAAGATAATGGATTGAAGGAAATACATTGGTAGAAATTTTCTAAAACCAACAATTGCAGATGCCCAGAATCTAGCAGAGTGGAAGAAGAATGTAGCCAAGGAAAGAAGGATCTTACTAGAAGGAGTTTGAGATCATATTGTCTCAAACCTCCACATGAAGGAGACTTCATATTTAATTTGGAAGGCCTTGAAAGACTTGTTTAAGAATAATAGTGACCATAGGAAGCTAGCACTGAAGGTCAAGCTTTGGAAAATCAAGATGGAGAAGGGTCAACCAATACCACAGTACTTGAGAAAGTTCACCCAATATAGGGATGAGCTTGGGAGTGTTGGTGTTACAATTTTTTATGATGATCTGTTCAGCCTAACACTTCTAGGTCTTCCCAAGAGCTGGCACAGCTACCAGGATTCAGTAAATGGGAAGGATAAGATACCAAAGTGGGAGTGTTTTTGGTACAACTTGGTGCAAGAAGAGACAAGGAAGAACACTAGAGATGGAACCTCATCCAAGAATGATGATGAGGATCATTGTGCCTTGGATGGAAAGGAAAATAAATGGAAAGCGAATAAATACCAATCCAAAGGATATTCTAGTTAGGTGAGAAATAAGAAGGACTTGTCGAATATTAAATGTTTTCATCGTCATGAGTTGGGAGACTATGCCACGAAGTTTCCGCACAAGAAGGCTAGCAACAATCCCTCAGGAGGAGTGGAAGGTGAAGCTCTCACTTCACAATTCAAGTTGGATTTCACCCTCATTGCATGCATGGTGACATGATGATGGGTAGTTTGTGGTATCTGGATATTGGAGCCTCATTCCATATGACCGGCAACAAATATTTTTTCAACGACTTGGAGGATAAGGACCTACAAATTCACATCAAGAAGGGAGATGATGGAAGGTATAGCATGACCAGTATCGATACTGTTATTTTTCAAAGCAAATCTGGTTATCCTCTAACATTAAAATATGGCATGTATGTTCTGGGTCTGAGGAAAAATTTAGTTTCAGTTGCTATGTTGGAAGACCGTGGATATGAAGTGATATTTAGAAAAGTAAAGGATTTCCTTCACCACATTGCCACGGGACAAGGGAAGTAGATCAGGGTTCAGGTAAAGAACCTCTACAAATTATATGTAGAATATTGTGTTGTTTTTAGCAGGAAAGCATAGAAGGCGTAGAGCCGAGACATCGGTGAATTATGGCATAGGTGACTTTACCTTTTTCACCATGGAGCCTTAAATATCATGCAAAAAATTTACAGAGGACTTCCCAAGGGTGCACTAAAGTAGTAAGATACATGCAAAGAGTTTACATTGGGGAAGTGCACCAAATCCACCTTAAATGATGAGGACGGTTGAGTGCAAGCGATCCTTGAAAGATTTCACTCAGATGTGTGTGGATCGCTTGCAACAACCTCCATGGCCAACCACATGTATTATGCTATATTTGTGGATAATTTCTCACGTAAGTGCTAGATATTCTTCAAGGAAAAGAAAAACCAAGCGTCCTCAAAATTTTGTGAATTTAAAACACTTGTTGAGAAAGACAAGGGTAGGAAAGTGAAGTCTCTCAAGAGTGATAATGGTGGAGAATACATGTCGAATGAGTTCAATAACTTCTATGCATCAGAATGAATTCAACGGGAGTTAATATCACCACATAACCCACAGCATAATGGGGTTTTAGTGTTAGGTCCCTGTAATTTGTAGATTGGAAATAACAAATGAATAAGGGTCACATCAAACTAATATTTGGAGTACTAGGATCTAGCCTTCCTGGACTCAAAGAGATCTCTCTCTAATTTTTTCTTGTAAATTTTTTTAAATTAATAGCTTTTAGGTTTTTATTTTAGGCTAGTTATAGGGGTTAGGGTTTGTTTGTTGTTCTGGTTGGGTAGGTTTTCAAGGGAAATAGGTAGAGTAAGAGAGGATCAATCCATTGGGCTATGGAGTCTGCAAAGGTTTTTGAAAAGTATAAAAATGAGTCAAGGATAGTTCAAATGAAAGTTGACAAGGCCAAATGGATCTAAGTAGGTCTAGGGAGAATGAAATGAATATGGAGGTGTGAATACAGTCTGTCAAGGGGCAATCAAAAATCCTTTAACAAACTAATAAAAAATAAAAAGCTTCTAAGATGATAGCATAATAAACTTGAAGAGCAATAAAAGTTTATTCAACCAAACAGTACTAAGAAGACCTTAAAAACAACAGATAAGTAAGCTAAGGGAGCAGTGAAGGATTCTCTAAGACTTTCTTGCAAACAAATAGAAATTTAACATAACATCTTAGTAACACTAAAGAGTATTCAAGTATTCTTTAACAAAACTTTGAAGAAGAAAACATAGAAATCAAGGAACTAGGCAGAAGTAGAGTCCCAAGAAGGAAAATCATATTCTCTATTTCCTCCCTATGACTAAATGAACCATAAACATAATGAATAACTGAAGAAAACAAACACAAATATGGAATACATCACCATATAACCAAGCTTAATGAATCCTAAGAGTGAACTCAATCCACAGATGCACATTCCAAAGCCATCATCAAGCACCAAAGCCAATTTCAAAAATAAACTCAGAGTATATATCATATTATGCTCAGCAACCAACCAAAAAAATACAATAAGACCTCCATGCTCTATTTATCTAGCAAAGGAGGTCCAAAACCCTATAGGGTTTTGGAAACCATAAATACACCATAAATGTCATTTATGTCCAAAGAGGCCACGCAAGGCCCAAGGCACATAATATCTATTACAATAAATGAAAGATAACTCAAAATTAACTCCTAAACCAACTATGGAGTGATTTTCCCAAAAAAAAAAATTAAAAAATCCTTCATTTTGTTTTTTTGATTTTTTTGCAAAAACGCAACACAGAGGTCCAAAGGCGCAGCGCCTACACCGAAAAACAGAGTCATCTTGCAGCCAAGTTTTGAAGGCCTTCCCGATGTCAGAATGGGCTCCGTGATGACTCGTTGGAAAGCCTATCAATTCTAATTTCCAAAAATTCCCTTTTTTTTTATTGTGCCTCATTTTCGTGTCCAAAAATCAAAACTCCCAGGGCTGTTAAAGGTGCAGTGCCAGCCCTGAAAACATGGTAGAAAGGTGAAATTTTGGGTGTGTTTGACCCTTTTGGAGGACCAAATCAACTCCAAATGACTTGAAATTTTGTGAGCATGTTGTACTTGACCTTAAAAATCCAAAAATGTAAACCATTTCTCCTGAGGATTCCCTGAGAAAAAAGCGCAGCGCCAAGGGCATTGTACCTTTGGCCCTTTAAATCATCAAAAACTCAAAATTTCCAAAAAGTTCCCAAAATTTAGATTTGCCTTGCTTTTTATGTTTGGGATGTTTGCATGGAAGCATCAGCAATAAGATTAAGTTTTTCTTGACATTTTTCCTCTTCACCATTTCATTCTTCCTCACTAATATCAATCTTGCATCATTACTGCCATCAAGGCTACTGTCATCTGTATCCATGTTCTCTATTTCATTCCTCATTTGCACCTAACCTTCTCCTTTATTTCCACGTATTTGTTGCTTTCATCACCACTGTTATGTGCCTTAATGATTTCAGATTCATCAGCATATTCTTCATTTACATTTGCCTTAATTCCCTCATTTTTATCTCTTTCATTAGCATCTTCTTTATTTCTCTCACCCTTGATGCCACAGTCCTCCATTTCTGACATTTTGACAATTGCTTCCTTTGAAAAAAACCCTAGCTCTGCTTATGAAACTGATTTGGAAGAGGGTAAATGGAAAGGAAATTTTACAAGTAATGAAGTAAATGAATGCGGGTGTAGGTTTTTTAGGCTGAATGAGAGGCTGAGGAACTTGATGACAACCTTAGCTATGCAAAGAACCCTTTTCTTTAACTGATATGATTCATAGGCAGATGGAGTGAGGTTGAAACAATGACTTCTAGTTTAAACACCTAAGGTTTCAAATTATTTTTCTTACAAATCATTTAACAAGCTTGAAAATGTGTTTCAGAACTTTTACATACCCTTACCAGCAGCTTGGAAAAACTCGGAGTAGGTTTGAAGAGATTTTGAATTGATTTGAGTGGTTGCAAGGCTTATAAGGCCTTCCTGGCCAAACACGCAGCACCTACCCATGGGTGAGTTAGGTCAAGAAAAGGTGCAGCACCTGCCGATGGGTGAGTCGGTTCGGGAAAAGGTGTAGTGCCTGCAAAAGGTGCAGCGCTCAATCCCAGGCGTGCAACACCTTTTTGCAGAGGGAATTTGGACAAGCTACACATAGACATTACTTTTTTACAATAAAAAAAATAGGAAACATGAGGGCTATGTTTCAGAATTTGTTATGTATCCCTCTCATTTCCTTTGGTTCAAATTTATGCTTTGGGAACCAGAAATATTTTCCTAATCTAATCTACTGACAAGCCAAGTTTACATGTTTTGGAAAAATCTTCTTTCACTAACCTATCAGCAGAAATTTAAAACATGTTTAGGCATGATTAGGCTAGATGACTGAACAAGATTCTTCCTTTTCAACTAGTAGTGGAATTTAGGCTTGCACACTTTCAGCAATACTCTTTTTTGTGTATGGGGTTGTACTTGTTCTTTAAATCTACCCTCTTTTTCTTCCTTTCTCTATTTTTGTGTTTTCATTTTTCAAAATAATCTAAAACTAAAAGATGCTCAAAGGGATGAACTTATTTGAACCTATCTATCCTAATCTAACTTTACATATGATGTTTATTCATTTGGTGAACTCTCTCTTCCAGTATAACCACTCAAGTAGATGATTCCATGAGTGATCTTGGTTCAGCTCTTTGAGTGTGCTGAAAAAATCAAAAAGCCACTCTCACCTCACTTGTGTTTGAACAGTAGTGCCTAAAATTTTCTTTAAACCTTGCATCAAACTGCTTCTAACATACTTTATTCTTTCTCCACATGTCTCTAAGAAAGCAGCAATATGATCTTGGAATAATACCTGACTTAGAGGATTTGAGAATGGACCTCATTCAGGACTACTCCTTATTTCACTTGGCTATGCTTGGGATTCTTTTGAACAAGAAACTCCACCTCTTCATCATATATTGCAATATTATCCTCTAAAAAAACTAATGTATTTGTATTGAGTGGGCTGAAATCTGTGTGAAGGTCATCATGTTGATGAGCAGGATCACTCTTTGGCAGAAAATATTCTTGAGAAGGTAGTGAAGCAAATCTTATGTGATTATCAATTTCCAAGCCTTCATTCGCAATTTGAAATTCAATGGGCCTTGGTGGCTACAAATCTGAAGCTGAGGAGAGTTCTCTGTCACAAATGCATTCCTCAACCATTTTAAGAAAAGGCTTCTCATTGACAACTTGCTCAAGAAGTTCATTGTCTTCCCCAACCTCAACATCAAAACTGAAATACTGTTGATTTCCAATCACATGAAAGTTATTTCTAATTGACTGAAATAAAGTAGAACATAGAGTTAGAGATTCTTTGCTTACCTCCAAGTTTTCTAGACTGTCCTCATCAGTTTCATAGTTGGCATGTATTATTTGATTATTGTTTTGATGAAACTGAACTTCCTCCCACAAACCAGTTGTTGATTGATCTGCAAGGTTGGCTTCTATTTGGAGAACATGAACATCATCGTACTGATAAAAATTTGGACAGTCATCAAAATAAGTAATGTCACCAATCAAACATATTGGATTATCAGATTGTTCCTCTTTAAATTGATCTACAAGTCCGTTTTCTGATTTGTGGTGGCTAGGATCAACATGAGAAAAAATAGAAATGTTCTGCTCACATGAAGTTTTAGAGGCTGGATGTATGCTTATAATATGATCTATTTCCTCTTCAATTAAAAGAGGAGGCATATTTATCTTTCTTTGGATAGCAATACAACAATTTTATTCTTTATGTGAAGGCTGATTTTGAGGTTGAATTTCTTCTTGAACCTCACCTATAAGAGATGGTGAATCATCACTTGTGCCTTCAGATATATCCTATGGGTTTTCCTTTGTTTCCGGATTTATTTTATCCTCAACCAACTCCTCTTGACTATCATGATATATGATTTGAGAATGAAAATCATGAACTTCTTCTAATAGTCTTTTAAGATGCCAATTTCCCAAGTCTTCATCAATGTTTACAAGGTATTGTATAAGGTCTTCAGATTCATCACAACAATTTTTAGCTAGTGACAGAGATGGACAATATTCTTTATAGTGTTCATAAAATACTTTGTGGAAATCCTTTAAAGAAAAAAAGGTGCCAGTGTTTAGGCCTTCATACCATTCTCTTGCCTTACCTTCTAATGTCCCCGTGAACATTTTCATGAGGCAGTCTTCATGCCATTCAAATTTTAACCTCCATACATGTATATGAAATTTGATGAGATGCAACAAGGGGTCATCAATTTTTTTATCTTGAAACATAGGCAGGTTTGAAAACCAACCTATATGAGGCATATTGTCTGGGAACCTAGGGATGTGATATTTTTTCATCGGAGCATATCTCCGTTGTATCCTTGGATCCATGTTTTTAAATCAGAAAGGGTCACTGCATATTTTCAACCATTCTATAGTTCTCTACCAGTGGAGTCTTTAAGTCTATTGAAAGTTGTGGAGTCACCAAGTGGATGATCTCAACTTTGTTGTCCATGATCAACATGATTATTGCATTCCTAGGGGAGTCTTTGATAACTAATGGGGTTAGTAGGCCTCCTGGAGGCTAGTGGAGTTTCCAGGTGGAGGATATTTATTATTTAAGGATGTACTTGTTGTCCACCATCAACAACTGAAAACCAATATAAGGATGTTTGTGAGTTTTCTAAGGTTATAAGGAGTACTTAGATTGTCACTAACCCAAAAGGTCCCACTGTGATCACCACTATGTTTGGTCCTCATAATTTGCAAATTGGCAAGAACAAATGAATAGGGGTAACATCAAACCAATCTTTGGTGTTCTAGGTCGACCTACCCTTCTTGGACTCATAGAGGGTTCTCTCTAATGTTTTCTTGTAAATTTTTTTAACTTGATAGCTTTTAGGTTTTGATTTTAGGCTAGTTATACGGATTAGGGTTTATTTTTTGTTTTGGTTGGGTAGGCTGTCAAGGGAAATATGTAGAGTAAGAAAGGATCAATCCATTGGGCTATGGAGTCTGCAAAGGTTTTGAAAAGTATAAAATGAGTCAAGGATAGTTCAAATGGAAATTTGAAAAGGAAAAATGGATCTAATTAGGTCTATGGAGAATGAAATGAACATGGAGGTGTGAATACAGTATGTTAATGTAATGTTCCCTTTTTGGAACAGCTCATGAATCATGCACTGAAAAACGCATTTAAGAAAAATATTCTTTGGAATAGGAAAATAACTCTTGGATCCTTTATATCAGACAATATAAAATCTGAATCCAATATTTGAGCTGAAACAAATAATACTAGGTGTGTTAAACAGATCTCCCACACCTAGTTACCTTCAAGAAAATGCCGAATGAGGGGCTGCAGCAAAGTAAAACGACCTGATGAAAGTGAAGAGAGCTACTAATACATAAAATATGCTAAAATACACTCATATAAAAATTATAAACACATCATAAAGAAATAGGTTCAATCCCTTCATCCAATAGTGGGGAAAAGTGAGGATTTATGATATAAAATGAATGTATTCAAGTATCAGCGTAAAAATAATGGAATAGGATGGATGGATCTGATATCTTAGTTTAAGAGGGGCCTAAATACCTAATTTCAGCTCAAACAAAGGCGTTTTACTATGTTAAACAGAACCTCCATTCCCGACTAGGCTAGAAAACCCTGACTCCCCATGGCTTAAAGTATGCAGATTGGACTGAAGCTTTAGTAGCGTGATTTTCTGAAGGGTTAGATGTATTTATACAGGAATAAAAATATGGAGATTTTATAATATGATCCAATAGTTTTTCATGAGAAAACACAGCTCTATACATGAAGAAATGCCTCAAAACCCAGCATTATAACACAAGGAATTGCAGGATGAACCAGAAAATGTAATTTATAGGAATCTGTAGCAGTGTTATATTATGTTTCAGATATATAACAGATAAGAGTACAAACATATAGATCCAAGTGGGATATGTATGTAAAAATGACTTTTAAGTACATTCCCCTTAGGGATCTCAGCAAAACATGAAGAACACTGAATAGATCTGAGATCTACACCATGGATCTATAGTAAACTTCAGAAATTTCTGAAGAATATTTCACACAATAGATCAGATATAAAATAGAACATGGATTGGTTGGCCAATCCACAGATCACCTCAGTGAAGGAAAGGAGTCCTTTCACCGGAGATCTCTTCTCCAAACTGCTAACAAATGGACACTGCAAATCTGCCTGCAAAATAATGCAGTTTTTGAAGCTAACTATGTAGATAAATTATATCAGACTTTGGCCTCATGCCAAGATGGAATTATGAGGCTCTAAACAGCTATTGCACTCCTACACATGGTTTAGATGACTTCGCCACTGAAAATATGCGATAGAACTCTTCAGATTTGAATAGATCTGATTCCACTTGTTGCAACTCTCTAAAAAGTGAAGCCCTAATTAGGATTTATTGTGTCAAGCGAGGTGAATCTTGGCCAAAATTCTAGACAGTGGATCAATGTAGCACAATTTCCTCCAAGAGACCCTCAAGGAAGGAAGAGGAATTCCTAAACAGGAAATTCCTCTCTCTTAGCTACACAGCCAAGAGAGTTTGAGTTGCTCAAGCAATCTCAAAATCGAAATATCATCAACAACCTTTTCTTGACCCAATCAAATAGCTTGAACCTGTTTCACATACAAGTGGATTTTAATGAGCAAGCCCTGATTTGACTCTATTCACATTGGGCATTGATTTATTCTCATGTTTAGGAGTTTTTATTTGTTCTCCTTTACATTTTATTCATAAAACATAAAAATAAAACGACATTGAATATTCCAACTAGCTTGGGCTAGTTAGGAACATTATAGTGCTCCCCCTTCAAAAAAATTATTGTCCTCAAGCAACTGCAGGGTAGAACCAAACTTCTCCTCCCCTCTTCTTGTGGCCTCATCAATGGACCCCACCATGGCTGAAAATGATAAGAAATGAATCTGTCCTCCAATGATTTCCTCCAAGTGTAAGATAGCAAGTGTACATCATGAGAAAATGGGAGGTGAAAGTGGTGATATTCTTATTGCTCAATGGCCTCATTAAGGTAGGAGTGATGAAGATCATGGGAAAAATTTCTCCCAATGAGTGTCTCCCACACCCATGCTATCATCCATAAGAATCTAGTTACCTCCAAATAAGGCAACTTTTTAAAAGCCTCTTCCACCTTGAGCTCCAACAAATAAGGTGGGCTGAAAATCTCCAAGTGGTAAGCATCATATCCTACCCCACGCTATTCACCTCTCAACTTATGACAAGTGTAGAGTGAAGGCTGATCTTGGGCTGCACCAAGGTGGCCTCCAAGTGGCAAGATGAAGTTTAGATCTCCAAGGATCTTTCCTCCTACATTGTGAATCAAGCTGGCCCAATGCTTCTCATATGTGACGGACAGGAGGTCATCATCATCATATGGCACCCTATCAATAACATGGCTCACCTCAAGAAAGAACAAATGCTGAACTATGGTGGCCACATCATCTCACATGCTCCCATTAGAGCATGTCCTGCAAAAAAAATGGGAATCTTTTCCCCCAAAGAACACATTCAACCCATGTGCCTCTATCCCAGTCATGCTCCTCACATTAATGTGATCAATAGCAGCATAAGGAGCCAAAATGAAAGTCATGATGGCTTCCATATGTAGGAAGTGAGTAGGGCAATGATCCCTCATATGCAACCAACGTAGTTTGAGCATAAACTGCAATAGAGAATGACAAAAGATGTGGTTTTTCAACCACCGGTTTGCTGCTACATTCTCCTCATGTATTTGGAGAAAATGGGTGATGTATGATGCATGGTGAGCATGTCCTCCAAAAAAAAAAGTCTTCCCCAAGTCTACCAAGGGAGTGGTCATCAACATTGCTCATGGCCTCAAGCAGACCATGCAGCCTCAAAGTAAGAATGCTCCTCCTTGGAGCAACATCATGTACATATATGGTTAGGGAATCCATATGTAAATCAGCAAGTAAACAAACAATGTCCTTACCATAGCTTTTTCTCATGCAAAAGGAGAAAATCGTAGATGAGTCTCCTTCCATCCTCAAGGAGAAAGGAGGTGACTAAGTTAACTCTTCCAAAGAGTTAGGTGCATAGACAACTCCCATGCCAAATGTATAAGTGGGAAGGATGCTACCATTCCCCTGCTTCTCCTGCCATAGCGCAAAAACTGAAATGAGAGTGGGTGTGGATTATGTTGGGAGACTACTTCTCTCCTCCTTGAGTCTACCCCAGACTCTCAGCGTTGTATCAAGACCTTCCAAGGTCTCCACTCTTCTGAAATCAATGATTTGTGCCTCAACAAGTGAAGCACTCCTCCTCCTTTTCTGATCCAGTGGTCTCCTTGGTACAATGTCTCCATGAAATGAGACATCATCAACAAGAGGTGACTGAACATATGAATGGAGAAAACCCTCCATGATTCCATTTCACAATCCAATCACCTTCTTAGGTGCATCAACCTTCTGCAATGGATAGGAATGAGATTGGCTCTCTTCCCTATCTTCACCTTGTGTCTCCATGGCTCTACAGCTTCTCATCGATGGCACATGTAGATCATGAATTGTGCCTCGATCTCCATACATGAGATCTTGGGGATTTTCTTGCCATGCCACAAGAATCCCTCTTGTTGGAGCAAACGCTCCTTCTTCCTCTACATGAGGCACTAGATCAGATCTAGATCTAACAGCGTTGTTTCCCTTTATCTCTGCAACAAAATGGGGCAACCTCCCAATGGAATGAAGAGATATCTCTGTTCTTTTGTTCAAAGGTGTGGGAAGGTAGTCTTGCCTCTAGCAAGGCATGATGCAAGTTTTCAGCCCTTTCCATGTGTTTCTAAAATGGATCTGCGTTTTTAAGCAGGGATTTCATTTGAGTTCTCTGGCTTGACTTCACCATATTTTCTTCATGAAATTTCTTATCAAACCTTTCCACTAATGCTTTAGTGAAACTTATGTATGATGAATTTTTTACATTTCTGCAAAAAAAAAACTCAAATTTCAACCAAGTATAGGCCTTACCTCCCAAATGTAAGGCTGCAATTCTGATGGATTCTTCTTCAGGAATTTGGTGTAGCTATAGGAAGGTGTCTAGCTCTTTCACCCATTATTTGGCTGAACATGTAGGTGACCCTTCAAAGGTCGATAGAGTGAATCTATCACTCTACTTTCTACTCTTCACCTTGGCCTTGCAATGCTCTGAAAAACAAAACTGATTTGTGAGTTTCAGGGCTTGAGACTCATCTTTCTTCAAGAAATCACTCAGATTTTCCCCCTTAGTCACTTCTTCTTCTTCTTCTATCTGTCTTAGGGCAGATCTGAGCTTAAGATTGCACTGTACATAAAATTGTGTGGCTGCATGCTCACACCCACTATGTGAAGATCTAGATTTTGACTAAGGTTCAAACCCTTTTGGAGATTCTTCAGATATCTCCGTTCTAAGTTGCTTGAGTTCTTCATGAATGCTCTGAATAGATTTAGGAAGAAGCTTTGTGAGATTATCTTCCTTCTTTCCTCCAAAATTTGGAGTCTTCCTCCTACTTCTATTTTTGTCTTCTTGATTAGGATAGGAAGTGTAGGGTACTTCCTCTTCTATTTTCTCATCCTCCTTAGGAAGGTTTTTCATGGATCTAAAAATAGATGAGAGTAATCTCGCCCTCTCCATCATTATGTTCTCTATTCTTCTCTTCTCACTTTCTCTACAAAATTGATCTCACATACTGAGCCAGAGATCAAGCTCTGATACCACTGTAATGTTCCCTTTTTGGAACAGCTCATGAATCATGCACTGAAAAATGCATTTTCAGAAAAATATACTTTGTAATAGGAAAATAACTCTTGTATCCTTTATATCAGAAAATATACAATCTGAATCCAAGATTTGAGCTGAAACAAATAAGACTAGGTGGGTTAAACATATCTCCCACACCTAGTTACCTTCAAGAAAATGCCCAATGAGGGGCTGCAGCAAAGTAAAACGACTTACTAAAAGTGAAGAGAGATAATACTACATAAAATATGGTTATATACACTCATATACCAATTATAAACAAAACATCAAGAAAGAGGTTCAATCCCTTCATCCGATAGTGGAGAAAAGTGAGGATTTATGAACTAAAATGAATGTATTCAAGTATCAGCGTAAAAATAAGGGAGAGGATGGCTGGATCTGATAGCTTAGATTAAGAGGGACCTACATACATAATTTCAGCTCAAACAAATGCGTTTTACTATGTTAAACAGATCCTCCATTCTCGATTAGGCTAGAAAACCTTGATTCCCCATGGCTTAAAGTATGGAGATTGGAATGAAGCTTCAGCAGCATCATTTTCTGAAGGGTTAGATGCATTTATACAGGAATAATAGTATGGAAAGTTTAGAATATTATCCAATAGTTTTACATGAGAAAAGACAGCTCTATACATGAAGAAATGCCTCAAAACCCGGCATTATAACACAAGGAATTGCAAGATGAACCAGAAAACGTAATTTACAGGAATATACAGTAGTGTTATATTATTTTTTAGATATATAATAGATCAGAGTACAAAAATATATATCTAAGTGGGATCTGTATGTAAAAATGACTTTTAAGTACATTCCCCTTGGGGATCTCATCAAAACATGAAGAACACTGAATAGATCTGAGATCTACACCATGGATCTGCAGTAAAATTTAGAAATTTTTGAAGACTATGTCACATAGCAGATCAAATCTGAAATAGAACATGGATTGGTTGGCCAATCCACGGATCACCTCAGTGAAGAAAAGGAGTCCTTTCATCAGAGATCTCTCCTCCAAACTGCTAACAAATGGACACTGCAACTCTGCCTGAAAAATAATGCAGTTTCTAAAGCTAACTGTGCAAATGAAGTATATCAAACTTTGGCCTCATGCCAAGATGGAATTCTGAGGCTCTAATCAGCTGTTACACTCCTGTCAATGGTTTAGATGACTTCCCCATTGAAAAGATGCAATAGAACTCTTCAAATCTAAATATATCTGATTCCACTTGCTGCAGCTCTCTAAACAGTGAAGCCCTAATTAGGATTTATGCTATCAAGGGAGGTGAATCTTGGCCAAAATGCCAGATAGTGGATCAATGTAGCACAATTTCCTCCAAGAGACCCTCAAGTAAGGAAGAGGAATTCCTAAATAGGAAATTCCTCTCTCTTAGCTAAACAACCAAGAGAGCTTGAGTTGCTCAAGCAATCTCAAAATCGAAATATCATCAACAACCTTTTCTTGAGTCTTTCCCTTCCTTATATAATATTAGGGTTTGCAAAACCCTAAACCATGTTCATTCATTTGTCCCCATTCACATGGAGGACCTTTTCATAGGACTGCGCTGATCATATAGGAGGTTCATTGTATCTGGACTGCTTTATGATTTGGTCCTATTGACTCGATCAAATAGCTTGAACCTGTTTCACACACAAGTGGATTTTATTGAGCAAGCCCTGATTTGACTCTGTTCACATTGGGCATTGAATTATTCTCATGTTTAGGAGTTTTTATTTGTTCTCCTTTACATTTTATTCATAAAACATAAAAATAAAATGACACTGAATATTCCAACTAGATTGGGCTAGTTAGGAACATTACAAGGTGGTTATCAAAGAGCCACATTGTTGGAGGCTCCATCCAGAGCAACGTCTCAAGGACAAAGCGTCCATGCATGAACTAGTTGAAAAATTTGTTCAACAAATGAATCCACCACATTCATGGTGATATGATTTATTAGGTAAAAGATGGTTCTACTAGACACGATAGCTTGTCATGGTCGTATTTTTTAAATCATGTGTTGCGACTTAAAATTTAAAATTGATGATGTGTTTTCCATCACTTATTAAAGAAACATTGATGTTTTTGCCTTGTAATGATAGCTTGGGTATTGTTTCTATTTTGATGTAAACTTGACTACATAACATGTCTTACAAAATCGTGGAAAGTATGGGATGCTTGGATCATTATTGGTCTTGTAATTTGAAAAATATTGTACTATAGGTTTGCAGAGGATGCAGGTGTCAGCTCATTGCTTATGGCTATGATGAAAAAATGTGAAGGAGAAGGAAGGGTGACTTTTCAGGGCACTTGTGGTGCAAAAAATGTACACAATAGTTGAAAATTATATTCATGCTTTTGGTGGACCAAAAATTCCTTAGTAGGGAGGAATGATCTAGGTGGCACTGGAGATGCTCAAAATTCAAAGAGGACTTAGAATAGCTCAAACTTCAAAGTGGTAAGATAGAAGTGAAACCAGAACAATATTGTAGTGCTCATCACCCTGATTCCAACGGTATGAACGACACTCAAATCCAATCTCGTATGGTCGAGTTATTCACGATCAAATTTCATGTCAAACTTGGCCAAGTGGAGGGCTTAACGATGCAAAAAATTGACCAAGTCCCGACGCATGGAACCTGACCACTAAGACAGGTGAAATTTTCACCTATTTAATTTGTTTATGAACCCTTATTTTCCAGCAGATTTTCAAAAACAAATTAATTTTAATAAAATACAAAAAATATTAAAAAAATCGGGGTGGCAACCTGCCGCCCCCACCACCCACGACACGGTTATATAAACATTGTATTAAAAATGGGGTGGCAGGCGATAAAACCCCACCACCCCTCAACAAACACATATCATGTAAGACAATCGAGGGTAGGGCCTGTGGGAGACCTATGACCCTGCCCCACAACCCACGGCCCAACCATATATGGAACCAATTGAATGGTTTGATAGGGTTTGAATCTGTGCTGATGCGATGACCCAACATAACAAACCACGAAATATATAAAACATATGCCAATGATCAAACATTAATCACCAACATTAAAAAAATCAACCACTGACCATTTGATAACGCACCAACAATCATTAACAAAACCATTACATGCCAACCAAAAGGTTTCAAGTCGGGGTTCAAACTTTGAACCACCTGACCCCAATTTAGTCTGCCAACCAATGTACTAGGTGGGTACGCTTGGTAAATTACACCCATCACATATTACTTAAGGCATTCTTTCCATTTGACTGGGCCATGGAGGAGCGTCAAGCAATTGAAATCTTGAATGACAGAACCACAAGCCAAAGTGGAATCATGATTTGTAGGGACTACGAAACCATGAGGAAGAATATGCTAAGATGCTAAAAAATTCCCTTGAGGGCCAGAGATTCCAGTGACGAAATTTGACGTGTGGATATTAATTTTTTCATGTTTTCTCACAAGAATTCCAACCATGTCGCCAAAATATTCATTTGAGCAACATAATTGCAGGTTCCCAAAAACTAGGAATCTTTGAAGAATCCCAAGGTATCTAAAAGATTCCCTAAGGGCTGAATTTCGATAGTTTTAGAACTAGGCCGAGTTTATGCTCATTTTTCTCAGAATTTCGCAAGGAGCGTGATGGAGAAATCAGATTTGTCATCTGAGTAGCAGATCTCCAGTCAACCAATGGAGAGGAATGTTTGTGCAGGAATCATGAGGAATCTAAAAGATTCCTTAGGGTCTAGAATTTGACGGTGGCATAATTGGAAAATTTGATGATTTTACACCACTCATCACCAGTAATTCAGTGGCGAGTCAATTTCAGTGGTTGAGCATTGCATTTTTTAGCCATCTTCTAAAGTGGAGGTATGTGATGCAATTATGCTATTATTTTCTTCTGATTTGTTGAGATGATGTTTGTCCTATGGAGATCCTTCATTAACATTATGTTGAGGGATACTTATTGCCACATTAATGTGAGAATTTATTAGCTTGTCATGTTGAAGGAAGACCCATTTTGAGTGAGAGTTCCTCTAGGGATAATGTCTCACAGAGAGACACACCACTCTAGTTGAGGGTATTTGTCCTTGTAATGAAAAATAACATGCCATGTACACCATCATCATTTTCAGCAATTATATGAAGCGACCTCCACTCTCTTGACACCAGGCCCGGAGACGTAACCCACACTGGGTGAACTCCGTTATCAATGTTTTGTGTTCTTTATTTTTTGATCGTCATTATGCTTCCTCTTCTTTAAGCATGCACACGTAGCTATTTTATGCTCTTTTAAAATTCAATTCTGATAATATCATAGAATTAAAATATCTTGGTTAATTCTGGTAGCTGAAGAAATCCAGATCAATCCTTGACACTGGGGGTGACTTTCAGGAGTGAAAAAGTACTCTTTTCCCGGTTGTAAAAGTCATGAACTAAAAAATATCGTTCCAACAGGTTTAACCATTTATCTACAACATCTGAATCTATATGGCCTTCAAATATGGGAATGTCAAAGTTAAATTTTACCTTAAAAGGCATGGTGCCTCCAGAGTGGTTGTCGGATGAAGGTGCGTCACCTATGGGTAGTCGTCGAAGGATCTAAGCAAAGTTATCCATCATTGTGTTCCTTTATTTCTCGAGGGAATCATCGAGAAATATTTTGAAAGGATCTCTTGATCCCTCGTATTTATTTCTTTCTTCCGTGCGAGGATGCAGGGGTTTGCAAGGCCAATATTGCAAAGGTTCAACCAGATCAAGCCCTAAATCCTTATACCCTAACCT